>CM033470.1:1934541-2311558 GCA_019447015.1 Hymenochirus boettgeri
CTTTATACAACCTCCAATACTATGTTACTATGTAACTGTTATACAGACATTATGGGTAGGATATACAGGTTGGACTAGATGGACGTATGTCTTTATACAACCTCCAATACTATGTTACTATGTAACTGTTAAAGACATACGTCCATCTAGTTCAACCTTTATATCCTATCCATAATGTCTGTCTAACAGTTACATAGTAACATGGTATTGGAGGTTGTATAAAGACATACGTCCATCTAGTCCAACCTTTATACCATACCCATAATGTCTGTATAACAGTTACATAGTAACATAGTATTGGAGGTTGTATAAGGACATACGTCCATCTAGTCCAACCTTTATACCCTACCCATAATTTCTACGGTACCAGTTACATAGTAACATAGTATTGGATGTTGTATAAAGACATACGTCCATCTAGTCCAACCTTTATACCCTACCCATATGTCTGTATAACAGTTACATAGTAACATAGTATTGGAGGTTGTATAAAGACATACGTCCATCTAGTCCAACCTTTATACCTACCCATAATGTCTGTCTACAGTTACATAGTAACATAGTATTGGAGGTTTGTATAAAAGACATACGTCCATCTAGTCCAACCTTTATACCCTACCATAATGTCGTATAACAGTTACAAATAACATAGTATTGAGGTTGTATAAAGACATACGTCCATCTAGTCCAACCTTTACCCTACCCATAATGTCTGTATAACAGTTACATAGTAACATAGTATTGGAGGTTGAATAAAGACATACGTTCCATCTAGTCCAACCTTATACCCTGCCCATAATGTCTATATACAGTTACATAGTAAACATAGTATTGGAGGTTGTATAAAGACATACGTCCATCTAGTCCACCTTTATACCCTACCCATAATGTCTGTATAACAGTTACATAGTAACATAGTTGGGAGGTTGAATAAAGACATACGTCCATCTAGTCCAACCTTTATACACCTGCCCATAATGTCTATATAACAGTTCATAGTAACATAGTATTGGAGGTTGTATAAAGACATACATCCAATCTAGTCAACCTATATACCCTACTTAATGTCTGTATAACAGTTACATGGTAACATAGTAGTGGAGGTTGTATAAGACATACGTCCATCTAGTCCAACCTTTATACCCTACCCATAATGTCTGTATAACAGTTACATAGTAACATAGTATTGGAGGTTGTATAAAGACATACGTCCATCTAATCCAACCTTTATACCCTACCATAATGTCTGTATAACAGTTAATAGTAACATAGTATTGGAGGTTGTATAAAGACATACGTCCATCTAGTCCAACCTTTATACCCTACCATAATGTCTGTATAACAGTTACATAGTAACATAGTATTGGAGGTTGTATATAGACATACGTCCATCTAGTCCAACCTTTATACCCTACCCATAATATCTGTATAACAGTTACATTAGTAACATGGTATTGGAGGTTGTATAAAGACATACGTCCATCTAGTCCAACCTTTATACCATACCCATAAGTCTGTATAACAGTTACATAGTACATAGTATTGGAGGTTGTATAAAGACACAACGTCCATCTAGTCAACCTTTATACCTACCCATAATGTGTTTAACAGTTACATAGTAACATAGTATTGGAGGTTGTATAAAGACATACGTCCATCTAGTCCCCTACCTTATACCCTACCCATAATGTCTGTATAACAGTACATAGTAACATAGTATTGGAGGTTGTATAAAAGACATATGTCCATCTAGTCAACCTTTATACCCTCCCATAATGTTCTGTAAAACAGTTACATAGTAACATAGTATTGGAGGTTGTATAAAGACATATGTCCATCTAGTCCCCTTTATACCCCACCCATAATGTCTGTATAACAGTTACATAGTAACATAGTATTGGAGGTTGTATAAAGACATACGTCCATCTATGTCTTATATACCCTACCCATAATGTCTGTATAACAGTTACATAGTAACATAGTATTGGAGGTTGTATAAAGACATACGTCCATCTAGTCCAACCTTTATCCCCACCCATAATGTCTGTATAACAGTTACATAGTAACATAGTATTGGAGGTGTAATAAAGACATAGTCCATCTAGTCAAACCATTTATACCCTACCCATAATGTCTGTATACAGTTACATAGTACATAGTATTGGAGGTTGTATAAAGACATACGTCCATCTAGTCCAACCTTTTACCCTACCATAATGTCTGTATAACAGTTACATAGTAACATAGTATTGGAGGTTGTATAAAGACATACGTCCATAGTCCAACCTTTATACCCTACCCATAATGTCTGTATAACATTACATAGTAAACATAGTATGGAGGTTGTATAAAGACATACGTCCATCTAGTCCAACCTTTATACCCTACCCATAATGTCTGTATACAGTTACATAGTACATAGTATTGGAGGTTGTATAAAGACATACGTCCATCTAGTCCAACCTTTATACCCTACCCATATTCGTATAACAGTTACATAGTAACATAGTTGGAGGTTGTATAAAGACATACATCCATCTGTTCCAATCTTTATACCCTACCCATAATGTCTGTATAACAGTTCATAGTAACATAGTATTGGAGGTTGTAAAAGACACACGTCCATCTAGTCCAACCTTTATACCCTACCCATAATGTCTGTATACAGTTACATAGTAACATAGTATTGGAGGTTTGTATAAAAGACATATGTCTTTATAGCCTACCAAAGAACCCAACCTATCAGTTGAGGTAGGTATATACAGTATAAGGAGGTCAGGATCTAGCATAAATGGATATTCCCTAATGGACACAGTCGTACACCAGTAAAGTGTCTCACCAGGATGAAGATATTGGATAAGGGTTCCAGTGTGGAACGTTCTTGACTCTCTTTCGTTCTATTATTAAAGTCGTATCCACGTTGAGATCTGAATTAGACATACAACATTCAGTTTATTTAAATGGCAGTGAGTTTTTAGGTTTTTTTAGACCTAATTCACCTCCCCAATTTCTTACACGTGCTGAACGCTTAAAACAAAGCTTCCATTGTTGCCACCAGGTGCTACGTCCTTGATGAATCCGAGCCTTCTGATAACATGCCCTTCAATTGTCCAAAATGAACTAACGAGACTCCCAAAACATTCCGCTAACTTATCTCCGGAGTCACTTTTTTTCCTCTTCTCCGCTTTCTTTGTTTTATTATTATTATTTTTTTGGGGGGGGGGTTGGTCTTTTTGGACGTGATTCAGTGTTCTTACCACAAAGACAATGTGCCGTGTGCCAGCACACCCAGAAAATACATTTTCACTCACACTGAGACTGGGTATTGCTTTCCTGAAGCAGCATCCAAGCTCTTTGCTCTCAGATGAATACATCTCTCTC
The DNA here is from genome assembly GCA_019447015.1 of Hymenochirus boettgeri. Taxonomy (NCBI): domain Eukaryota; kingdom Metazoa; phylum Chordata; class Amphibia; order Anura; family Pipidae; genus Hymenochirus; species Hymenochirus boettgeri. Next base: position 1,937,923 of record CM033470.1, read on the forward strand.
TACCCCCTCCTGCTCTAGCGTCTCTTCTCGGAGACTCCTGTCTAATAAGCAATGACTGCCGTGACTGCTTGCATCCAGCAATGCTATTCTCCCGCCACACCTCTGCTCTCCTCGTGGCTCGAGAGAACTGATTAGCACTTTGCATAATAACCTGATTAGCACTGTGCATAATCAAACTGATTAGCACTTTGCATAATAAAAAGAAATAATCAACAACAAAAGCAGCACTCGGTAATATCAAAGGCTCTTCCAAAACCCCTTTAGTCCCTGCCAGGGATGGTTTATTATAAGGCGCAATATTGGGTTTTGTACACGGTCCAACAGCCTAAGAACCCGGTATTGTTGCATTAGGACACACATATATACTGCATACACATATCACATATCCATTCAGGGTGTCTGGAATGAATTACCAGTGTAGGACCTTGGAATGTATGTAAAATTCCATTGTAATGGAACCTACAGTATAAGGTTAGAAAACAAACGCCCATATTATAGTTTATAGACAAGGTATTGGGTAATTATTCATTCATTTGTCCACTGGTTAATAGACAAGTCCACCCAGACACAGAGATGTTATGTTACTAATAGGAGTCTCCATCCCTTTATTTCCTATCGATCTACTTAACCATGGTTTGGCCTTTGGGACAAAAGTTAACACAAGGAATATTAATGCCCAACAATGTAATGTTCTATACATATAATTCCTATATTCTGTAATGTCCTATACAAGCTAATGTCCTAGACCACATAATGTCCTATACAATATATGTCCTATACAATATAATCTACTAGACCATATATGTCCTATATAATATAATGTCCTATACAATATAAAGTCCTATCAAAGGAATAGGGACCCTCTAAACCAAAGAGCAACGTAGATGATACCAGAAATAATATGTCCTAGACCATATAATGTCCTATACAATATAATGTCCAGACCAATAATGTCCTATACAATATAATGTCCTAGACCATATAATGTCCTATCCAATATAATGTCCTAGACCAATATAATGTCTAATACATATAATGTCCTAGACCTATAATGTCCTATACATATAATGTCCTAGACCATTAATGTCCTATACAATATATGTCCTAGACCATATAATGTCCTATACAATATAATGTCCTAGACCATATAATGTGCTATACAATATAATGTCCTAGACCATATAATGTGCTATACAATATAATGTCCTAGACCATATAATGTCCTATACAATATAGGTCCTAGACCATATAATTCTATACAATACAATGTCCTAGACCAATAATGTCCTATACAATATAATGTCCTAGACCATATAATGTCCTATACAATATAAATATTCCTAGACCATATAATGTCCTATACAATAAATGTCCAGACCATATAATGTCCTATACAATATAATGTCCTAGACCATATAATGTCCTATACAATATAATGTCCTAGACCATATAATGTCCTATACAATATAGTCCTAGACCTATAATGTCCTATCACTATAATGTCCTAGACCATTAATGTCCTATACAATATAATGTCCTAGACCAATAATGTCCTATACAATATATGTCCTAGACCATATAATGTCCTATACAATATAATGTCCTAGACCATATAATGTCCTATACAATATAATGTCCTAGACCATATAATGTCCTATACAATATAATGTCCTAGACCATATATGTCCTATACAATATAATGTCCTAGACCATATAATGTCCTATACAATAATGTCCTAGACCATATAATGTCCTATACATACAATGTCCTAGACCATATAATGTCCTATACAATACAATTGTCCTATCAATAAATGTCCTAGACCATATAATGTCCTATACAATATAATGTCCTAGACCATATAATGTCCTATACAATACAATGTCCTAGACCATATAATGTCCTATACAATACAATGTCCTAGACCATATAATGTCCTATACAATACAATGTCCTATACCATATAATGTCCTATACAATACAATGTCCTAGACCATATAATGTCCTATACAATACAATGTCCTAGACCATATAATGTCCTATACAATACATGTCCTAGACCATTATAATTCCTATACAATACAATGTCCTAACCATATAATGTCCTATACAATACAATGTCCTAGACCATATAATGTCCTATACAATACAATGTCCTAGACCATATAATGTCCTATACAATACAATGCCCTAGACCATATAATGTCCTATACAATACAATGCCCTAGGCAATGCACAGTAATGCTCTAGCTAATGTAACCCAGAATGAGATTTTATCACTTCTACGTCTCTCTAACATCTAGAAATATCTGTATTTGTTTTTACACTGTGGGCAATTTAGAAACGTGAAGATGATGGATAATATCCCAGAATGATCTTTTATTTCAAACTTTGATTATCGTATCCCAAGAGCTGGTAACCCCCACCCCCGAAACATAGGATAAAATAGAACCTACAGCACAGGCGACTCGTATAGGAGATTTTCAGGATATTTAAATGCATCTTTATCCTTTACAATATTCACCAAACGCTCTTTTATTCCACACTAAATATTTCTTCCATTTAATGATTCTTCTTATTAAACAGCATCTCATTTGCATACATTAACATACAATTTAACTGCAAGCTTGTGAGAACAAAGGCAAAGCAAAGGGCAATGCTGGGAGATTGGAGAGCTCCGTGGTACAGGGACAGCTCACCATGGGTGTCTCCCAGTATCATGTCTATTCCTTCAGTAAACAGGTAACCAACACTCCCAGACTCAAAAGTCTCCCAGTCTTTCTCTGCCGTTTAGATCGGAAAATGAAAGTGAAATGTATCTAGAATCCTCCGTAACATAAATGTTTAGAGAGTCTAGAAACAAAATCAGTCTTAAGGTCGTGTCAGGGAGAATTTCTGGTTTATTTCCTCCATTCCACCCATTTATAGTACCCAGGGTAATGCCCTAAGACCCAAAGTCTTAACAGGAATATTTTCCATTTTGCTCCACCCCTCTGCTACTGTCAGTGACAGTCTGCAGTCTGGCCAATGGGAAGACAGGCCTCTTGAGCGTGTCTTCTCATTGGCTACATCTCGGACTGCAGAAACAAGCTATAAGAGGACCAGAGCAGCAAGGAAAATTTGATGTAAGTATAACTAACATGAAAGTATTGAGAAGTGATTTAGGGCCTCACTCACCCTGGGTATTATTAAGTGAAATACTATTATTATTCTGTGTGGTGCAGGTTTCTGCAGTGTTCCTGAATGTCAAAATTGTATATTCGCAATGTCAACTTAGGAAGTTTCCAAAAGATGTTCAAAAAGTTACAAAGGCCATAGCCATAGCTTGTCCTACATTTCATTATTTAACAGGTTTAATTCATCCCATAGGCTGCATACTGCATATAAACTGATAAACCCTTAGCCAACATTGATATTATACAACGTTGTGTGGTCAGACATTTAAATAAGCAGAGATCCTGGCACAAGGAATGTACTATATACTGCATATCAACTCTTGGTTAGTATTTGTAAATATGGCTTCCCCAACAGACCTACTGTATCATCTTTGAATGCTCTTATCCTTTCACACCTAGACTATTGTAACCCTTCTCCCACTGTCCTTCTATTACCCACCACTACTGGCTTCTTCATTCCACTGGAGAATTTATGTCCCCTCAATCTCTGATGCCAATCAACATCTTAAGGTCTAAAATAAAAATTCACCCCCTAGCCCATCACATAGTTCAGATGTTATTGAATCAACACTGGGATAATTATCCGTATTTTAATTGTGTCTGGTTGTAAGCTCTTTGGGGCAGTATTGTTCTGGTTACGTGCATCTACATGACATCCATATGAATTCATGTATTTAGAGTCTCAGGTGATTTCTTCTTTACTACCCCTCTTGTTTATACTGTATATTACCATAATAGGTGTTGTATAAGGTAAAGGATACATATAGTACATCCAACGTATTGTTTAATACAACTACTTCTCCTTAACCCTTAATCTGGGTAGACACTGTATCAATCTGTAAGATTCAGTCTATCATGTTTCAAAGATGTGTCGAAACAGTCCAGAGTGTTCTAAAGTCTATATAAAGTATAGGGAGAATGTTCAGCACTCACACATTCCACAGACAGCGGCTGATTCCTTATACTTTAGTACAGGTAACCAACCTGAGCATACCCGTGGCCAGTGGTGAACGTTCGTAGGCCTCGGGAACGCTACTATCTGTGCTATTCACTTTAACGATAAAGCGTTGATTCCGTTGGATCTGGGACTGGGATTTAGACAAGTGTTGATATCCATTGAGGGGTCTTTCCCGCAATCGTCACAATACATCCCCATATCCTGATTCCAGACACAGTCATTTTTTCCAGAAATTCCTTAAATATGCGGCTTGTTATAAATACCCACAGTATAAAGCTTGGGGGGTTCATTTTGTATTAAGTTTCAGGTTCTAGAAATTGGGTCACTTTAATGACAGAGTTTGACTAAATTCGGCACTTGGGTATTTTTTACTTTTTTCTAATCTTATAAATATAAAATCCTTATCGCGCAGGAGCTGGGACAGGCAGCCAGCCAGCTAATCAATATTTTACAAGTACATATATAAAAATTTAAAGCCGGCTAGACAGACGGTGCGTGGAAAACAAGAACATTATCAACGAGGAAACTCTTGTTTAAAGTGGGTCGCTTGTTAAATGGGATACACAGTCTATAGAGCAGGTCATATGTTCGCCCTTTAGAGAGAAACTGGAGGATGTTTATATATTTAATGTCGTGCGATGGTGCACAACGGGGGATTTCAGGTAAATCATTTAGAATACCTCACTTCACAACAAAGACACAACCCCCCCCCCTCCATTAATTAATAACGTTTAGAGTGGGCTATTATAAGCTGATATTGGTACCCTTCAAGTTGTAGCGTTGAAGTCCTAAGTTCGAATCCGCCCTTGGACACATCTATATATTGTCTCTTTGTATTTTTTAACTGTACAGCGCTGTGTCCCCAAATGGCACTTTATAAATAAACTATACATACATACATACATACATACATACATATACACATACATATATACATACATATATACATACATACATATATACACACATACATACATATATACATACATACACACATATATACATACATAAATATATACATATATACATACATACATACATATATACATACATATATACATACATAAATACATACATACATACATATATACATACACACATACATACATATATACATACATATATACATACATACATACATACAAACATACCTAAGAAGTTTCTTCTCGCTGTCTGTGGGTTTCCTCAGGGCACTCCTGTTTTCACAATCCATGAAGACATTCTGATTGTATGTGTCCAATAAATGTGCTTAGATTGTAAGCTCTTCGGGGCAGGGCCTGATGTAAATGTATCCATGTAATTGTAAAGCGCTACGGAATTTGTTGGCGCTAAACAAATCCACAATAATAATTTAAAAAAACAGTGTAACGCGGACACAGTCGTATTGAACATTTTTGAAAAGACTGTACTTCGGTACAATCTGGTATTCAATTCAATGTGATTGGCAAAACTGCGTCTTGGTGAATAATTCCCTTCAGTAATAAACCTGCAGAACCTCAAACCCACTACATAAATATAACCCACCACCCACACAAATATAAAATCCAAATATACTACCTACAGAATAAATATACAGAATGACCGCTTCAGCTTAGTTCATCAATTCTGATGTCTGACGGGTTTTTTTGGGGTTTTTTTTTTTAGAATAATATTAAAAAAAAATCATCATCATCATCTATTTAAATTTCCCAAAGTTTTTTTTTTTTTTTTGGCATTTCCATGGTAACAGAAATGTCAATCATGATCAGCGATCTTTCTAAGTGCGTTGTCTGCATATGCATTATGCCTTGATATTTTAAATATAAGTTAATAGTAATGGGAGCCTGTTAAGCCGCTAAACGCAGAAATTAATAATTAATGATACTGTTTAAAAGGCATCGTGCCCTCGAACAGCATTTAAAAGCCTGACAGTATTTATTAAAGAAACTATAGCTACTAGATAAATATCACGAGCTACCAGCTTTAACCGCAAGGGCAATAAAAGTCTTAAATCTTAATGCGAATGGAAATTGATTGCTCCACTGGCGATTACAGTCGAACTGTAAGATCAATGGTATTAGCTGAAAATTGTCCATGTGTATGGCCACCTTAACTCATTCTATTTGAAATGATACTTGTATCAACAACCTAAAGGACAATCATTAGGATAAAATGGTCTATGTGATATCCGTAATCTCTAGGTGCAGGAGAACTTCCTGTTTCTTCTCGTATCAGTGATTTCCTGTATGGAGGGGTATATTATTTTTTTTTAGAAGGTGATAATCCCTCGTCTTCTTTAAGATTGTCCTCCTCCTCATGGAACCTGCATACCACGGGGGTCTCACAACTTGGAAGTCCCTTTCGGTCACTCAACTCTGCATTAGTAATATTAGAAAAAATATTTAGTCCATCAATGAAGAGCTCAGGGAGACCACATCGAGATATAAATACCTACAAAAAAAGATATTATCCTGGAGAAAGAGGCCCATGCATTTTAGATGCTGCTGTCTTTTTAACAGACTAGAATCCCCATTCACCTACAGACCATTAGACCATTAGACTGTTCCATTAAAGGAAATAATATATATATTATACAACTTGTGTGTCCATAGCTGTCGAAAACAGACCAAACAAAATGGGATTGTAGGCATGGTCTCACCTATCCCACTCTCTTTGGCCACACATATTAAAGATATAGGGCAAATAACCATTACAGCCTGCTGGGCCTGAATTGTATCACAAGGCTGGCAAACTTTTGAAGTTGTCATCAATGAGGACAATTCCCATCAGACCACAGTCGAGGGAGTTAATATGGTTCTGTTCTGATTTTAAGGGTGGGGCCTATAACACGTGCCTGTCACAGAGACAAATCAGTGTAGGAAGAGAGAATGTACAAGCCTATAACTTTGGGTTGGCATCAGCCAGAGACATCACTCTATACTTGTTTGAAAGATATAATAAAGGTCTTTTCAATGGGGGGCAATTGTATGGAGACCACAATTCCCCTTTAACCCTATCTACATCTGCACTTGAAGGTCCAGGACAAAAAAATGCCATTAAAAATATAAATAATTTATACAAAAAAAAATATACATATTTTACATCTATTTGCCAGCCTAAAAACTATATAAGAAGTCCTGTTAGATGAGTCAAATAAAGAATCAGCGTGGCAGCGACAAAACATACACAGAAAAGGTATCGATTGTATGAAAAGAAAAGATCTCTCATTCTACTGCTCAGCCTGCAAAGGACATGGAAATTTTCCTTAAAGCGCTGGTCATATTGTTGCTTTGAATGGGGCCAGGTTATGTTATAGCAACAAGCCAGATTTATTTCACGTGGGTTAATTCATTAATCCAGATTATTCCTCTATTCTGTAAGGGGCTTTCCAGTATCTATGTGATTCCATACAGAGTTTCATTTCCTGAATCCAATCTCTGGCCATGTGTGTACAATAGACGGAATGTCAGGACTCCGTAACGGATTTTCAGGAAGTGAATTAGCATTTCACAAAGCATCGATATGCATGCAAAAGTCAGATTTAAAGGACAACTCCACCCTTATAATAAATAAATAATAATATTTTAAATAATAAAAGATATTTTAGAAAGAATGGCCTCTTTATAATATGTTGATATATCATAGTTTGTCCTATGAATTCATTATTGTATGCCTGCTATGCTTCTGGATGCCTCATGGAAACTGAGCCATTTAGAAACCTGTACTGAGCCTGTACTGAGCCTGGGCATGCTCAGAAGAGACAGACAGGGGATTAACATTCAGTCATTGGCTGTGATGTCATCTGTCAAATCCATAACTGACAGTTACTAACTGGAAGAACCAGGAAGCAGAAACAGGGGAAACAGGAGATTGTGCAGGATTTCAGGTTAGACTTACACCTTTCACATTTCAAACTATTACCGTTTAGGGTTTTGGGGGGTGATTTACCTGTATGTAAGTTTTCATTTTAGGGCTGGACTTGCCCTTTAAACCAGGGAATAAGCGTTGGAGGCGAACGCAAAACCCAACGCCAGGAAACCCCAGTGCATTTCTATTGCCTGCTGTGACTTTAAATAAACTGGATCTCCATATGTAAAGATAAGATTCCCCATTACCCTGCCACAGTCATTGGATAATGAGTTATAGTTGTGCAACACCTACCAGGGCTCATATAGTTATTCATGGAGAGCTGCTATTGTGAGAATCGGTGGCTGTTTTGCACTAAATTGTATCAGTTTAGCACCAACACAAAAAAAATACACCAAATTGTGTCAAATTTCTGATTGCGTTTAAATTTTCCCATCTTTTAAAATGTAAGATCTAAGGGGGCGATGTCAAAATGTTTCCCGAGTTCTTTCCCGTGGTAAACCCCTTTACTGAGATTTACTGCATTGCAGGATCCCAGACAGTTTCGACTCGATACAAGGTAGCGCAAAACTTAAAGGGGAAGTTTAGTATAAATACATGTACTTTTCAGAAAAAAGAGCAGTATTTTCCCATCCCAATGACCTTAATCTGCCCATTCAGCATTGTGTCTATGTATAAATAAATGCAACTGAAATACTGACTTCCTGTTTGCAGGACCCCTAATAGAGACCATTATGGTCTTGCCCGTGACCCAGCACCTGGGTTAATTCAGTTGCTCAGTAGAGATCTGAGCATGTGTGACCCATCCAACAGCCAATCAGTAGAAATTACTGTTAGGAACATTCCAAGAAAGTGGTGCATTCTGGTAAGAAGGACTAGCAAGGGGTATAAATTCAACTGATTTTTCAAAATGGGAGAGAATATCTAGTATAACTGGGTATGTGTAACATAAACTAATAACGTTTAAAATCTTGATATTTTCCACTGAACATTCCCTTTAACTTAGCCTTTATTGAATAGGCCCCACAGCGCTACTTCCAAAAATCTTTGGCAGAATTAGTGTTAAACCACAAATACGGTTTTTGGTGCAAATCTTTCTTAACCTCTAGCGATAATAACTTTCTGCAAATGACCCTTTAGTGTCTATTGCCAAATCCTGAAATACTCCGTAGGCATTGGGCACGGTGTCCCCATAATGCGATGTATTAATAAAGTTATTCATTCTTATTAAAGTGACATTAGCTGGTTATGTATTAAAGGGTAGGATAGCCTGGTTGGTTACAATGATCTTTATTGCCAACCCAAACTATAGAACAGGGACACTAACTACAGGGACAGCTGTTCATTCTCCCAGTTTACAGTCAGTGTTGTCGTTATATAACTATAAACAACAATGCATCTGAAATACAAGATGACCCAGTACGTACGTCAATGCCTTGCAAATGTGTCAAACCCCCGTGGCAGCTCTCACTGTAAACACCTGCAAGTTCCCCTTGCCAAAAATTAATATAATCAGTAAAAAGTGTGAATGAACCAATTATTTACTGATCCTGCAACCCTCCAGCAAGACACCATTGGCAGCAGGAGGGCTTTAATATATGATTCTATTTAATTATATTTATATATATGGTGAGTCCTCTTTTGTAAACTATATAGATATACTAATGAATGAATTTTAGTTATAAATATATATTAATGGATGAATGTTAGTTATATATATACTAATGGATGAATTTTAGTTATAAGTATATATTAATGGATGAATGTTAGTTATATATATATTAATGGATGAATGTTAGTTATATATATACTAATGGATGAATTTTAGTTATATATATATTAATGGATGAATGTTAGTTATATATATACTAATGGATGAATGTTTAGTTATATATATACTAATGGATGAATGTTAGTTATATATATACTAATGATGAATGTTAGTATATATATACTAATGGATGAATTTTAGTTATAAGTTATATAATGGATGAATGTTAGTATATATATACTAATGGATGAATGTTAGTTATATATATACTAATGGATGAATGTTAGTTATATATATACTAATGGATGAATGTTAGTTATATATATACTAATGGATGAATTTTAGTTATAAATATATATTAATGGATGAATGTTAGTTATAATTATACTAATGGATGAATTTTAGTTATAAGTATATATTAATGGATGAATGTTAGTTATATATATATTAATGGATGAATGTTAGTTATATATATACTAATGGATGAATTTTAGTTATATATATATAATGGATGAATGTTAGTTATATATACTAATGGATGAATGTTAGTTATATATTATACTAATGGATGAATGTTAGTTATAGATATACTAATGGATGAATGTTAGTTATATATTAATAATGGATGAATTTTAGTTTAGTATATATTAATGGATGAATGTTAGTTATATATATACTAATGGATGAATTTTAGTTATAAGTATATATTAATGGATGAATGTTAGTTATATATATATTAATGGATGAATGTAGTTATATATATACTAATGGATGAATGTTAGTTTTGTTTATATATATAATGGATGAATGTAGTTATATATATACTAATGGATGAATGTTAGTTGTTATATATATACTAATGGATGAATGTTAGTTATATATATACTAATGGATGAAGTTAGGTATATATATACAATGGATGAATTTAGTTATAAGTATATATAAAGGATGAATGTTAGTTATATATATACTAATGGATGAATGTAGTTATATATATACTAATGGATGAATGTTAGTTATATATATACTAATGATGAATGTTAGATTATATATATAATGGATGAATTTTAGTTATAAATATATATAATGGATGAATGTTAGTTATAATATACTAATGATGAATTTAGTTAAGTATATATTAATGGATGAAGTTAGTTATATATAATTAATGGATGAATGTTAGTTATATATATTACTAAGATTAATTTTGTTATATATATATTAATGGATGAATGTTAGTTATATATTATACTAATGGATGAATGTAGTTAGTATTATATAACTAATGATGAATGTTAGTATATATATACTAATGGATGAATGTTAGTTTTAGATATATACTAATGGATGAATTTTAGTTTAAATATATATTAATGGATGAATGTTAGTTATATATATACTAATGGATGAATGTTAGTTATATATATACTAATGGATGAATGTTAGTTATATATATACTAATGGATGAATGTTAGTTATATATATACTAATGGATGAATTTTAGTTATAAATATATATTAATGGAGATGAATGTTAGTTATAGATAACAATGGATGAATTTTAGTTATAAGTATATATTAATGGATGAATGTTAGTTATATATATATTAATGGATGAATGTTAGTTATATATATACTAATGGATGAATTTTAGTTATATATATATTAATGGATGAATGTTAGTTATATATATACTAATGGATGAATGTTAGTTATATATATACTAATGATATGAATGTTATGGTATATATATACTAATGGATGGATTTTAGTTATAAGTATATATAATGGATGAATTTAGGTATATATATACTAATGGATGAATGTTTAGTTTATATATACTAATGGATGAATGTTAGTTATATAATACTAATGGATGAATGTTAGTTATATATATACAATGGATGAATTAGTTATAAATATATATTAATGGATGAATGTTAGTTATATATACTAATGGATGAATTTTAGTTATAAGTATATATTAATGGATGAATGTTAGTTATATAATATTAATGGATGAATGTTAGTTATATATATACTAATGGATGAATTTTAGTTATTATATATAATGGATGAATGTTAGTTATAATATACTAATGGATGAATGTTAGTTATTATTATACTAATGGATGAATGTTAGTTATAATATACTAATGGATGAATGTTAGTTATATATTAATAATGGATGAATTTTAGTTTAGTATATATTAATGGATGAATGTTAGTTATATATATACTAATGGATGAATTTAGGTATATATATACTAATGGATGAAGTTAGTTATATATATACTATGGAGAATGTTAGTTATATATACTAATGGATGAATTTTAGTTATAAATATATATTAATGGATGAATGTTAGTTAATATATACTATGGATGAATTTTTTAGTTATATATATATAATGGATGAAGTTATTATATATTATAATGGATGAATGTTAGTTAATATATTACTAATGGATGAAGTTTAGTTATATATATATTAATGGATGAATGTTAGGTATATATATTATAATGGATGAATGTTTAGTTATATATATACTAATGGATGAATGTTAGTTATATATATATAATGGATGAATGTGTTATATATTATAATTATATGGATTGAATGTAGTTAGAGATATATTAATGGATGAATGTTAGTTATATATATATTAATGGATGAATGTTAGTTTAACGTCCATCAGACGTGATGTCAGAGACTGACAGCCGCGACTAGAAAGCTGTACAGAAGAGAGCCACGTAGACAGATTGCGGTCTGTAATTGACTTGAGAAGCATCCTTGGAAAAGGTACGTATAATGCAAACTGTGTTTGGGGGGGGTCCTTAACCTATATAGAGATTTTCGTTAAGAGGGTAGAGATGCCTTTAAGCAAAGCTGGAGAGATCAGAAAGAAAAGAAATTCCTCCACCATGAAAATATTTGTGCAAATGTTTCAGGAATGTTTGAAATGTATTGAGAGAATGAAATTTCTGTTATAGAGAAACAATTTGATAACGTTCCAGGACCAAAGGTCACATATCTACAAAGACATAATGCAAAGAACAGGCCTATAGTTATCTATTGGAGAAACAATATTCCTTTTATTTTTTTACCATTATGGTACTTTGTATTTGTCATATTATTTGTTGTTAGAAAGTGATTTTGGGTTAACTGAACCATTAGTAGCCAATCAGAATCTGGGGACGTTTATGTTTTGGTAAATGAGAGTTATGAGGATTCGTTTTCCATGTTTCTTCCATTAAACTGGATGCATTATATAAGGGATAATTACAGTGTGATTATAAGGATATTAAGCCACCGAGGAGTCCCCTGACCATATATAAGTACAAGGCCTCGGACCAAGTGCCTTCATACAGGACGAAGAACAGGTGGCGTTATATCCTTATATTATAATGTGAAGGGGAGCAGAAATGGACACCTTCTTTTATAAGCTAAAGGTGCCAATACCCCCTTAGATTACTAATAACAGATGAAACTATATTTCTATGAAAGATCACATTAGAGAGATGAGTAAATTTACTTATTCTACGATCTAGCTATTAGGTAAAAATGGTGGATACGCGGAACAGCATTCAATGGCAAATTGTTAGCAAATCGCGAAGCTAAACTATTATAATTTCCACTTATAATTACCTGTATATTTATCCCTACACCCTACAGCTTCCACTCAACATCACGCACAGAACCAAAGTAAAATAACACAAGGCCGCACACAAGGTCACACGTTGCGTTAATGATACAGGTTCTAGTCTGCGTTTGTCTCTTGAGGAGAAAGGTTTCATTTGATGTGTTCGTTAATAATGTTATTATTGTGCTTAATAATCTCTCAGTAAACTATAGCATGACTGGAACTTGAAAGGCATTTACCGCATAGCATGGGGCCATATTGTCAAAAGACCAGTAATGGGATCTGAATACTTATCTACCATTTAATAGGACGGCGTTCATTTTACCAGCAATAGTTCAAAGGCGACTTTTCCTAGAGGAAATAGCGACAGTTCTCGTTAATGACGTTGCTGTGTTCTTGTTGCAGGCATTTCTACATAAACTCCATATGCTGCTTCTTCTACATTGTGTCTGGTCCAAGGTCCTTATCTCCTTCCAAGAATGTCCTATCAGAGTCCCAATCTTCATCTAAATAAAGAAGGAGCGTGTGGCCAAGCTCGATGACAAATAGGCAGTGTAAAACATTTCTACTGTACTGAACAGATGAGGGGAAGCCCAGGTCCGAATTAGTCATTGGTGAACTACAATCGTCAAACTGGAATAACAGTAAAGGATTCTGGGACACGTAGATCAAAGACATGGATATAAAATACCTTTCATGGCGCAGGTTTTCAGACGTGTCTCATCGCCCTTTGGACAAACGAACGGTCGTGTACGGCCAAATACCCAGGCAATGTTTTGGGCCGATTGACCGATACACTAAACTATCGGCCAAAGTGTGCAAACAGCTTTACTTGGGCCAACACAAGCCCCCCTACAGACATGGCTACCTACCTCATGGGACTTGCCCTGCCATGCAATGTTATACCCCGGACAGGATTTTACAGTCAATGGAGGAGGTGGTTACAGTTGGTCTAATGAACAAGAGGTTTGTAGGACAGTTACAGTAACAAACCCAGTTTGCACCCCTAATAAATGTACTTCCTACGTTGGTGAAATACTAGGGGGATACATTGTAGCTAGACGGTTCTAATAATATCACAATGCTCTGTGTTTGGTGCAAAGTCCGCATTAAAACCCCTCCCAGTCCCCCATACATCACGGAAACGTCTGATTCGTGTAACTCTGTTTACGTGTTCACATTTCAGCAACTTTTTCACTGTCTCTCATTTCCTAAAAGTGCCCTTAGAATTTCATTTTCTCCTCATTAAAATAAAAAAAAATTGCACGTCGTAGCACTTAAAGTATAAATATTGTAACATCTTTCTCTCTTTTTTTTCCCGAAACAAGCGCAAAATCCATTTACTTTATGTTACGTAACATTAGATGACTTTCTCGCACATTTCCAGCCTCGTATTTATATTTTTTTAGCTATATTACTGGTATCACGGTACAGAAACGCGCCGTGTGACCGTATGACGTGCCAGTCCAATAATTCTAGTTTACTGGCCTAGTTCTCAAATAGAACATTACAAATGGGTCCTTTCCATTATGATTTTTAATGTACGACATCCCAGACATGCAGCGTTATTATAATACCGTCTATTCAAACACAGAGCCAGATACCGCACCTCGTCCTGTAACGGATAGTGGGAAAACATCTCTAATTGGGCAGGTTTATGTAATGTCCTGATTATCAGTTACAGTATGTCCTTCCTTGTAGGTAACAATTGGTTTTCTAGTTACAGAGACAACGTGCCATCCAGTACTTAATAGAATGCAACTACGTTAAAGTGTCCAAGACAGATTCTGGTAGGGGGGCTGCAGAAATCATAAAAATGAATTAGGGGTCGTGAAATGCGTTGTATCACGATTGTGCTTTCCGTGTGCATTACCGCGAAATTTTCTTGCGTTTGCGCATGCGTTTTTTTTTTCCGATCATTGGAATCCCTTTTCGGGTGCGATGCGAGTGCGATTTGCGTTCCGCATTTTAAATAGCAATCCGTTACATATAGAAAAACGCATGCGCAAACGCAACAAAATCGCACATGAAGTCGCATGCACGGTCTAAGGGCTAGGCCACAATGTCGCGGTTTTCTTGCGTTTGCGCATGCGTTTTTTTCGATCATTGGAATCGCTTTTCAGGTGCGATGCGAGTGCGATTTGTGTTCCGCATTTTAAACCGCAATAGCATGTAACGGAAAAAACGCATGCGCAAACGCAACGAAATTGCATGCGTGTGTGTGATTGCGTTTGTGTTGCAGTGTGGCCGTGCCTTAAAGAGGAATAAAATTTGGTTATTATATAGTTCATTTAGGCTTTTTTAAATGTTAACATTCATTTTCCTTTAAATCCCAGTACCTAGTGATTAAAACAATGTATGACTTATCTTTCTAACTAATACAACTGAAGTGGGCGTCTTGCTGTGTGAGATGCCCAAGGGTAGATAGGGTCAAACTGAGCCTTTAATAATGGGGGAAAACAGCTCCGGCTTTGCTATCTGGGTTGGCGCTGACCCTTTATAATAAATCAGAAACACATTTTGACAGAGAAAAACTTGCCCCCCTGAGATCTTATTTGACCTTCTGTCAAATTCTGAGTACCTCTGAATTCAGATCAGCCTTGTGGCAATAATGCCGTATGACAGTGGCCTTAATCAGTGGCTGGTTCCATTGTTAGACAAATTTCCAAGGACCAGCCATAATAAACTATACTGTACAGATGATCTGTATGGCCCCGTACCAAACGATCCGCCTCACCGTACAAAGCACGAGGGGATTATGGGAAGTTTGGAATCTTCATGCCATGAAAAGTTCCGTTCTACGTAACAGAACAGAGTTAGCCAGAGTCACCAAAAACGCGCCATATAGATAGAACTACGAAATGACTGTATATGCGATCATTCTCTTTTTTAAAGGGTACAAGCTGCAGTGGGTTGTTCCCAATGCAGGTGAGAGGTTCTCTAAACGGGGCGCGTAAACGTCCAATCGCCCACTAGCTACACGTGTGCCAAATAGAGATTGGAACAGGTGGAGAGACAATTCCTGTTCTGTTTTCTAGACAGTCTCACTCCATTCTGACATTATAAATTCATTGATTTATAAAGCATTGAATCCGGGTATTTTATAACCTTCTGTAGGTCATAACGATACCGGCAGTTAATTAACAGTACATTAGAACGTAATGTTCATAGTAATAAAGTGTCTATATTAAAAGTAGAGAAATTAAACAACATCCTAAATTCCTCGTCTCTGATTCAATGGCTTTCTACTGATAATATTTCATTAACCAGGGACGGATGTAAATTTAAATAGGAAGCACTGCAGGGACATATTGCCCTTTACAGTACCTGTATGAAGGATCAAATGTCGTTCAAATTCCGTTATTACTAAATATAAAATGAACAGGGGGACCCCGATGTAATATCAGCTAGCGCCACTTTAACACCTTTAACCACGCAGCTGATGTAAGCAATGTTAATGGCTGCCATGAAAAGTTCCGCAGTGGTTAACAGGCGCTATGAGCAAACAACATCAGAGGTGCGATCGTACGTGGCTACACACTATACAATCCTTCCTCCTGACCGGTTGTCCAGTAAGAAGAAGTGTTGGTCGTGGCAAAAGTAGTCACGTCCGACAGTTAGCGCACAGTGAACCACACGGTTGGTTGTGATTTTCCGACGCGTCGAATCATCTGTTCGTCCAATTCGGCCAAACGAACGGTTGGACATTGGTTGCGTCCGGCCATAAAACACATCCAATAATTTGGCCCGACCAATATATAGCTTTATTTCGGTTTTGTCGGTGCATCGCCCTATATGTATCTGATTTATGTATCTGATCACAAGCCTGTGATCTATAGATCAAATACTAAAGGTACATTTTGATATAGAATTAACCATAAAAGAATTGGCAAAATCGCATGAGCCTCCCTCAATCGCAGTTCCAAATCTTGGCCAAAAAGCAAATTCTAATCCTAGATTTCCCCTTTAATCCTAAATCCCAGTTTATCAATAGAGGAGCCTTCGGTAAATCAGATTATATGATTAATGACCAATAATTACTTTGGTTCCCAAAGCCAAAAATTCATACTCGTTATTCTTAATTAGCCATTCAACCATAGAAACGGCCATTTTGAAAAGTAAACCTTTCCATTGCAATCCAAGGAAATCAGGGACAATTAAAACAGAACAAGTTGTACTTTACGTTCGTTATGATATTTAGACCCAAACAACCATCGTTTAAAGCAATCAACCATTTGGATACCAATCTGTATAATTACGCATACCAACTGCAATAGGATATTAGACACCTACTAGACAAAACAAATATAATTTGTCTCTGCAATAGACTCAATAAGAAAGAATTTATAAATAAACGGAATTTTGAAAGAGGTGCCACATGTTGCCTGTATTATTATTCTTCTGCAGGATCCAATCAAAAGCTATTAAATGTTTAGGGACCAGTAAAATGGTATCCTCTGATTGGCTGCACAGGCAAATGTTTGAAACTCATATTAAATAAGCCAGACTGAGTGTTAATACCTTGTAGGAATCAGTTGACTGAAATAAGATGGGCATTTGTGGGTTAATATTCCTGAAAACTCCACCTGTTTTGTGAATTTATTTCTATACTATGGGAGAAATGTTAAAAAGCCCCAACTGAACCAAACCATGTGTTACCCATCATATGGGGCAATCCATAGAGAGGTCTCTAATGCCCCATTTAGGCAATACAATGGCGGCTCTCTATACATCGAGAATGGTGGTAATCCATTCTGAATTCTTAACGCTATTTAAGAATCTGTTCTAAAGAGCCTCTATTGGCTCGGTACTTTGGTTACGATATTTCTGTCTTAAACCCACCTTGGTTCATCGGTCAACGCACCTTTAAGGCACACATAGCCGATAGTGGCTCTCGGGACATAGTATTGAATTACCGCGGGTTTTGCACTGGTGTTGCTTGGCCATAGCTGTTTCCAGATTGTTTTAAAACAACATGGTATTCCCAATGCAATACCTTTTGTAATGCGTTTTGTGCTAAAAATATTTTTTTTTAAAGTGATTAAATTGGGGTTATTAGCGCTGCAACCAACGAGAGCTGGAAGTTATTTATATCCATTCAGGGTTATTCAATAAAAGTTCTCATCGTTTAAAATGGTGCTAATTTTGCCCCAACCAATCAGATCTTATTTAACATTTGAAAGCTAACATCTGATTGGTTGGGGCTAAATTAGCACCGTTTTAAACGATAAGAACTTTTATTGAATCTCCCGAATTGTCTTTCAATTCAGTTTAACAAACTTTGCAAAGTTCTCGCATCTTCTTTAGTGAATCAGTGTGGGAAGATCATTGTTTACTTCTCCCTGAAACGTGATATATAAAAGTCGAGACCAGCAAGATACAGTTCCGTCATTACTCCCGAGATTCCGTAGTGACTGTTAAAAAGAACCAAGTAAACAGATGAACCCAGTAATATTCCACGTGAGGCGTCTGTGGTGTAAAAACTTATAACTATGTATAAGGAGAGAGGCACCTGAAGGCGTTAAGCAGTTCTTAGCATACGGAAGAGTCTGTTACATAGTGAAATAGAGCGTCTCGGAGAGACAGACAATGAGGAGTTCGAACACGGAAGGTCTCACCTCTACGAGATGTAAATTGGAAATGAGTACGAGGGGAATTTTCACTGGTAAAGTGTAAACCTGATTCTGAGAGGGTTAATTCTACTGAATTACTAATTACATTGGTGGGGTCGGTAAGTTCTATATCAATGGGAAGCAGTTGTGGGCTTTCTATTGAACCAGAACGCTACACAGATGAGCAGGTGACAAAAGGAGAGAACCCCTATAGTTTATTCAGACATAAAGCAATCCAACGTTTCGTGGGACGTATCCACCCTTCTTCAGGGATAACAATAAGCAGGCTGCTTCTCTTGTTTACTGTTATCCCTGAGGAAGGGTGGATATGTCACCTCTAAACGTTGGATTGCTTTATGTCTGAATAAACTATAGGGGTTCTCCCCTTTATCACCTGCTCATCCGAGTAGCGTTCTGGTTCCTCTTTCTGTTCGGCAGTGACGATTGGCTTTTTGGTACGGGGTTTGAAGGGAGCAGCACCGGAGATGTGTGTGCGCCTATCTATTACTTTCTATTGGAGACCATCTAAGGTCCATTTAAGATAAGGGAAGACAGTGAGAGGACCATATCATCAGCTTTACTCTCTGTTAGCGTGACTTTAACTCGTAGTTTGCAGTGGATGCACAGGTATGGGAAGAGTCACTCCAGATAGCTGCCTCACAGCCTCCGGTAAATCATACCCAGCCGTCTTTCCCCCGGCGCGCTTCTGCTTGCTTCCGTGCCTTTTCTGTGAAGTCCGGCACCGACTCCCAATATTATACTATTGGAGTATTATTGTCTATGAGGATAATCCAGTATTTGTACACACTGTACTGGATAAATTACCTAAAGGGGGTCATTCTCATACTGGTTATATACGGAGAGGCACAGGCCAAATGAACTGGGTTCTCGGTGTCACGCTGAGAACTACATTACACGGAACAAAATTAACTCTACCCGTCGGTTATTACATCTTTATGGGGGGGTATTTCTGTTTATGTGATAATATTCAGGATCGTCTAATAGACATGGATGTCATTTCCCATCTCGCCACTATCTGCTGATTGAATAGCTAATGGAAACATCACAATACATTTCCCACTGGACGTAATTTATATTTGTTTAATTTCATAAGGGTATCGTTCCTTACACTCACACCTCATAAACACAGGTAATAAGGAAACTATTATATCCACCAATCAGAATGTGTGGGGCCTGGAATCAATAAACTTAATAACAAACTGTGTGTATAGAACATTACTCTGTATATTTATACATATGGGTAGGAGCTGCCATATTGTTTCCCTTAGACAGTACAGTATGAGGATATAGCTTATTGTGTGTACAGAACATTCCTTCTCTGTATATTTATACATATGGGTGGGAGCTGCCATATTGTTTCCCTTAGACAGTACAGTATGAGGGTATAACTTATTGTTTGTACAGAACATTCCTTCTCTGTATATTTATATTTATACATATGGGTGGGAGCTGCCATATTGTTTCCCTTAGACAGTACAGTATGAGAGTATAGCTTATTGTGTACAGAACATTCCTTCTCTGTATATTTATACATATGGGTGGGAGCTGCCATATTGTTTCCCTTAGACAGTACAGTATGAGGGTATAGCTTATTGTGTGTACAGAACATTCCTTCTCTGTATATTTATGCATATGGGTGGGAGCTGCCGTATTGTTTCCCTTAGACAGTACAATATGAGGGTATAGCTTATTGTATGTACAGAACATTCCTTCTCTGTATATTTATATGTATACATATGGGTGGGAGCTGCCATAGGGTTTCCCTTAGACAGTACAGTATGAGGGTATAGCTTATTGTATGTACAGAACATTCCTTCTCTGTATATTTATATTTATACATATGGGTGGGAGCTGCCATACTGTTTCCCTTAGACAGTACAGTATTAGGGTATAGCTTATTGTATGAATAGAACATTCCTTTTCTGTATATTTATATTTATACAAATGGGTGGGAGCTGCCATATTGTTTCCCTTAGACAGTACATTATGAGGGTATAGCTTATTGTGTGTACAGAACATTCCTTCTTTGTATATTTAGATTTATACATATTGGTGGGAGCTTCCATATTGTTTCCCTTAGACAGTACAGTATGAGGTATAGCTTATTGTGTGTACAGAACATTCCTTCTTTTTATATCTATATTTATATATATGGGTGAGAGCTGCCATATTGTTTCCCTTAGACAGTACAGTATGAGGGTATAGCTTATTGTATGTACAGAACATTCCTTCTCAGTATATTTATACATATGGGTGGGAGCTGCCATATTCTTTCCCTTAGACAGTACAGTATGAGGGTATAGCTTATTGTGTGTACAGAAGATTCCTTCTTTGTATATTTAGATTTATACATAGGTGGGAGCTGCCATATTGTTTCCCGTAGACAGTTCAGTATGAGGGTATAGCTTATTGTATGTACAGAACATTCCTTCTCTGTATATTTATACATATAGGTGGGAGCTGCCATATTGTTTCCCTTAGACAGTACAGTATGAGGGTATAGCTTATTGTGTGTACAGAACATTCCTTCTCTGTATATTTATATTTATACACATGGGTGGGAGCTGCCATAGTGTGTCCCATAGACAGTACAGTATGAGGGTATTGCTTATTGTGTGTACAGAACATTCATTCTCTGTATATTTATATTTATACATATGGGTGGGAACTGCCATAGTGTTTCTCTTAGATAGTACAGTATGAGTGTATAGCTTATTGTGTGTACAGAACATTCCTTCTCAGTATATTTATATTTATACATATGGGTGGGAGCTGCCATACTGTTTCCATTAGACAGTACAGTATGAGGGTATAGCTTATTGTATGTACAGAACATTCCTTCCCTGTATATTTATACATTACATATGGGTGGGAGCTGCAATATTGTTTCCTTTAGACAGTACAGTATGAGGGTATAGCTTATTGTGTATACAGAAAATTCCTTCTTTGTAAATCTGTATCTATACATATGGGTGGGAGCTGCCATATAGTTCCCCTTAGATAGTACAGTATGTAGGCATAAATTGGTCACATGATAACAAGCTGCTGAAAGCAGGAAGTATTTAGGAACTTATATTGCTAAACTTTTCTGGCAATATAACTTCTCACAAGGTTTTGACCTAGAGATTTGATCCAGGATATGAGAAAAG
Organism: Hymenochirus boettgeri; assembly: GCA_019447015.1. Taxonomy (NCBI): domain Eukaryota; kingdom Metazoa; phylum Chordata; class Amphibia; order Anura; family Pipidae; genus Hymenochirus; species Hymenochirus boettgeri. The sequence goes on from CM033470.1 coordinate 1,960,100, forward strand.
GGCTTTTATTAAACCCTAATTTGTTTGCAGACCACAGTTCCCCTTTAAGAAAACAAATTAACTAAAAAGGTGAAGTAATAAATTCAATAATATGGATCCTAAATGTGATGCTTTGGTTCTAATATTCATTGAAACCCAATAATAATAAAGGGGAACAAGATGGCAGACACACCTGATCAAAGTTAATAGCCAGAAGGGTGAATTGATCTATAGATATATAAAGATCCTGGATGGGATCGTCTTCTGGGCATCAGTTGTTTGGTTGATTGGTCTGTTTGAATATTTTATATTATGCCTAATGAGATGTTGGTAGGAATTTGCAAATGCCATTTACCTCCCAGCATGAATAAAAACCTGCACAGCAGATTGCAATGGAGGGTTATAATGGCTGATTTGTGCAGTGGATTGGCCCGAGAAACAATGCGGCTGCAACTGATCAGTAAGGTTTGTTGGTGTGAAAGATGCTGGTAATATAAAAATAAAAATGAATTTTACCTCTGAAAACACGAACGTCTAGCTTTAGAAAAACCTTCACCGGATATTTTATATTTAAAAGGTCCATTAAGGGCTTAGCGGAACAATATAACTCTTATCCCCCAGAGTGTTTCAGTTATAGAGTTATGAGCTGAAAAAAATCTGAAGCAGCAGAGAGTAAACAAAGGCCTTGAGGTCCTCCCTCTCCTCTGGGCCATTGAATCGCACATGCTCACTAAGCTTCACCAAAATTAAACAGGCTAAAATGTCCAGTGAGCTACTTTGTATCTCCATTTAATGGGAGGAGGAAGCGACTTGACTGTCTGCTGTTGTGCAATCTTTACATTTTACTATGAGTAGCAGTAGCAGCCAGGGAATGCTGGGAGTTGTAGTTTGGTAGGACATCCCTGTTGTAGTGTTGCTGTAAATTTTGGATATTGTTGAAGTTTATGTTCACATTTTGGTTGATTACCCAGTGAATTTAAATGATTTGTCAGGTTAAAAAGGCATGCTCCTTAGTGACTTCTAATATTGTTATAAATGTACAGTAGGGGATACATTTTCCACTATAGATTACACTATCCGGGAAAGTGATATGCGGGGTTCGGGGGTAAAAATTGGGTTAGCGAGGGGTTGAATCCATTTTTCCAGGGATGCAATAAAGATGACGGTGTGAACAAGGACCATCTCCTATCTGATACCTGATGATACCTTGATGGCACATTACATGGAAGTGATTCAGACTCTCCGTTTTACGTTTTTGCACTGATCCTGCTCACGGCTTCTAAAGGTTCACACTGTGCTATTTTCTGCATATGACATTACGAGTCAATTACCAGCCGACTGATGAAATGAAGAGCAGAGACCAAACGCAGGAGCTTTAACAATTCCTCTCCGCTGTGCAGTAAATGAGAGGGGATAAAACTCCCTTCTAACTAAGTCACCCACTGAAGTCTGAGAGACGAGATACAAGGGGAAGCAAACTGCTCATTTTCACAGCTTTAAGCAGTCGGGAGCTTCTGTGAATGGCACATAATAGGAGAACGGCAAGAGAGAGAGGATGAATAGCGTGAACCGCATCTCCATGGCTGAAATGGAATGCAGTGAGTTGCAGTTCAGAAATAGCAGGCTGTAGGGCAACGCTGTTTTTCAGCAGAAACCAAATTGCCGTAAGAGACATAAAAACAATTAAACACAAAACAGACGTTTAACTTTTCTAAAGCAAATGTTGCTAGGACAGAGCTAACTTACTGCACTACATTTCCCAGCATTCTCTCTGCAGATCTCCTTTTCCCATTCGTGCAGTGGACTTTGGTTTGAGTGTAAAAGGACAAGTGCAGTTTTTCAGACTTGCCACCAAGGGGCTCATCCACTAAGCTGATGCAGTGGCTTTGAGATTTGGTCCAGAATTCTGCTAAAGCAGCGGTGGGCAATTAAATTTCCCTTGGATTGTCGTAAAGGGCCGATAGGTTTAAATCCATTCTCAATATAGAGATTGCAAAACTAGATTTTTAAAAGGATTTCATTAATATACCCGGCTGGTTGGATGCTTTTTTTATTATTAGTTGCAATTTTGTTTGGAAGGTGTGTAATATATTATCATCATCATATTATATAATCCATTCCATCAAATTCAATTAATTATTAGGTCATCGTTTTTTTTTAAATTAACTTAACACAGATAAATCAATTATCCAGACAATCCAGCCAGACAATTAGGGCTAGGACACACTGGCGCGTTTTTCGCGCGTTTGCGCCCGCGTTTCGCGCTTGCGCCCGCGATTTTCGCTAAAATGAAAATCGCTGTAACGGAAAAATTCCCGGCGATTTCCGATGCGCATGTGATTGCGCGGCCGTTCGCGTTTTGGCAACGCATGCGTTCACCATTTTTGGTGCGTTAACGCATGCGTTTCCGTAACGCAAAATGGCGAAAAATGCATGCACAAAACGCGAACGCAAAACGCACAAGAAAAGCGCACACAATCGCGTGCGATAACGCTCGTGATTTTGTGCGCGATTCCTGTACGTTGCAGTGTGGCCTCAGCCTAAAGCTGGGTACGCCGGATCGGACAAACGGACGATCGGACGTGATCAGGCCGAATTTGCCGCGACCGATGGATAATAGTCCCTACGTGTGTACCCAGGTCTGAGCTAAAGGCTTTGTGTATGTTACAATAATTCCCATCATAACAAAACAAGATTTGTTACTGTTGGAAAATAAAATGGATCATCTAACGTGTCCTTTATTTGGTAGCCTCCCAGAATCCTCAGCAACACCCCGAAACTTCCAATAGCAGAATCAATGCCTTTCCCTGTACCAACTAAACGCACATGTTGTACCCATAGAACCATTATCTATCGCACGTATTCAGGCGATTATCCGAAGCCTCGTTGTGTTGCCCTTTAAACGATCTGTAACTCTGCACTAATTTACTGTGGATTTTCCTAGCGTTCGGGCCTGTGTACGTGGCCATGTTTAATTTATGAGACTAACCCCCTTCCAGACGGTACCTTATTGTGAAAGATAGTAATTAAGGTCCCAATTCACTTGGTTAATCCCCTTCTTTACACACTGCAGGGATGGGGAAGGTAAGAAAACGTCTGCAAGTCGCTATTAAGTTTAATTACGCTTAATGACAGCTGAAGTCTCCGCTCACTAACGTTCCTCTCCTTAGCCGAGTTTTTCCCAAACTCCTCGTTTTCGGCTCTTGACGGGGCTGCTGCGTCCTATTCTTCCATTTGTATCGCCCTCTGTAGCCAGGGGCGGGAGGCAGCACTAATGAGACGCCTGTTTCGGTGGAGATGTGAGGATCATAAAGGGTGATTAGGATTACTCTAATGAAACCCGTCTTCTGTGTAAATGTGGAGCCCGGACAGACTGTGCTAGTGGAACTCTGCACATCGAATACAATGAACTGAAAGTTCCTGTTTTTACTGTAGTGTTTTCAGATCTGATCTCTGGTAATGTTTATACAAAGTATCGAAACATTAGGGTGACAGTCCCACCTTTGATGTCACCATTGCCAATCCTTTTAATTACATCCCTATGCTCAGTTCTAGGTATCCCAATACTTAGTTCTAAGTGTCCCAATGCTTAGTTCTAGGTATCCCAATGCTCAGTTCTAGGTATCCCAATGCTTAGTTCTAGGTATCCCAATGCTCAGTTCTAGGTATCCCAATGCTCAGTTCTAGGTATCCCAATGCTCAGTTCTAGGTACTGGTACTGCAAGTTACTGATATTGATACATAAAGTAGAGTTGATCCAGGGAAATTTCCGATTGCCACTTGGAGTCAGGAAGGAATTTTTTCCCCCTTCATAAATTTGGTGGGTTTTTTTTGCCTTCCTCTGGATCAACAGTTAGGCAGGAAATGAGGATAGTGCTAGATGGGTTGGACTGGATGGACGTATGTCTTTATTCAACCTCAAATACTATACAAATACTATACTATAGGTATCCCTATGCTCAGTTCTAGGTATCCCAATGCTCAGTTCTAGGTATCCCAATGCTCTAGTTGTATCCAATGCTCAGTTCTAGGTATCCCCATGCTCAGTTCTAGGTATCCAATGCTCAGTTCTAGGTATCCCTATGCTCAGTTCAGTATCCAATGCTCAGTTCTAGGTATCCCATGCTCAGTTCTAGGTATCCCAATGCTCAGTTCTAGGTATCCCAATGCCAGTTCTGGTATCCCAATGCTCAGTTCTAGGTATCCCATGCTCCTAGTGCTATGCAGTTCTAGTATCCTATGCTCAGTTCTAGTTAGTATCCCTATGCTCAGTTCTAGTATCCCATGCTCAGTTCTAGGTATCCCAATGCTCAGTTCTATGGTATCCCAATGCTCAGTTCTAGGTATCCCTATGCTCAGTTCTAGGTATCCAATGCTCAGTTCTAGTATCCCATGCTCAGTTCTAGGTATCCCAATGCTCAGTTCTAGGTATCCAATGCTCAGTTCTAGGTATCACTATGCTCAGTTCTAGGTATACCCAATGCTCAGTTCTAGGTATCCCAATGCTAGTTCTAGGTATCCTATGCTCGTTCTAGGTATCCCAATGCTCGTTCTAGGTATCCCAATGCTCAGTTCTAGTATCCCTATGCTCAGTTCTAGGTCATCAATGCTCAGTTCTAGGTATCCCAATGCTCAGTTCTAGTATCCCAATGCTCAGTTCTAGGTATCCCAATGCTCAGTTCTAGGTATCCCAATGCTCAGTTCTAGGTATCCCATGCTCAGTTAGGTATCCTATGCTCAGTTCTAGGTATCCCAATGCTCAGTTCTAGGTATCCCTATGCTCAGTTCTAGTCTAGGTATCCCAATGCTCAGTTCTAGGTATCCCAATGCTCAGTTCTAGGTATCCCAATGCTCAGTTCTAGGTATCCCAATGCTCAGTTCTAGGCATCCCAATGCTCAGTTCTAGGTATCCCAATGCTCAGTTCTAGGTATCCCAATGCTCAGTTCTAGGTATCCCAATGCTCAGTTCTAGGTATCCAATGCTCAGTTTCTAGGATCCCATGCTCAGTTCTAGGTACCCAATGCTCAGTTCTAGATCCCTATGCTCAGTTCTAGTCTAGGTATCCCAATGCTCAGTTCTAGGTATCCCTATGCTCAGTTCTAGGTATCCCAATGCTCAGTTCTAGGTATCCCTATGCTCAGTTCTAGTCTAGTATCCCAATGCTCAGTTCTAGGTATCCCTATGCTCAGTTCTAGGTATCCCAATGCTCAGTTCTAGGTATCCCAATGCTCAGTTCTAGGTATCCCTATGCTCAGTTCTAGGTATCCAATAGCAGTTCTAGGTATCCCAATGCTCAGTTCTAGGTTCCCATGCTTAGTTCTAGTATCCCTATGCTCGTTCTAGGTATCCCAATGCTCAGTTCTAGGTATCCCAATGCTCAGTTCTAGGTATCCCTATGCTTAGTTCTAGGTATCCCTATGCTCAGTTCTAGGTATCCCAATGCTCCGTTCTAGGTATCCCAATGCTCAGTTCTAGGTATCCTAATGCTAGTTCTAGGATCCTATGCTCAGTTCTAGGTATCCCAATGCTCCGTTCTAGGTATCCCAATGCTCAGTCTAGGTATCCTATGCTCAGTTATAGTGATCCCTATGCAGTTCTAGGTATCCCTATGCTCAGTTCTAGGTATCCCTATGCTCCGTTCTAGGTATCCCAATGCTCAGTTCTAGGTATCCTAATGCTTAGTTCTAGGTATCCCTATGCTTAGTTCTAGGTATCCCTATGCTCAGTTCTCTGTATCCCAATGCAGTTCTAGGATACCTAGCTCAGTTCTAGGTATCCCTATGCTCAGTTCTAGGTATCCCTATGCTCAGTTCTATGTATCCCAATGCTCAGTTCTAGGTATCCTAGCTCAGTTTAGGTATCCAATGCTCAGTTCTAGGTATCCCTAGCTTAGTTCTAGGTATCCTATGCTCAGTTCTATGTATCCCAATGCTTAGTTCTAGGTATCCCTATGCTCAGTTCTAGGATCCCAATGTCAGTCTAGGTATCCCATGCTCAGTCTAGGTATCCAATGCTTAGTTCTAGGTATCCCTATGCTCAGTTCTATGTATCCCAATGCTTAGTTCTAGGTATCCCTGCTATCAGATCCTATGCTCAGTTCTAGGTATCCCTATGCTCAGTTCTAGGTACCTATCTAGCTCGTTAGATCCCTATGCTCAGTTCTAGGTATCCCTATGCTCAGTTCTAGGTATCCCTATGCTCAGTTTTCTAGGTATCCCTATGCTCAGTTCTAGGTCCTATCAGTTTAGGTATCCCTATGCTCAGTTCTAGGTATCACTATGCTCAGTTCTAGGTATCACTATGCTCAGTTCTATGATCTATGCTCAGTTCTAGGTATCCAATGTTCAGTTCTAGGTATCCCATGCTCAGTTCTATGTATCCCTATGTCAGTTCTAGGTATCCTATGCTCAGTTCTAGGTATCCCTATGCTCAGTTCTAGGTATCCCTATGCTCAGTTCTAGGTATCCCATGCTCAGTTCTAGGTATCCCAATGCTCAGTTCTAGGTATCCCTATGCTCAGTTCTATGTATCCCTATGCTCAGTTCTAGGTATCCCAATGCTCAGTTCTATGTATCCCTATGCTCAGTTCTAGGTATCCCAATGCTCAGTTCTAGGTATCCCTATGCTCAGTTCTATGTATCCCTATGCTCAGTTCTAGGTATCCCAATGCTCAGTTCTAGGTATCCCTATGCTCATTCTATGTATCCCTATGCTCAGTTCTAGTATTCCTATGCTCAGTTCTAGGTATCCCTATGCTCAGTTCTAGGTATCCCTATGCTCAGTTCTAGGTATCCCTATGCTCAGTTCTAGGTATCCCTATGCTCAGTTCTAGGTATCCCAATGCTCAGTTCTAGGTATCCCTATGCTCAGTTCTAGGTATCCCTATGCTCAGTTCTATGTATCCCTATGCTCAGTTCTCTGTATCCTATGCTCAGTTCTCTGTACCTATGCTCAGTCTAGGTATCAATGCTCAGTTCTAGGTATCCCTATGCTCAGTTCTAGGTATCCCTATGCTCAGTTCTATGTATCCCTATGCTCAGTTCTAGTATCCCAATGCTCAGTTCTAGGTATCCCAATGCTCAGTTTCGGTATCCCTATGCTCAGTTCTATGTATCCCTATGCTCAGTCTAGGTATCCCTATGCTCAGTTCTAGGTATCCCTATGCTCAGTTCTAGGTATCCTATGCTCAGTTCTAGGTATCCCAATGCTCAGTTCTAGGGTATCCCAATGCTTAGGTTCTAGGTATCCATCATGCTCAGTTCTAGGTATCCCAATGCTCAGTTCTAGGTATCCCTATGCTCAGTTCTAGGTATCCCTATGCTCAGTTCTAGGTATCCCTATGCTCAGTTCTAGGTATCCCAATGCTCAGTTCTAGGTATCCCAATGCTCAGTTCTAGGTATCCCAATGCTCATTTTTCTAGTATCCAATGCCAGTTTCTATGTATCCCATGCTCAGTTCAGTATCCTATGCTCAGTTCTAGGTATCCCAATGCTTCAGTTCTAGGTATCCCAATGCTCAGTTCTAGGTATCCCAATGCTCATTCTAGGTATCCAATGCTCAGTTCTAGGTACCAACTATGCTCAGTTTCTAGGTATCCCAATGCTCAGTTCTAGTATCCCAATGCTCATTCTAGGTATCCCTATGCTCAGTTCTAGGTATCCCAATGCTCAGTTCTAGGTATCCCAATGCTCAGTTCTAGTATCCCTATGCTCAGTTTTCTAGGTATCCCATATGCTCAGTTCTAGTATCCCAATGCCAGTCTAGTATCCCATCTCAGTTCTAGGTATCCCATGCTCAGTTCTAGATCCAATGCCCAGTCTCAGTTCTAGGTATCCCATGCTCAGTTCTAGGTATCCCATCGCAGTTCTAGGTATCCCAATGCTCAGTTCTCTACTAGGTATCCCTATGCTCGGTCTAGGTCTTTTTACAGAGTACGCCCATGCTCATTCTAGGTATCCCAATGCTCTTTCTAGGTATCCCAATGCTCATTTCTAGTATCCCAATGCTCAGTTCTAGGTCCCCAATGCTCAGTTCTAGTCTCCCATGCTCATTTCTAGGTATCCCATGCTCAGTTTCTAGGTATCCCAATGCTCAGTTCTGGGTATCCCAATGCTCAGTTCTAGTTATCCCAATGCTCAGTTCTAGGTACCCCATGCTCAGTTCTAGGTATCCCATGCTCAGTTCTAGGTATCCCAATGCTCAGTTTCTAGTAACCTATTCTCAGTTCTAGGTATCCCAATGCTCAGTTCTAGGTATCCCTAGGCTCATTCTAGTCTAGGTATCCCCAATGCTCAGTTCTAGGATCCCTATGCTCAGTTCTAGGTATCCCATGCTCAGTTCTAGTATCCCAATGGCTCATTCTAGGTATCCCTATGCTCAGTTCTAGGTATCCCAATGCTCAGTAGTTCTAGGTATCCCAATGCTCAGTTCTAGGTATCCCAATGCTTAGTTCTAGGTATCCCTATGCTCAGTTCTAGGTATCCCAATGCTCAGTTCTAGGTATCCCAATGCTCAGTTCTAGGTATCCCTATGCTCAGTTCTAGTATCCCTATGCCAGTTCTAGGTATCCCATGCTCATGCTCTTCTGTATCCCAATGCTCATTTTCTAGTATCCTAATGCTTGTTCTAGGTATCCCTATTGCTCAGTTCTAGGTATCCCAATGCTCCGTTCTAGGTATCCCATGCTCAGTTCTAGTATCCTAATGCCAGTTTTAGGTATCCATCCCTATGCTCAGTTCTAGGTATCCCTATGCTCAGTTCTAGTATCCCATGCTCCGTTCTAGGTATCCCAATGCTCAGTCCTAGGTATCCTATGCTTAGTTCTAGGTATCCCTATGCTTAGTTCTAGGTTACCCTATGCTCAGTTCTCTGTATCCCAATGCTTAGTTTCAGGTATCCCTATGCTCGTTCTAGGTATCCCTATGCTCAGTTCTAGGTATCCCTATGCTCAGTTTCTATGTATCCCCCATGCTCAGTTCTAGGTATCCCTATGCTCAGTTCTAGGTATCCCATGCTCAGTTTCTAGTATCCCATGCTTAGTCTAGGTACCCTATGCTCATTCTATGTATCCCAATGCTTAGTTCTAGGTATCCCATGCTCAGTTCTAGTATCCCATTCTCATTTCTGGTATCCCCATGCTCAGTTCTAGGTATCCCAATGCTTAGTTTTCTAGTATCCCTATGCTCAGTTCTATGTATCCCATGCTTAGTCTAGGTATCCCATGCTTAGTTTCTAGGTATCCCTATGCTCAGTTCTAGGTATCCCTTGTTGCTCAGTTCTAGGTATCCCTATGCTCAGTTCTAGGTATCCCTATGCTCAGTTCTAGGATCCCTATGCTCAGTTCTAGGTATCCCTTATGTCCGTTCTTTCTAGGTATCCCTATGCTCAGTTCTAGGTATCCCTATGTCAGTTCAAGGTATCCCTATGCTCAGTTTCTAGTATCACTATGCTCAGTTCTTTATCACTATGCCTAGTTTATGTATCCCTATGCTCAGTTTCTAGGTATCCCAATGTCAGTTCTAGGTATCCCTATGCTCAGTTCTATGTATCCCTATGCTCAGTTCTAGTATCCCTATGCTCTCTAGTTCTAGCTCAGTTCTAGGTACCCTATGCTCAGTTCTAGTATCCCAATGCTCATTTCTAGGTATCCCAATGCTCAGTTCTAGGTATCCCTATGCTCAGTTCTATTATCCCTTGCTCAGTTCTATTATCCAATGCTCAGTTCTATGTATCCTATGCTCAGTTCTAGGTATCCCAATGCTCAGTTCTAGGTATCCCTATGCTCTTTTCTATGTATCCCTATGCTCAGTTCTAGGTATCCCATGCTCAGTTTCTAGTATCCCTATGCTCAGTTCTATGTATCCCTATGCTCAGTTCTATGGTATTCCTATGCTCATTTCTAGGTACCCTTCCCTTCTATCCTGCTCATGCCCTATGCTCAGTTCTAGGTCTCCTATGCTCAGTTCTAGTATCCCTATGCTCATTTTCTAGGTATCCCTATGCTCATTTCTAGGTATCCACTGCTCAGTTTCTAGGTATCCCTAGTCTCATTTCTAGGTATCCCTATGCTCTATTCTATGTATCCCTATGCTCATTTCTCTGTATCCCTATGCTCAGTTCCTGTCCCTAGCTCAGTTCTAGGTATCCCAATGCTCAGTTCTAGGTATCCCTATGCTCAGTTCTATGTATCTCCTATGCTCAGTTCTATGTATCCCTATGCTCGTTCTAGGTATCCCAATGCTCAGTTCTAGGTATCCCAATGCTCAGTTCTAGGTATCCCTATGCTCAGTTTCTATGTATCCCTATGCTCAGTTCAGTATCCCTATGCTCAGTTCTAGGTATCCCTTGCTCAGTTCTAGGTATCCCTATGCTCAGTTCTAGGTATCCAATGCTCAGTTCTGTATCCCATGCTTAGTTCTAGTATCCCTTGCTCAGTTCTAGGTATCCCATGCTCAGTTCTAGGTATCCCAAGGCTCAGTTCTAGGTATCCCTATGCTCAGTTTTCTAGTCCCTATGCTCAGTTCTAGGTATCCCTATGCTCAGTTCTATGTATGCCTATCTCAGTTCTATGTACCCTATGCTCAGTTCTAGGTATCCCTATACCTCGTTCAGGTAACTTATGCTCAGTTCTGAGGTATCCCAATGCTTAGTTCTAGGTATCCCATGCTTAGTTCTAGGTATCCTATGCTCAGTTTCTAGGTTATCCCAATGCCTCAATTCTAGGTATCCCTATGCTCGTTCATGTATTGCCTAGCTCAGTTCTAGGTATCCCAATGCTCAGTTCTAGGTATCCCAATGCCTCAGTTCTAGGTAGCCCAATGTCTCAGTTCTAGGTATCCCTATGCTCAGTTCTGGTATCCCATGCTCGTTTCTAGGTATCCCAATGCTCAGTTTCTAGGTATCCCTATGCTCCAGTTCTAGGTATCCCCATGCTCAGTTCTAGTATCCCAATGCTCAGTTCTAGTTATCCCAATGCTCAGTTCTAGGTATCCCAATGCTCAGTTCTAGGTATCCCACTGCTCATTTCTAGGTATCCCAATGCTCAGTTCTAGGTATCCTATGCTCAGTTCTAGGTATCCCAATGCTCGTTCTAGGTATCTCCTATGCTCAGTTTCTAGTAGTATCCCAATGCTCAGTTCTAGGTATCCCAATGCTCAGTTCTAGGTATCCCAATGCCTCAGTTTTACTAGGTATCCCAATGCTCAGTTCTAGGCTATCCAATGCTCAGTTCTAGGTATCCCAATGCTCAGTTCTAGTATCCCATGCTCAGTTCTAGGTCATCCCAATGCTCAGTTTTCAGGTTATCCCAATGCTCAGTTTCTAGGTACCCAATGCTCAGTTCTAGGTATCCCAATGCTCAGTTCTAGTATCCCTAATGCTCAGTTCTAGTCTAGTATCCCAGCTCAGTTCTAGGTATCCCATGCTCAGTTCTAGGTATCCCAATGCTCAGTTCTAGTTATCCCTATCTCAGTTTCTGTCTAGGTATCCCAATGCTCAGTTCTAGGTATCCCTATGCTCAGTTCTAGGTATCCCAATGCTCAGTTCTAGGTATCTCCAAATGCTCAGTTCTAGGTATCCTATGCTCTTTCTAGGTATCACCCAATGCTCGTTCTAGGTATCCCAATGCTCAGTTCTAGGTATCCCAATGCTTAGTTCTAGGTATCCTATGCTCAGTTCTAGGTATCCCAATGCTCAGTTCTGTATCCCAATGCTCAGTTCTAGGTATCCCTATGCTAGTTTCTAGGTATCCTATGCTCAGTTCTAGTATCCCAATGCTCGTTCTAGGTCTCCAATGCTCAGTTCTAGTATCCCTAATGCTTAGTTCTAGGTATCCCTATGCTCAGTTCTAGGTATCCCAATGCTCCGTTCTAGGTATCCCAATGCTCAGTTTCTAGGTATCCTAATGCTCAGTTCTAGGTATCCCTATGCTCAGTTCTAGGTATCCCTATGCTCAGTTCTAGGTATCCCTATGCTCCGTTCTAGGTATCCCAATGCTCAGTTCTAGGTATCCTAATGCTTAGTTCTAGGTATCCCTATGCTTAGTTCTAGGTATCCCTATGCTCAGTTCTCTGGTATCCCATGCTTAGTTCTAGGTATCCTATGCTCAGTTCTAGGTATCCCTATGCTCAGTTCTAGGTATCCCTATGCTCAGTTCTATGTATCCCTATGCTCAGTTCTAGGTATCCCTATGCTCAGTTCTAGGTATCCCAATGCTCAGTTCTAGGTATCCCTATGCTTAGTTCTAGGTATCCCTATGCTCAGTTCTATGTATCCCAATGCTTAGTTCTAGGTATCCCAATGCTCGTTCTAGTATCCCAATGCTCAGTTCTAGGTATCCCATGCTCAGTTCTAGGTTCCCATGCTTATTTCTAGGTATCCCTATGCTCAGTTCTATGTATCCCAATGCTAGTTCTAGGTATCCCAATGCTTAGTTCTAGGTATCCCTATGCCAGATTCTGGTATCCCTATGCTCAGTTCTAGGTATCCCTATGCTCAGTTCTAGGTATCCCTATTCTCAGTTCTCTAGGTATCCCTATGCTCAGTTCTAGGTATCCCTATCCTCAGTTTTCTAGGTATCCCTATGCTCAGTTCTGTATCCCTATGTCAGTTCTAGGTATCCCATGCTCAGTTCTAGGTATCACTATGCTCAGTTTCTATTATCACTATGCTCAGTTCTATGTATCCCTATGCTCAGTTCTAGGTCTCCAATGTTCAGTTCTAGGTATCCCTATGCTCAGTTCTATGTATCCCTATGCTCAGTTCTAGGTATCCCTATGCTCAGTTCCTAGTATCCCTATGCTCAGTTCTAGGTATCTCCTATGCGCAGTCTCTGGTATCCAATGCTCGTTCTAGTTACCCCATGCTCAGTTCTAGGTATCCCTATCTCAGTTCTATGTATCCCTATGCCAGTTCTAGTATCCCATGCTCAGTTCTATTATCCCTATGCTCAGTTCTAGGTATCCCATGCTCAGTTCTAGGTATCCACTATGCTCAGTTCTATGTATCCCTATGCTCAGTTCTAGGTATCCCAATGCTCAGTTCTAGGTATCCCTATGCTCAGTTCTATGTATCCCTATGCTCAGTTCTATGTATCCCTATGCTCAGTTCTAGGTATCCCTATGCCATTCTAGTCCCTATGCTCAGTTCTAGGTATCCCTATGCTCAGTTCTAGGTATCCCTATGCTCAGTTCTAGGTATCCCATGCTCAGTTTCAGGTATCCCTATGCTCAGTCTAGGTATCCCATGCTCAGTTCTATGTATCCCATGCTCAGTTCGTGTATCCCTATGCTCAGTTCTCTGTATCCCTATGCTCAGTTCTAGGTATCCCAATGCTCAGTTCTAGGTATCCCTATGCTCAGTTCTAGGTATCCCTATGCTCAGTTCTATGTATCCCTATGCTCAGTTCTAGGTATCCCAATGCTCAGTTCTAGGTATCCCATGCTCATTTTCTAGGTATCCCTATGCTCGTTCTAGTATCCCTATGCTCAGTTCTAGGTATCCCTATGCTCAGTTCCTAGGTATCCCTATGCTCAGTTCTAGGTATCCCTATGCTCAGTTCTAGGTATCCCATGCTCGTTCTAGGTATCCCATGCTTAGTTTCTAGGTATCCCTATGTCATTTCTAGGTATCCAATGCTCAGTTCTAGGTATCCCAATGCTCAGTTCTAGGTATCCCTATGCTCAGTTCTAGGTATCCCTATGCTCATTTCTAGGTATCCTATGCTCAGTTCTATGTATTCCTATGCTCAGTTCTTTCTATTGTATCCCTATGCTCAGTTCTAGGTATCCCATACTCAGTTCTAGGTATACTATGCTCAGTTTCTAGTTTATCCCAATGCTTAGTTCTAGGTATCCCATGCTTAGTTCTAGGTATCCCTATGCTCAGTTCTAGGTATCCCAATGCCTCGTTCTAGGTATCCCTATGCTCAGTTTTCTATTAGTTCCTATGCTCAGTTCTAGGTATCCCTATGCTCAGTTCTAGGTATCCTATGCTTCAGTTCTAGGTATCACTATGCTCAGTTCTAGGTATCCTTATGCTCCAGTTTTCTATGTATCACTATGCTCCTTTTGCTAGTACTCCCTATGCTCAGTTCTAGGTATCCCTATGCTCAGTTCTAGGTATCCCAATGCTCAGTTCTATGTATCCCTATGCTCAGTTCTAGGTATCCCTATGCTCAGTTCTATGTATCCCTATGCTCAGTTCTATGTATTCCTATGCTCAGTTCTAGGTATCCCTATACTCAGTTCTAGGTATCCCTATGCTCAGTTCTAGGTATCCCTATGCTCAGTTCTAGGTATCCCTATGCTCAGTTCTAGGTATCCCTATGCTCAGTTCTAGGTATCCCTATGCTTAGTTCTAGGTATCCCTATGCTCAGTTCTAGGTATCCCTATGCTCAGTTCTAGGTAATCCTATGCTCAGTTCTAGGTATCCCTATGCTCAGTTCTAGGTATAACTATTTTGCAAGATGTTTCCACTGACAAAAGCTGATGCCACATGGTTTGCTACAGGGCCCTTGGCAACTTTTTTCCAAAATTAGAAATTCTGTTCCAATTACGTTTTGCACCCAGCACCATAATATTCCATGGATTTTAGATACTGCCCTATTATGGCAAGATAACATTTTTGACACACAATGCAGGATATTCAGTGAGTAAAAGGAAACAGGGTATATCTGCTTGCAGTTGTACGGATCCTTAAATAGAAAGTCCAGAACTATCTGGGGATTAGATGCCATTCCAGACATACTATGTCAATGTCCATTACTCTCTATATAAAACCCTCTTACATCACCTATTGTACCGAACCATCAATAATGGATCATAGACTTCAAATACTCAGGGTATGTTTATAGAGCCAAGGGAGTGAAAAGTGAACAGATACACGATCCAGGTACGTTGATGTCTAATAATGTTAAAATACTACATTTATAGGACCCGAGAAGCCTTCTCGTATTATTATGAACTCACCGTCTATTACTGAAGAACATGTAACAAGGAAAAGTCATTTATTAAGAAATAAAGAGGTGATTCCAGAATATTTTTCCCCTTTCTGCCACCAGACTTCATCTCCTTCACTTAACTTGGTCTATCAGATAAAATCTACCAATCGTAATGCCTCATTAGTCAAGCAAGTTTAGCCGACACAGTGGAAATACACAACTGAAGCCCAGACACAATATGCCTGACCACTACTTAACTTAGATTTATTAGCATGGTCCATGCTTGGACTTTCCATATCATCTTCACCTTATTATATCAATTCTACCCTAACCAGGACTGTCCATCCATATAGGACCCTCCATCGTGGTAAATGCCTGTAAATTACATAACTAACCAAATCCCTCGTAAAGACCCTCCATAGCAGCCACTGACTATAATAGCAAAAGCATTTTGTTGCCCTTTAAATAATGGGTGCCCCTTATCCATTCCCACCAAGCAGTATGATAAGTAGCTCATAAACAGAGAAGGATTCTGGGTTACTTATATATCTTCATGGCAGCTCTACAGTAAATGTCCCACCATGATCATATTAATATGCTGTTGCATTAACTCCAGTATCAAGTCTTGTGCAGACACTTGGGGACAGTTAATTAACAGTCATAAAATAAACTCACAGGGCAACTGTGGTCTCCGTACAAGTGTCCTTTATTGAAAACAGCACACCCTTACCTTTAAAATACAAAGATCATGATTCTAGCTGCAGTTTATCCAAAAAGCATAATAAAGGGTGTTGCTTCCTACTTTACATAGTGAACTGTAACACCACAAGCACCAGCAAGCCCCTGGCTTGAGCATGCCCACTTGTATCCTACTGCTGCCACACAGCATCGTCAGGTGCATCTTTTTTTTAAGCTAGCCACAAGCCTTAAGATAAATGTTTTTCCCTCCCTAGGGTGTCCATAGACGGAGGTTAGCACAGATATCGATTGCAAGCCTATAACTAGCTTCACAAAAGATTAATTGTTGGAGGTGGGGCTTGTGACCTAGTTTATAACACATGTCTGTCACAGAGAAAGTGTAGAGTAGGAAGAGGGACTTTACAAGCCTATAACTTTGGATTGACAACAGTCAGAGACACCATTCTAAACTTGTTTGAAAGGCATTAGAGAACTATTTTCAAGCAGCACTTGATATTGAAAGAGATTCCACAGACCAAATCAACGGTCAACTTGGATTTAAATTTTTTTTTTTTTAACTAAGATTAAAATAAAAGGCTGCATTGGACGGTCAGAACGATTACACAAATATATGCAGAAAATTGACTCCGAGCTCCAGAGCAGAGGAATGCGAAGCTGGAAAGCCATCCATACGTCCATTCCAAGAGCGCATAATGAACATTCTGATCTCACAATGCAAACATCCCACAATCATAAACGTACCACGTTAGGGAACGGCAGCCAAACGGACTCAGGCTACAGTGAGCCTTGTACTTTTCCTAAAGGATTAAAATGAAATGGGAACAGCACAGACTTTTAGGATAGAATGTTATTCAGTGTTTTGTTAACTCGGTTGACAGGCCGGTTTTATCTGTAATGAAAGCCAGTTGTGGGTCGTATTGTATTGATAGACTGGCACTAGTTACAGTCACAACCAGCAATGTCTTGTGTAAAGAGGCGTATAAGTTTAATGGAGAAATGTATTATTCTCCCTCTTTACAAAGCATTGGTAAGGCCTCATTTGGAATATGCAGTGCAATTTTGGAATCCTGTGTACAAAAGGGACATCTTGGAAATGGAAAGAGTTCAGAGAAGGGCAACTAAATTAATAAGGGGATTGGGAGTGCTTGACCATGAAGACAGATTGGATAAATTATAAAATTTATAAGGGGAATGGAGGGGCTTGACTATATATATATATATATAGAGAGAGAGAGAGTAAAGGGCATGTTTATAAAGGAACGCTGTTTTTACCATTTTATTAACTATATGCACCTGTAGTATAGCATTAATGTATTCATTGCGTTAAAGGACAACTCCACCCTCATAAGAACATCTTTTAGAAAGAATGGCCTCTTTATAATATGTTGATATATCATAGTTTGAATTCATTACTGTATTTCTGCTATGCTTCTGGATGCCTCATGGAAACTGAGCCATTTAGAAACCTGTACTGAGCCTGTACTGAGCCTGGGCATGCTCAGAAGAGGCAGACAGGTGATTAACATTCAGTCATTGGCTGTGATGTCAACTGTCAAATCCATAACGGACAGTTGCTAACTGGAAGAACCAGGAAGCAGAAACAGGGGAAACAGGACATTGTGCAGGATTTCAGGTTAGACTTACACCTTTCACATTTCAAACTATTACCGTTTAGGGTTTTTGGGGGTGATTTACCTGTATGTAAGTTTTCATTTTAGGGCTGGACTTGCCCTTTTTGTCGAATAGTGTTGTGAGAAACTTCTCCCAACATCTGACCAGGGTTGTAACTCATAATACGGCAACATGATGGGGGTTGGGGGTCTTTAGCAGTTAAAACTCTCAAGGGACAATTCTGTATTGAGACCCCCCAATTGACTTGTAAAATTGAAAGTAACACAAAATCGTAAATTCATAAATCCACGATCCTGTCTCAGTAAATTACCTTTAAGGGACGTCCACTCATTGTTACACAATCATTTTTTCTGTTTAACTGAAAACGGGAGGTTAATGAGCTGTGTCCTATCTCGCGTTCTTCAGTAAAACATACAGGGGAGAACTTACCACCGATTGCTCAGCTTCTCACTGACAGTCTCAAACACATCCACAGTAGATATGTCCGAACCTCGCAAAATCCGTTCCGCTCGAGGATTCTTTGAAAATACGAGGATTCAAAAATACGAGGATTCTGCGAAAATACGAAATCTGCGATTTCTCGTATTTTCCTGTATTTTCGAAAATACAAGAAATCCTCATAATTTAGAAAATTTTCAAAAATGCGGTTCGGAAAAGACCGGAAGGCGGAAAACCAGAAAACCTGCGATATCCGTCGTTCGCGAACGAGCTAAATCCGCCGCGGATCCGGGTTCGGATTCGCTAACTGGGCCATCACTAATCCACAGTCTCTTGTATTGTGAAGAAAATGTCAGTGAGCCGTCTCTGGGGAGATATTCCCACTAACTATCGCCACCTCAGAATTGGTGATTTTTATAGTCTTAATACTAAAAAACACTTCCAATAATTTATAAATACGATTGAGCGATTATTGCCATGATGTGTGACGATATGCGGTGGTAACAGCAAAATGGCAATTTAACACTTATCCACATTATTATTATTATGGTAATCCACAAAAACCTTCATAAATATGCCCTTAAATTCTAAATAAATTAATAAGGGGAATGGAGGTGCCGCACTATGTAGATAGGTTAGATAAATTAGGGTTATATTTGCACTGCAGTGTGGAGAGTTGTCTTCTTACTGCTTTCCTGGCCATCCTGCTTTACCTTGGGCCAATATCTCCTGCCAGTGCCAGATTGACTAGGGCCAGAATTCCATTTTAGTTGGGTTGTCTTCTTGGCCATTTCCTTTTTAAATGAACCCATTGCTGAATATGAACAAGGAGATTCCCCCAGAATCCATGTGCCACCTCGGTCTGCACTGTGCATCCTACACCATAACATGGATCTACAATATTAACTGTAACTTTAAGGACACTTTGGCTCTGCACTGCCTTATTACATTTAACGCTGCTTCATGTTTCAAGCTTGCATCTGTTTTTGGCAAATTTAATGTAGCTTATTCTCACAGCAAGTAAAAGTAACATAAGCCCAGAATGTACTGTCCTTATAGCCTGGCTCCTCTCTCCGGCAATGTGCATACCACAAATTTCCAACGCACCATAATTAATAAGGAATGACTAATTAGCTGCAAATCAAAGCTCTTATTTGGGACAATGTGAATTTATCAAAACAAATGATCAAAAGGAAAAATTAAGAACAAATTGTTATGATGTTTACCTACTAAGCTAATGCTTTGGAAATGGGGGGGGTGTAGGTGAAATATGGCCCTAAATAATATTCAGGGTTATTCAATAAAAGTTCTTATCGTTTAAAATGGTGCTAATTTTGCCCCAACCAATCAGATTTTAGCTTTCAAATGTTAAATAAGATCTGATTGGTTGGGGCTAAATTAGCACCATTGTAAATGATAAGAACTTTTATTGAATCTCCCTGAATGTCTTTTAGACTGAAGTTATCCTTTAAGGGAGAATTTTACTAGATATAAATAATGTTTAAGTATAATCCACCTTAGTATGGGAGGTAAGACTGAGTCTTCCTACCTGCCAAACATCAGAATACTTAAGACTCCTTCCTGTACCTTCTGCCAGGATTTCTCGTTGCTTCACTGTATTTTTAAATGTGGGAGTGATTCCCACGATCTTTAGGAGGTAGGGGTATTTAGGTTGCTCAGTCCTACCTCCCATAGTAAGGCACATTGCAATATTAATATGGTGATTTTCCCCTTTGCAAGGTTAAAACATACAGTAGCCTCAGCGGAAAAAACTTCAGCCATGAATGAACTTTGATACAAAAAAAAACCCCACTCCATTTCTCCTTTCCATATCTCAATAATGTGTAGAATTTAATGAGTAACCGATTTTCCATATTTATTTCTTTCTCTTGCACGTACAGAACAAACAGTAGAAGTGGTGACCTCCCTGGTGCCGGGATTGAAACCAATCTCTTTTTTTTTTCCATGGACCCGCAATCCTCTCCCCCCTTCTTGAAAACCTGGCGAGCGGCGTAGAACTCTGTCCTTGCATTAAGTTTATACGATGTTGACAAACACGCTATCACTATTTATCTTGCTATACATAGTTGCGTTACTGATACTGCCCTATCTAGAATGACTCACCGTATTAATGCAAGCCCATGCCAAAGCTTTTCGGCTAAATGTCAATGTTTGGAGGTGTGGTCTATACCAACCCACATAGTGTCTCCTGTGCCAAGAGTGTCTGCTTATCAGAGAACATGTTCTGGGAATCTATCTACCCCTCTCAACGTTACAACATATGGAGAGAACAAACAAAAATAGATAAGCTTTAATCTTTTGCCAAGCTATAATAATAAGGAAAGAAAAATAAAACGGCATTACCACATAAAGCCACAAACGTATACCTATTTATAAAAAGGGGAGCGGCGATGGATTTCTTCTGATAACGCGAATGGGAGAGATCTGCCGCGTCCCTTTTAACGGGAAACCAATCGCTCATCCATTAGGAACTTTTAATGACCTTTCAGGAAGGTATCGGCAGATGGAAATGAAAACGTATTAATTAAATAAATAGAATGTGGACAGAACCCCAGATACCGCAGAATAAACAGGAAGCGCTGTCCACACTTTATGAGGGTCTCAAAAACAAAGAAATTGGAAAAGTGAGTATTTTACATCGGCATTGCCTACGGACATCGGTAAAGTACGTCATAACCAACCAGGTCCAAAACTGGCGTGGTTCTAGAACCCTTGTGTTACAGTTGGTTAACCAATTCCGTTAGAATAAAAAGCTTATTTAACCCAGCTGTGTTGTTCTGTTCCTTCTCGCCCCCGTGATCAAAAATTTGAAAATACGAAAATCCGCGAGCGGACCCGTTAAAATGAAAATTTTTTTTCGAAAATACGAGAAATCTCGTAATTTCGGAAACGTATTTACGAAAATAAGAGACATCCTCGTATTTTCGAAAAATTTCGAAAATACGTACTTTCGAAAATTCCCGAAAATACGAAAAATCCCGTAATTTAGAAATTTTTCAAAAATACGAGAAATACGCGGTTCGGAAGTTCGGAAGGCGGAAAATCCGGAAAAATCCGCCGTTCGCGGACGGGATAAATCCGCGGCGGATCCGGGTTCGGATCCGCGAACCGGCCATCCCTAGTGATCACGGACCGAACTGCGAAGGATCTCGTGGACGGCTTTCTCAGTTATTTTCTTATTTGCAAGTTTTACTTTAAAGGAAACACCGCATTGAAAACGTGAAAAGGTTTTCTTGGTGACGTGGGTGTTTTTTTTTTAACTCTTTGTTAATTTGTTTTTCTATTTTTAGGATGTTTCGTGATTATTCGGTTTTCCTGAATTTTTTTTTATTTTTATAAATGCTGGAAAATCTACCTTACTAACATGGAGCTTGTATTTTATTTCCCAGCATTCATGCAGTTTGTTCACTGACCATTATGTTCTTTGCAAATGCCCAGTCCTTAATTATTGTAGGAGCTTGTTTTAGCAGGTCCGCCCCACCAGTAGACTTCAGCCTTTCTTGTTACAGTCCATATTAGAGAGTCAGGAAGCCCGAGTACACACGCACACACTTTTTTAGGGGGTTATATTTGATTTAATGCCATTTTAATTTTTTTTTTAAATAGTTTAGTTCTCCTTTAAAGAAAGTCAGGGTGTATGAGGCAATTTCTGAATCTTAAAATGCAGACAAAAGCTTTTCCATCAACTTTAAGAAATCTCCGATAGCCTGAAATATTGAAAGAGTTTATCAATTTGCAGGTCTTTAATGTAAATCGATTCCCAAGACTTGAGAATTGATCTGTAATTTTCTTATTATTATTTATCTTTCGTTTTTTTTCCCCGTATCAAGAAATGCCGTAGGATAGAATCAATCTCGGCGACAAACTGAGAATTCGTTTCTGACCCGGAGGTCAGTTTGGAACTTGCGTTAATCACAAATTTTATTGACAAAATTTGCAAACTATTCAAATCATCATAACTTTATTCAATGATCTTTCTTGTTAACCCTTTGTGCTCCGAGTTGCCTCTATTAAGGGTTATTATGTGTTAAGGAGATTACTAAATACAATTCTTAATGCTGCCCCTCTGTTACCTAAAGGCAAAGGGCATCCACATACCTGTAAAATGGATGTTGTGGCCAGGTTTCCATTACGGAATAGAAAGGAGACTCTGAGGCCAGCACAGGTACAAACAGGTTATGATATAGTTTTCATAAAGAAAAAAAACTTAAAGGGCAACTCCACCCCCATAAGAACATCTTTTAGAAAGAATGGCCTCTTTATAATATGTTGATATATCATAGTTTGTCCTATGAATTCATTACTGTATGCCTGCTATGCTTCTGGATGCCTCATGGAAACAGAGCCGTCCTGAGTGACGCCGAAACGTTGAATAAAGCGCGATTTGATTTCACATACAACAGTGTGCCCGGGGGATATATTATATTTGAATATTATCAGTACTGCACATGGTAAATGGGAGCTGTGTGACCTGGAAGCACCTGGATATATTAAATGATATACTGGATGAGTGCAGCTGTGCTTGAATATATTGTATAAAGAATCTGGACTATCTAAATAATATGGTGAGAAGAATCTGGATACCAAGAACTGGGACTAGCTAGATAATCTGCAGAGAACGATCCGGATATCTAGAATCTGTATAGAAAAGTCTGTGTATAAAGAATCTGGACTATCTAGATAATCTAAATAATATGGTGAGAAAAATCTGGATACTTAGAACCGGGACTAGCTAGATAATCTGCAGAGAACGATCCAGATATCTAGAATCTGGATAGAAAAGTCTGTGTATAAAGAATCTGGACTATCTAGATAATTTGGGTAGAAAAGTCTGCGTATAAAGAATCTGGACTATCTAAATAATCTAGGGAGAAGAATCTGGATATCTAGGATCTGGACTATCTAGATAATCTGGGGAGAGGAATCTGGATATCTAGAATCTGGACTATCTAGATAATCTGGGTAGAAAAGTCTGCATATAAAGAATCTGGACTATCTAGATAATCTGGGTAGAAAAGTCCGCATATAAAGAATCTGGACTATCTAGATAATCTGGGTAGAAAAGTCTGCATATAACGAATCTGGACTATCTAAATAATCTAGGGAGAAGAATCTGGATATCTAGAATCTGGACTATCTAGATAATCTGGGGCAAAGAATCTGGGTATCTAGAATCTGGACTATCTAGATAATCTGGGGAGAGGAATTAGGATATCTAGAATCTGGACTATCTAGATAATCTGGGGTGAATAATCTGGATATCTAGAATCTGGATTATCTAGATACTCTGGGAGAAGAATTTGGATATCTAGAATCTGGACTGTGTAGATAATCTGGGGAGAATAATCTGGACATCTAGAATCTGGACTATCTAGATAATTTCGGGGGAAGAATCTGGATATCTGGACTATCTAGATAATCTGGTAAAAAGAATCTGGACTATCTAGATAATCTGGGGAGAAAAATCTGGACATCTAGAATCTGGACTATCTAGATAATCTGGGGAGAATAATCTGGATATCTAGAATGTGGACTATGTAGATAATCTGGGGAGAAAAATCTGGACATCTAGAATCTGGACTATCTAGATAATCTGGGGAGAAGAATCTGGATATCTAGAATCTGGACTATCTAGATAATCTGGGTGGAAGAATCTGGATATCTAGAAGCTGGACTATCTAGATAATCTGGGTAGAAGAATCTGGATATCTAGAATCAGTACAAATGCAATGGGTGGGATTATCAGATATTAACGGTGAACCATATTTGGTTTCTCTCTTGATCTCTGACTTGCTTTTCTTGCCATTCACTATAAATTCTCGATAATTGACATACAGTTATACTTGCTAATAGCACCCCCTCCCCCACCGACCGTCTCTCTTTTCATTAATAACTAATTATTTGCACAGACAATGTACCTGTAAATGCGATACGGGAAGGTGCTCGGTAATTAAGCAACGTGCCATTAAGTCGGTGTTGTTGTGTGATATTAACACACTTGGAGAAAGTGTTGACCTCATGAAATAATCCTATTACAGTCACTGTATTCACACTACGATATCACTTAATAAATACATTATCGTTTCTCACAAGTTAAATTAATGTATTTGCTGTTCGAAACCAACCACATTAAGCAGCCGTCACAGCAGATAAACAGTTACACGTATAGAATAAGGATCCTTTAGTAAAAAGAACGGAAGATTGAAATGTAAGGCTTTTTATTGATGAAAGGGGGACAGATGCCCTTGGAAAGCTTTGCCAGCTGTTATTGCCCCATCGGATCTTCAGTAGGTACATTCAGCACTATAACAGGTCAATAGGAAATCCTCCATCTGTGTCCCAGTGACTCAATGAGGAAACTCATTTTCCGATTCCTTGTAAGTCATTAAACTGTTCAGATCAGGTGGCAGAGGAGCAGTCTCAATTCTTAGGAAATTCAGATAAACATTCATTGCACTTGACAGTTTTACCCTGAAATCGTCCTCCATGATGGCTGAATGGGTCTATGGTGATGCTATGGGTCTGATGCAATAAAAGGCGATGTTATCTAATTGCAGTAATGAGCTAATATCTGATTGGTTACTGTTAATTAAGAGCTCAGGCCAACAAGCAACTCTCATTGAATTAAATTAGCCCCTACCTGTCTAATTACCGATTGGCTTCCCAGTCATCCTGATAAAGGTGTCTAGATGCCAATCGCTTGGTTTTGATTGGTTGCTTCCCGAAATGCACTGGGTGATGAGAAATTTCCTTTTTGGACTTCAAACTGAGTGATCTAAGCTGAATATTTATATTAAAGCGAAGCAGACACAGCACGCCCCATACATCAAAAACACAATAAAAGAAAGAACCAAAGCTTTAAGCTATGGAGTTCTGTGATGCTCGCATGCAAATGTATTAGCATTATAAAGCACAGCGGGACCCTCGTGTCTCGTTTTCTAAGTGTTTTGTCCTCTACTGGCGAACGTTTTGGCGACACCGGGAACCCAACGTGTTCAGTGAATAAGGATATAAAACAACAGAGAACTTCAAGGCTTGCTGTTTTGTTTTAACAAGGCAAAGCGTAGAAGATAAGGCTCTGTTCTCTACAGCATATATAGCTATGGTTTGGTAACACTTGTATAGCATCTCCTTCTCCAGCAGCGAACACAGGCTGGGGGCAGACCAGCTACTGGGAACTACAAATCTCAGTATCCACAAGCAAACTGGTTAAAAGGCTTCATACATCATTCAGATAAAACTCGTCCTTTTAACAAAATATAAGCTACTTCTCTATGGCAGCTTCACGCAACTGATCTACAAAAACTCTTTAGTGACCGATTTGTTTAGATCTTTGACATCTCCTAGGGCGTTATTTATCCAGGTATCGGTAATGGTCAACTACCTGGGCTCAACTGGACTTGGATAACAGCGCCAAGCTTGACATTTATTCATTGCTGCAAGTGCTGGTATCCAAACAGGGAAAGGGTTAAATGAAAACATGCTGTCATACTTCTAACATGAGCCCTGGATCACATTTTGAACTGCAGCCTATCAAAAGTTAGGAAACTATAAATTTCAATACTCATCAGTTTTCAGTGCAGGGATTTCCTATCATTCCCAGCATTAAGTCATTAGTAAGCGTGCTCAGAAGCCCAAACCCCAGAGGCAGGGGAGAAGCAGAGACTGCAGGGGATGCCACTTAAGCTACTGGCAACAGGAAGTGTTAACATTTCCAGCACCATAACTTCTCATAGGCTGCAGTTGGAAATGTAACCTAGGGCTCATTTAAAAGGTGAGACCACAGGTTTTTATTTAACCCTAAGACCAGAGTTACCCTTTAAAGCAGCCATTATAAAATCAGAATGCAGTTCTATGCTAGCTGCTTTATATGATAATACGATACAATTATACAGTAATATCTGTGTATGTCTCACTGCTATTCTTACATTCTTCCCACAAAAAGTTCCTACATATTGCTACATACCTCTATTTATTGCTACACACTGCTATATACAGCTACATACCTCTATATACAGTTACCTATTGCTACATACAGCTACATATTGCTACATACCTCTATATAGTTACCTATTGCTACATACAGCTAAATATTGCTACATACCCCTATATACTGCTACATATTGCAACATACCTTTATATCTGATTACCTATTGCTACATACTGCTATATACAGCTACATACTGCTACATACCTCTATATACAGTTACCTATTGCTACATATCTCTATATACTGCTACATATTGCAACATACCTTTATATCTGATTACCTATTGCTACATACTGCTACACACAATTTCATATTGCTACATACCTCTACATACTGCTACTTATTGCTACATACTGCTATATACCTTTATATACTGCTACCTATTGCTACATGCTGGTATGTACAACTTCATATTGCTACATACCTCTACATACTGCTACCTATTGCTACATCTAAATATGCTTACCTATTGCTACATACCTCTATATACCGCTACCTATTGCTACATACTGCTATATACCTTTATATACTGCTACCTATTGCTACATGCTGGTATGTACAACTTCATATTGCTACATACCTCTACATACTGCTACCTATTGCTACATCTAAATATGCTTACCTATTGCTACATACCTCTATATACCGCTACCTATTGCTACATACCTCTATATACCGCTACCTATTGCTACATACTGCTATATACCTTTATATACTGCTACCTATTGCTACATGCTGGTATGTACAACTTCATATTGCTACATACCTCTACATACTGCTACTTACTGCTACTTACTGCTATATACCTTTATATAAAACTTGCTACCTATTGCTACATGCTGGTATGTACAACTTCATATTGCTACATACCTTTGTATACAGTTACCTATTGCTACATACTGCTACATACAGCTACATATTGCTACATACCTCTAAATACGCTTACCTATTGCTACATACCTCTATATACCGCTACCTATTGCTACATATCTCTATATACCGCTACCTATTGCTACATACCTCTATATACCTTTATATACTGCTACCTATTGCTACATGCTGGTATGTACAACTTCATATTGCTACATACCTCTACATACTGCTACTTACTCGCTACTTACTGCTATATCCTTATATAATGTACCTATTGCTACTGCTGGTATTACAATTCATATGCTACATACCTTTGTATAACAGTTACCTATTGCTACATACTGCTACATACAGCTACATATTGCTACATACCTCTAAATACGCTTACCTATTTCTATTGCTACATACCTCTATATACCGCTACCTATTGCTACATACCTCTATATACCGCTACCTATTGCTACATACCTCTATATACCGCTACCTATTGCTACATACCTCTATATACCGCTACCTATTGCTACATACTGCTATATACAGCCAATATACAACCAATGCCCCTGCAATTCATATTTAATAACAAGATTGCAGCTCTCTTCAAATATGCCACATTAACATTTATGGCGGATGTCTTAAAGAAGAAGGAGTCTAATAAGTTCAGGCGAGAACCCATGCCATTAGGACCTTATCTGTTATATACTGTATACAGTACATCCATTCTTTTTTTATTTTTACCTTAAAACCAAATTATTTATCTTTCCTTTCTTCCTGTTTCCCATTTGTCCATTGCTGGTTGTGATGGAAGCCCAAATCAAGTCTATGGGTGTGGTGCCAAATAAGGATTTGGCTTAGAGGGAGGTGCAACCAGAAGCAGAGGAGCTTGGGTAAAAGAAGAGGGGCAGGACCAATAGGGAATCGCCTAAACTTGATTATTATATTTTCATTTTCCTTTAACATTACGATAACCTTTAATAAATTGGAACTACAGGTGTAGCGTGACTAGACGGATATTTATCAATTTCTCGATACATTGCAACCCAAATGTCCTTAAATCTTGGGGGTCTCATGTTTACATTCCAGCAGCATTAGGTTGGACTGCCCCATCCTGATTAAGTCGAGATTACTTGAGGTTTTAATGGGATTACTGTATAATAAAATATCTTTAAATTACTGGATTCAGTTGGGGCTAAATAGTTTCTGTTAATACTTTCCTCAATAGGAGAAGATATTACAATCACTAATCATAACAATCTGTGAAACCGATGTTTAGTAAGAAATATAACCTCAATATAAATATTACGGGTTAATATGTCATTAATCCAATAATATAACAGTAACACTGTATCTTTCATACGCCCACAGACCCATGAGGCCACATGTAGCTATACTGACTGGCTTAAAAATAGGGTTCCCAATATCCCAACCATCCCAGATCTTGTTAATTCCTTCTTCATCCTTGACTTTAGTCTATGAAACAGAAGTCAATCCACGGTGTCTTTAAAGGGGAAATACCCCCCTACCCTGTATCCTGGCAGATATGAAATTGGCAGATATGACAGCCTGGTATGGTATTTCTAGAGGGAACCTAGTGGAATCAGGTAAGGGGTTGGTTCGGTTCAGCTCTCCTTTAAACTAAATTGAATGAAAGGATACCTACACCCCAAAATGAATGATTTCACCCCAGATTCTATAATTCTGTGGGAAGTAGGAGTCTCCCAGTTTAAGTACTTTACCTGCTGTTTTAGCTCTTATTCTGCCTGACACACTTCAAAGAAAAACTATTTGGTAAAAAGTCCCTTCCCTGCCTGATTTCTGCCATATAATAATATTTTATATTGAATAAGTCAGGCAGTGGGAGTTAAACTTCTGAATCTATTAAATAACTGCAAAATGGGAGGTAAGAAAATTTGCTCCTACCTTCAATATAATTATAAAGGCAGGGGTGTTTTAGCTTTATTGTTTTTATAAACAACTAGTATTGTTGTTATATTATGTGATATATTCAAACTGAATCAAGTACTACTTTTGAAAGGGCATGTACTGTGCATAAAACATTTCCCAGCTACCGTATATACGCGAGTATAAGTCGATACGAGTATAAGTCAAGGTACCTATTTTTAGGTATAAGCCGAGGGTAGAAATTAGTTGCCCTTTAAATGGACAGCAGAAATCCCATACATGAATCCCATCAAGTAATAGCCAAATCCAGTACCAGTAACCCCCAATTCCTTGGCACTCTAGATGTTTTGGAAACTACAACTCCCAGCATGCTTTGTTGCTGGGAGTTTCAGTTTCTAAACATGTGGAGTGGCAAGGTTCAGTAAACTTTTAAATAAGCTTACCATCAATTACAATTCTCCTAAACCCCATATAGTAAAGGGCCCTCTGATCCCCATATAGTAAAGGGCACTCTGACCCCATATAGTAAAGGGCCCTCTGACCCCCATATAGTAAAGGGCCCTCTGACCCCCCATATAGTAAAGGGCCCTCTGACCCCCATATAGTAAAGGGCCCTCTGACCCCCATATAGTAAAGGGCCCTCTGACCCCATATAGTAAAGGTCCCTCTGACCCCCATATAGTAAAGGGCCCTCTGACCCCCCCATATAGTAAAGGGCCCTCTGAACCCCATATATTAAAGGGCCCTCTGACCCCCATATAGTAAAGGACTCTGATCCCCATATAGTAAAGGGCCCTCTGATCCCCATATAGTAAAGAACTCTGATCCCCATATAGTAAAGGGCACTCTGACCCCCACACCCTCTGACCCCCATATAGTAAAGGGCACTCTGACCCCATATAGTAAAGGGCACTTTGACGTCATATAGTAAAGGGCCCTCTGACCCCCATATAGTAAAGGACCCTCTGACCCCCATATAGTTAAGGGCACTCTGACCCCATACAGTAAATGGCCCTCTGACCCCCATATAGTAAAGGACTCTGATCCCCATATAGTAAAGGGCACTCTGACCCCCATATAGTAAAGGACCCTTTGACCCCCATATAGTAAAGGGCCCTCTGACCCCCCATATAGTAAAGGACTCTGATACCCATATAGTAAAGGGCACTCTGACCCCCATATAGTAAAGGGCCCTCTGACCCCCCATATACTAAAGGACTCTGATCCCCATATAGTAAAGGGCACTCTGACACCCATATAGTAAAGGGCCCTCTGACCCCCATATAGTAAAGGGCCCTCTGACCCCATATAGTAAAGGGCACTCTGACCCCCATATAGTAAAGGGCCCTCTGATCCCCATATAGTAAAGGACTCTGATCCCCATATAGTAAAGGGCCCTCTGACCCCCCATATAGTAAAGGGCCCTCTGACCCCATATAGTAAAGGACTCTGATCCCCATATAGTAAAGGGCCCTCTGACCCCCCATATAGTAAAGGGCCCTCTGATCCCCATATAGTAAAGGACTCTGATCCCCATATAGTAAAGGGCCCTCTGACCCCATATAGTAAAGGGCCCTCTGACACCCATATAGTAAAGGGCCCTCTGACCCCCATATAGTAAAGGGCCCTCTGACCCCCATATAGTAAAGGGCCCTCTGACCCTCATATAGTAAAGGGCCCTCTGACCCCCATATAGTAAAGAGCCCTCTGACCCCCATATAGTAAAGGGCCCTCTGACCCCCATATAGTAAAGGACTCTCTAATCCCAATAGTTAGAAATGTCACCTGAGAGTTGTAGTTTCAAGCTGTCATTTGCACTGTACTAGCAGCTGTTTTTTGCCCCAAACTGAGGAGACCAATCAGATTTACAGCATCCAGATGAGCAGTGACAGTGCTGAGTGAGCCCAACAGCCAGACTACGGGAAACAGGAAGTGTAAAGGCAGAACAGCTCCTGTAACTTTCTATGCAGGTTTACACAGCTCCACCTACTGGTTACTATCCACAATTGCAGAATTTGGATCTAAATTAGGACTTGACCCGAGTATAAGTCGAGGTTAGGTTTTCAGGCTTTAAAGCCTGAAAAATGTGACTTATACTTGAGTATATACGGTAATCACACGACAATAAGGATTATTAGTCACCTGCCTTAAAGCTGCTTCTCCTCGACCCTCCTTTCACTTCTTTCTAGCTCTTGGAGTTTCCCTTTTTCAAGGAGGTGCGGCATAGTCAGGCAGTAAAAAAAACTGTCAATCACCCACTTCCTTAGCATAAAACCAAGCTGAATATACTGAAAAGGGATCTTTAGCTCCAAGTCTTCTACCTTCCCATGTCCTTCTAGGCAGCAACTATCAGTCAGGGCTGTGAGCGTGATGTCATGGCCAATGACTAACACACCATCAGATATTTCCGGCCGGCCGATAGTGACGTGTATCGGTCGGTTGACCAGAAATGTCTGATGGTGTGTGAGGTGGGCCGTGACCTGTCACGGCCGATTGCGTGGTTCCCTATGGGACATTTGTCCTGGGAGAATGCTTGCTATTAGCCAGCGCTCGGTTGGGACAAAAACTAATCCGGTGTGTGACCTTACATCCGTGGATCATACGACCTCAATCCTAGCGTCTATGGCCACCTTAAGAATTGAGATCTTAGGGCTTGGGGAGGGGGTTGGGGGGTAGTTAACTTTTAGGGTAGGATAAGAATTCTATAAGATAAAGGTGATGGGTTGCAGCCTTAAGCTGTTAAGGGTTAATAACGTGCCATAAATGATGCCTGTTTACTGGTGTCTGTTCCCAGATATGATGTCAGCCAGTGAAAACAGGAACAAACACTGTATGTGTGTATGTGCGTGTATATATAAAATAGATGGGAGCCGTAGCCAGGATTACACATCAGATTTGTATAGGCAGAGAACCAGGCCATGTCCTTGTAACCAAACTTGTAACCAAACGCGGGGAGGGGCCCTACAGAATGGAACCTTTGTAAATGGAACGTTAAAGCCAACATGTGATTCTCTTTGATATTTTGTCTCTTTCACTCTGTAATTCGCCGCTGTCACAAAGTATTCGTTACAGACGAAAAAACCCAAGGAATTGCGTTAACGTTGGACGTTAAATGTACGGGAGGGGGGGGGGTGGAGAAAGAGAGAGAGAATTGGCGGAGGAAAAGTCTTGCGTCTTTATAATTCTTGTTTTCATACAGCTGAGAAGTTCACGTTGCTATCAAAACAAGCGCGCAGAGGATTTCTGCAGCGAGGAGAATTAATACCAACAAGTCACTCGCACTGCTGGAAAAGGAGAATCTTCTTGGAAGTTAAAGGAGAACTAAAGACTGGTTTCACTGTGTCCGAGGCTTTCAAATACGTGTTCCCTGCGTCAGGAGAATCTAAACTCCTATAAGTGTAACTTTTAAAACACTCAATCTTTGGTTTGCATGTAGTGTAGTCCCCTTCCAGGTGAATATATCTTCAGTTGTCCCCAGCCCGGTACCCTTGATACTAACTAAACTCACTAAAAGTAAAGGTCCATGGGAGTCAGACAGGAAGCATTGATAATATAAAGGATAATGCGCCCCTTACAGTGTAATATAAGGATATTACGCCACCGAGGAGTTCCCTGACCATATAGAAGCACGAGGCCGTAGGCCGAGCACTTTTATACAGGACAGGGAACTCCGAGGTGGCGTAATATCCTTATATTATAATGTGAAGGGGCGCATTATTTCTTATAATACATAAGTATTGGATTCCTTCACCCCATTCACATTTCAAATTCTAGAATTTTCCCTATTCCCACCTTAGCAAGTTACCTTCTGTAACTTAAACCCAGTAGAAAGGAACATCCCAGCCCAGCATCTATGGGGTTAAACCAATCTTTGTAGAGGAGGAGAGAGACATTGGTTATGAAGTGACAGGAAGCAGCTCCAGCAGGTTCTGTTAGTGATGTTAAACACTGAGTCATTGTCCAGGCATGAACACTGGAATGGGCGGAGTAGTGGGATATAAGAAATATAAGAAATGAGTCACTTAGTGACATAGCTGAGTGATTTTTATAAGGATATATACCACTGCAGCTCGCATTATAAAATACCACACTTATGTATAATAGGAGCAATATTTAATGCTTTGCTCAGTGCCAATCTGCAGTTACAGCTGCTTGTTGGTAGGCAATGTCACAGGATTTACCAGAGATCAGTTTGAGTAGACAACCTGTAACAGACGCATGTCTATTGATACACGCATGCACAGAACTGCTGGGAGGCATCTGTAATTAACATATCAAGAAAACCAATCAAGTTATTTTTATTAAAGTGCGTGTTCACCCTTAAAATAAAAAAAATGGTAAATTGAAATTTACCTGCCCCCAACCCCAACTGATATATTCAGAACCTTATATTTCCTCTCTAGTCTCCCCATATGTTCCTGCCCATACCCTCCGCACATCGAAGAACCATCTACTGTACAGACCCCCCACTCGTACTGCTTCCTATCGCCTTAAACCTTTCTCTCTCGTAGCTCCCATCCTCTGGATTCTATTTCCCTCTCTGTACATCAAGAAACCTCAATTAGCAGGTTTAAATCTACCCTTACATCCTACCTATCTGGTAACCAGCACAGTATATGGTATCTATATATCTATATATGATAAATCTACCCTTACATCCTACCTATCTAATAACCAGCACAGTATATGGTATCTATATATCTATACATGATAAATCGACCCTTACATCCTACCTATCCGGTAAGCAGCACAGTATATGGTATCTATATATCTATATATGATAAATCTACCCTTACATCCTACCTATCCGGTAACCAGCGCAGTATATGGTATCTATATATCTATATATGATAAATCTACCCTTACATCCTACCTATCCAGTAACCAGCACAGTATATGGTATCTATATATTTATATATGATAAATCTACCCTTACACCCTACCTATCCGGTAACCAGCACAGTATATGGTATCTATATATCTATATATGATAAATCTACCTTACATCCTACCTATCCGGTAACCAGCACAGTATATGATATCTATGTATGATAAATCTACCCTTACATCCTACCTATCTGGTAACCAGCACAGTATATGGTATCTATATATCTATATATGATAAATCTACCCTTACATCCTACCTATCCGGTAACCAGCACAGTATATGGTATCTATATCTATATATGATAAATCTACCTTACATCCTGCCTATCCGGTAACCAGCACAGTATATAATATCGATATATCTATATATGATAAATCTACCCTTACATCCTACCTATCCGGTAACCAGCACAGTATATGGTATCTATATATGATAAATCTCTACGATCCCAACAGTCGTAGAGTACTCCCTACACCTCCCAACAGTGCTGATGTTCGTAGAGTACTCCCTACATCTCCCAACAGTGCTGGTGTTCGTAGAGTACTCCCTACACCTCTCAACAGTGCTGGTGTTCATAGAGTACTCCCTACACCTCCCAACAGTGCTGGTGTTCGTAGAGTACTCCTTACACCTTCCAACAGTGCTGGTGTTTGTAGAGTACTCCCTACACCTCCCAACAGAGCTGGTTTTCGTAGAGTACTCCCTACACCTCCCAACAGTGCTGGTGTTCGTAGACCCAATGCTCAGTTCTAGGTATCCCAATGCTCAGTTCTAGGTATCCCAATGCTCAGTTCTAGGTATCCCGCCATAAGCTCACGCCCGGCGCAATACTAAACTTAGATATTCGTTCTGAACTCTCTGGAAAACCTCGTTTATTCCGTTCTTTACCCGGTAGGATCATTTGGAACTTGCGTTAATCACAAAATTTTATTGACAAAATTTGCAACTATTCAAATCATCATAACTTATTCATGATCTTTCGTTGTAACTTCTTAACCCTTTTGTGCTCCGAGTTGCCTCTATTAAGGGTTATTATATGTTAAGGATTACTAAATACAATTCTAATATGCTGGCCCCTCTGTTACCTAAAGGCAAGGGCAAATCCACATACCTGTAAAATGGATGTTTGTGGCCAGGTTTCCATTACGGAATAGAAAGGGAGACTCTTGAGGCCAGCACAGTACAAGACAGGTTATAATTAAGTTTTTCCATAAAGAAAAAAACTTAAAGGTGCACTCCAACCCCCCATAAGAACATCTTTTTAGAAAGAATGGCCTCTTTATAATATGTTGATATATCATAGTTTTGGTCCTATGAATTCATTACTGTATGCCTGCATGCTTCTGATGCCTCATGGAACAGAGCCGTCCTGAGTGACGCCGAAACGTTGATAAAAGCGCGATTTGATTCACATACAACAGTGTGCCCGGGGATATATTATATTTGAATATTATCAGTACTGCACATGGTAAATGGGAGCTGTGTGACCTGGAAGCACCTGGATATATTAAATGATATACTGATGAGTGGCAGCTGTGTTCTTGAATATTTGTATCAAAGAATCTGGACTATCTAAATAATGGTGAGAAGAATCTGGATACCAAGAACTGGGAATAGCTCAATAATCTGCAGAGAACGATCCGGATATCTAAATCTGTATAGAAAAGTCTGTGTATAAAGAATCTGGACTATCTAGATAATCTAAATAATATGGTGAGAAAAATCTGGATCTTAAAGACCGGACTAGCTAGATAATCTGCAGAGAACGATCCAGATATCTAGAATCTGGATAGAAAAGTCTGTGTAGAAAGAATCTGGACTATCTAGATAATTTGGGTAGAAAAGTCTGCGTATAAGAATCTG
Source organism: Hymenochirus boettgeri (assembly GCA_019447015.1). Classification (NCBI taxonomy): domain Eukaryota; kingdom Metazoa; phylum Chordata; class Amphibia; order Anura; family Pipidae; genus Hymenochirus; species Hymenochirus boettgeri. The sequence goes on from CM033470.1 coordinate 1,995,323, forward strand.
GACTATCTAAATAATCTAGGGAGAAGAATCTGGATTCTAGGATTGGACTACTAAGATAATCTGGGGAGAGGAATCTGGATATCTAGAATCTGGACTATCTAGATAATCTGGGTAGAAAAGTCTGCATATAAAGAATCTGGACTATCTAGATAATCTGGGTAGAAAAGTCCGCATATAAAGATCTGGACTATCTAGATAATCTGGTAGAAAAGTCTGCATAATAACGAATCTGCGACTATCTAAATATCTAGGTGAGAAGAATCTGGATATCTAGAATCTGGACTACTAGATAATCTGGGGCAAGAATCTGGGTATCCTAGAATCTGGACTATCTAGATAATCTGGGAGAGGAATTAGGATATCTAGAATCTGGACTATCTAGATAATCTGGGGTGAATAATCTGATAGTCTAGAATCTGGATTATCTATGATATCTGAATCAGACGAAAGAATTGTGGTATAATCTAGAATGTAATCTGGACTGTATATAATCTGGGGAATAATCTGAATCTAGAATCTGGACTATTAATATTTCGGGGGAAGAATCTGGATATCTGGACTATCTAGATAATCTGGTTAAAAAGAATCTGGACTATCTAGATATCTGGGAGAAAAATCTGGACATCTAGAATCTGGACATATCTAGTACTCTGGGGAGAATAATCTGGATATCTAGGAAGTGGTGGACTATGTAGATAATCTGGAATTGAGAAAAATCTGGACATCTAAGCTGGACTATCTATATATCTGGGGAGAAGAATCTGGATATCTAAATCGGACTACTAATATAATACTTGGGTGGAAGAATCTGGATATTCTAGAAGCTGGACTATCTAGAATATCTGGGTAGAGAATCTGGATATCATAAATCAGTACAAAAATCAATGGGTGGGATTATCAGATATTAACGGGAACCATATTTGGTTTTCTCTTGATCTCTGACTTGCTTTTCTTGCCATTCACTATAAATTCTCTACGAATTGACATCAGTTATACTTGCTTACACCCCCTCCCCCACCGACCGTCTCTCTTTTCATTAAAACTAATTATTTGCACAGACAATGTACCTGTAAATGCGATACGGGAAGGTGCTGCGGTAATTAAGCAACGTGCCATTAAGTCGGTGTTGTTGTGTGATATTAACACCACTTGGACAAAGGTTGTTGACCTCATGAATAATCCTAATTACAGTCACTGTATTCACACTACGATACTCACTTAATAAAATAATATCGTTTCTAAATCTCAAAGTTAAATGTAATGTAGTTGGCTGTTCGAAACCAACCACATATTAGCGACAGTCCGTCAGCAATAAACAGTTACACAGTATAAAAATAAGGATCCTTTAGTAAAAAAGAACGGAAGATTGAAATGTAAGCTTTTTATTGATGAAAGGGGGAACAGATGCCCTTGAAAGCTTTGCAGCTGTTATTGCCCCATCGGATCTTCATAGGTAATTCAGCACTATAACAGTCAATAGGAAATCCTCCATCTGTGTCCCCAGTGACTCAATGAGGGAAACTCATTTTCCGATTCCTTGTAGTCAATTAAACTTTCAGATCAGGTGGCAGAGAGAGCAGTCTCAATTCTTAGGAAATTCAGATAACATCATCATTGCAACTTGACAGTTTTACAACCCTGAAATCGTCCTCCATGATGGCTGAATGGGTCTATGGTGTGTATGGGTCTGATGCAATAATGGCGATGTTATCTAATATGCCAGTAATGAGCTAATATCTATGTTATGGTTACTGTTAATTAAGAGCTCAGGGCCACAAGCAACTCTCATTGAAATTAATTAGACCCCTACCTGTCTAATTACCGTCGATTGGCTTCCCAGTCATCCTGATAAAGGTGTCTAGATGCCAATCGCTTGTTTTGATTGGTTGCTTCCCGAAATGCACTGGTGATGAGAAATTCCTTTTTGACTTCAAACATAGTGATCTAAGCTGAATATTTATATTAAAGCGAAGCAAGACACAGCACGCCCCATACATCAAAAACACAATAAAGAAAGAACCAAGCTTTAAGCTATGGAGTTCTGTATGCTCGCATGCAATGTATTAGCATTATAAGCACCAGCGGGACCCCTCGTGTCTCGTTTTTCTAATGTTTTGGTCCTCTACTGGCGAACGTTTGTGGCGACACCGTGAACCCAACGGTTTCAGTGAATAGGATATAAACAGACAGAGAACTTCAAGGCTTGCTGTTTTTTGTTTATACAGGCAAAGCTAGAATAAAGGCTCTTTCTCTAACAGCATATTAGCTTATGGTTTGGTAACACTTGTATAGCATTCCTTCTCCAGCATCGAACACAGGCTGGGGGCAACCAGCTACTGGGAACTACAAATCTCAGTATCCCCAAGCAACTGGTTAAAAGGCTTCATACATCATTCAGATAAAACTCGTCCTTTTAACAAAATATAAGCTACTTCTCTATGGCAGCTTCACGCACACTGATCTACAAAAACTCTTTAGTGACCGTTTTGTTTAGATCTTTGACATCTCCTAGGGCGTTATTTATCCAGGTATCGTAAGGTCAACTACCTGGGCTCACTGGACTTGGATAACAGCGCCAAGCTTGACATTTATTCATTGCTAAGTGCTGGTATCCACAGGGAAAGGTTAAATGAAAACATGCTGTCATACTTCTAACATGAGCCCTGGATCACATTTTGAACACTGCAGCCTATCAAAAGTGAGAAACATAAATATTCTCAATACCATCAGTTTTCAGTGCAGGGATTTCCTATCATTCCCAGCATTAATCATTAGTAGCCGTGCTCAGAAGGCCCAACCCCAAGCGTGGGAGAAGCAGAGACTGCCAGGGGATGCCACTTAAGCTACTGGCAACAGGAAGTGTTAACATTTCCAGCACCATCAACTTCTCAAGGCTGCAGTTGGAAATGTAAACCTAGGGCTCATTTAAAAGGTGAGGACCACAGGTTTTTATTTAAACCCTAAGACCGAAGTTACCCTTTTAAGGAGCCATTATAAAATCAGAATGCATTCTATGCTATGCTGCTTTATATGATAATACATACAATTATACAGTAATATCTGTGTATGTCTCACTGCTATCTTACATTCTTCCCACAAAAGTTCCTACATATTGCTACAATACCTCTATTTATTGCTACACACTGCTATATACAGCTACATACCTCTATATACAGTTCCTATTGCTACATACGCTACATATTGCTACATACCTCTATATAGTTACCTATTGCTACATACACTAAATTTGCTACATAACCCCTATATACTGCTACATATTGCACATACCTTTATATCTGATACCTATTGCTACATACTGCTATATACAGCTACATACTACTACATACCTCTATATACAGTTACCTATTGCTACATATCTCTATATACTGCTACATATTGCAACATACCTTTATATCTGATTACCTATTGCTACATACTGCTACACACAATTTCATATTGCTACATACCTCTACATACTGGCTACTTATTGCTACATAACTGCTTATACCTTTATAACTGCCTACCTATTGCTACATGCTGGTATGTACAACTTCATATTGCTACATACCTCTACATACTGCTAACCTCTATTGCTACATCAAAATATGCTTACCTATTGCTACATACCACTCTATAAACCGCTACCTATTGCTACAATACTGCTATATACCTTTATAACTGCTACCTATTATCTACACAATGCTGTATGTACATACTTCAATATGCTACATACCTCTCTACATACTGCTCACCTATTGCTACATCTAAATATGCTTACCTTTGCTACAATACCTCTATATCCCTACCTATTGCTACTACCCTAATCTCCTCGCTACCCTATTGCTACATCTGCTATATACCACTCATATACTCTACTATTGCTACATGCTGGTATAGTACAACTTCAATCTGCTACATACCTCTACTACCTCACTCTCATACTTTTCTACTGCTACTTACTGCTACACTGTATATACTGCTGATCCTCATTGCTGTCTGCTGGTATGTACAACTTCATATTGCTACATACCTTTGTATATCATTACACCTTTTGCTACATACTGCTACATACAGCTACATATTGCTTACTCACATACCTCTTAAATTACCGCTTACTATTTGCTATTCTACTACATACCGTCTAACTTACCTCTAGACCTGCTACACCATATTGCTACTATCTCTAATATACCTCACAGCGCCTACCTATTGCACATACCTACTATATACGCTACCGCTTGCTACATACTCTATCTACCGCTACCTATGCTACATACCTGCTATATACCAGCCTACCTATTGCTACAACTGCTATAACAGCATATACCACCAATGCCCCTGCAATTCATATTAATAACAAGATTGCGCTCTCTTCAAATATGCCACATTAACATTTATGGCGGATTCTTAAAGAAGAAGGAGTCTAATAAGTTCAGGCGAGAACCCATGCCATTAGGACCTTATCTGTATATACTGTATACAGTACATCCATTCTTTTTTTTATTTTTACCTTAAACCAAATTATTTATCTTTCCTTTTCTTCCTGTTTCCCATTGTCCATTGCTGGTTGTGATGGAAGCCCAAATCAAGTCTATGGGTGTGGTGCCAATAAGGATTTGGCTTAGAGGGAGGTGCAACCAAAGCAGAGGAGCTTGGGTAAAGAAGAGGGGCAGGACCATAGGGAATCGCCTAAACTTGATTATTAATTTCATTTTCCTTTAACATTACGATACTCTTTAATAAATGGGAACTACTATTGTGTTAGCGTGACTAGACGGATTATTAATTTCATTCGTCGATAGTCATGCAACCCAAATGTCCTTAAATTTGGGGGTCTCAGTTTACATTCCGCAGCATTAGGTGGACTGCCCCTACCTCGTGATAAGTCGTGATTACCTTGAGTTTTAATGGATTACTGTATAATAATATTTATCTTTAAATACGGATTCAGTTGGGGCTAATAGTTTCGCTTAATTACTTTCCTCATATGAGAAGATATTCACATCACTAATCATAACAATCTGTGAAACGTTAATATCGTCATTATCGACTCCAGATAATATAACCTAGTCTTATACACCTGTATCGTTCTATACGCCACGTAACCATTGAGAAGCAATATTGTGGCTATCACTGAACTGCTTAAATAAAACAAATAGTTGCCTACTACTACACCACCCATCCCAGAATCTTGTTAATTCCTTCTTCATCCTTGACTTTAGTCTATGAACAGAAGTCATCCACGGTGTGTCTTTAAAGGGGAAATACCCCCCTCTGTTCCTGGCAGATATGAATTGCAGATATGACAGCTGTATGGTATTTCTAAGGAACCTAGTGGAATCAGGTAAGGGTTTGGTTCGGTTCAGCTCTCCTTTAAACTAAATTGATGAAAGGATACCTACACCCAAAATGAATGATTTCACCCCAGATTCTATAATTCTGTGGGAGTAGAGTCTCCCAGTTTAAGTACTTTACCTGCTGTTTTAGCTCTTATCTGCCTGACACATTCAAAGAAAAACTTTTGGTAAAAAGTCCCTTCCCTGCCTATTTCTGCCATATAATAATATTTATATTGAATAAGTCAGGCAGTGGGATTAACTTCTGAATCTTTTAAATAACTAGCAAAATGGGAGGTAAGAAATTTGCATCCTACCTTCATAAATTATAAAGGCAGGGGTGTTTTAGCTTTTGTTTTTATAACAACTAGTATTGTTGTATATTATGTGATATATTCAAACTGATCAGTACTACTTTTGAAAGGGCATGTACGTGCTAAACATTTCCCAGCTACCGTATATACGCGAGTATAAGTCGATAATACGAGTAAGTCAGGTACCTATTTTTAGGTATAAGCCGAGGTAGAAATGTTGCCCTTAATGACACAGAATCCATACATATCAGCAGTCAATCCGTTCACTCTGATAAATCCTATGTACATACCCCAGCATCTTGATTTTGGATCCTCAAGCTTGTGCAGTTCAGTTTCTACATGTGGAGTGGCAAGTTCAGAAACTTTTAAATAAGCTTACCATCAATTACAATTCTCCTAAACCCATATAGTAAGGCCCTCTGATCCCCATATAGTAAAGGGCACTCTGACCCCATATAGTAAAGGGCCCTCTGACCCCCATATAGTAAAGGCCTCTGACCCCCATATAGTAAAGGGCCCTCTGACCCCCATATAGTAAAGCCCTCTGACCCCCATATATAGGGCCCTCTGACCCCATATAGTAAAGGTCCCTCTGACCCCAATATAGTAAAGGCCTCTGACCCCCCCATATAGTAAAGGGCCCTCTGAACCCCATATATTAAAGGGCCCTTGACCCCCATATAGTAAAGACTCTGATCCCCATATAGTAAAGGGCCCTCTGACCCCATATAGTAAAGAACTCTGATCCCCATATAGTAAAGGGCACTCTGACCCCCCACCCTCTGACCCCCATATAGTAAAGGGCACTCTGACCCCATAATGTAAGGGCACTTTGACGTCATATAGTAAAGGGCCCTCTGACCCCCATATAGTAAGGACCCTCTGACCCCCATATAGTTAAGGGCACTCTGACCCCATACAGTAAATGGCCCTCTGACCCCCATATAGTAAAGGACTCTGATCCCCATATAGTAAAGGGCACCTCCCCCATAGTAAGACCCTTTGACCCCCATATAGTAAAGGGCCTCTGACCCCCCATATATAAAGGACTCGAACCCATATAGTAAAGGGACTCTGACCCCCATATAGTAAAGGGCCCTCTGACCCCCCTATACAAAGGACTCTGATCCCCATATATGTAAAGGGCACTCTGACACCCATATAGTAAAGGGCCCTCTGACCCCCATATAGTAAAGGGCCCTCTGGACCCATAAGTAAGGCACTCTGACCCCATATAGTAAAGGCCCTCTGATCCCCATATAGTAAGGACTCTGATCCCCATATAGTAAAGGGCCCTCTGACCCCACCATATAGTAAAGGGCCCTCTGACCCCATATAGTAAGAACTCTGATCCCCATATAGTAAAGGGCCCTCTGACCCCCATATAGTAAGGGCCCTCTGATCCCCTATAGTAAAGGACTCTGATCCCCATAATATAAGGGCCCTCTGACCCCATATGTAAAGGGCCCTCTGACACCCTATAGTAAAGGGCCCTCTGACCCCCATAGATAAGGGCCCTCTGACCCCCATATAAAGGGCCCTCTGACCCTCATATAGTAAAGGGCCCTCTGACCCCATATAGTAAAGAGCCCTCTGACCCCCATATAGTAAAGGGCCCTCTGACCCCCTATAGTAAAGGACTCTCTAATCCCAATAGTTAGAAATGTCACCTGAGAGTTGTAGTTTCAAGCTGTCATTTGCACTGTACTAGCAGCTGTTTTTGCCCAAACTGAGGAGACCAATCAGATTTACAGCATCCAATGAGCAGTGACAGTGCTGAGTGAGCCCAACAGCCAGACTACGGGAAACAGAAGTGTAAAGGCAGAACAGCTCCTGTAACTTTCTATGCAGGTTTACACAGCTCCACCTACTGGTTACTATCCACAATTGCAGAATTGGATCTAAATTAGGACTTGACCCAGTATAAGTCGAGGTTAGGTTTTCAGGCTTTAAAGCCTGAAAAATGTGACTTATACTTGAGTATATACGGTAATCACACGCGACAATAAGGATTATTAGTCACCTGCCTTAAGCTGCTTCTCCTCGACCTCCTTTCACTTCTTTCTAGCTCTTGAGTTTCCCTTTTTCAAGGAGGTGCGGCATAGTCGGGCAGTAAAAAAAAACTGTCAATCACCCACTTCCTTAGCATAAAACCAAGCTGAATATACTGAAAAGGGATCTTTAGCTCCAAGTCTTCTACCTTCCCATGTCCTTCTAGGCACAAACTATCAGTCAGGGCTGTGAGCGTGATGTCATGGCCAATGACTAACACACCATCAGATATTTCCGCCGGCCGATAGTGACGTGTTCGGTCGGTTGACCAGAAATGTCTGATGGTGTGTGAGGTGGGCCGTGACCTGTCACGGCCGATTGCGTGGTTCCCTATGGGACATTTGTCCGGGAGAATGCTTGCTATTAGCCAGCGCTCGGTTGGGACAAAAACTAATCCGGTGTGTGACCTTACATCCGTGGATCATACGACCTCAATCCTAGCGTCTATGGCCACCTTAAGAATTGAGATCTTAGGGCTTGGGGAGGGGGTTGGGGGTAGTTACTTTTAGGGTAGGATAAGAATTCTATAAGATAAGGTGATGGGTTGCAGCCTTAAGCTGTTAAGGGTTAATAACGTGCCATAAATGATGCCTGTTTCTGGTGTCTGTTCCCAGATATGATGTCAGCCAGTGAAAACAGGAACAAACACTGTATGTGTGTATGTGCGTGTATATATAAAATAGATGGGAGCCGTAGCCAGGATTACACATCAGATTTGTATAGGCAGAGAACCAGGCCATGTCCTTGTAACCAAACTTGTAACCAAACGCGGGGAGGGGCCCTACAGAATGGAACCTTTGTAAATGGAACGTTAAGCCAACATGTGATTCTCTTTGATATTTTGTTCTCTTTCACTCTGTAATTCGCCGCTGTCACAAAGTATTCGTTACAGACGAAAAAACCCAAGGAATTGCGTTAACGTTGGACGTTAAATGTACGGGAGGGGGGGGGTGGAGAAAGAGAGAGAATTGGCGGAGGAAAAGTCTTGCTCTTATAATTCTTGTTTTCATACAGCTGAGAAGTTCACGTTGCTATCAAAACAAGCGCGCAGAGGATTTCTGCAGCGAGGGAAATTAATACCAACAAGTCACTCGCACCTGCTGGAAAAGGAGAATCTTCTTGGAAGTTAAAGAGAACTAGACTGTTTCACTGTGTCCGAGGCTTTCAAATGTGTTCTCCTGCGTCAGGAGAATCTAAACTCCTATAAGTGTAACTTTTAAACACTCAATCTTTGGTTTCCATGTAGTGTAGTCCCTTCCAGGTGAATATATCTTCAGTTGTCCCAGCCCGGTACCCTTGATACTAACTACTCACTAAAAGTAAAGGTCCATGGGAGTCAGACAGGAAGCATTGATAATATAGGATAATCGCCCCTTACAGTGTAATATAAGGATATTACGCCACCGAGGAGTTCCCTGACCATATAGAAGCACGAGGCCGTAGGCGCGCACTTTATACGGACAGGGAACTCCGATGGCGTATATCCTTATATTATAATGTGAAGGGGCGCATTATTTCTTATAATACATAAGTATTGGTTCCTTCACCCCATTCACATTTCAAATTTAGAATTTTCCTCTATTCCCACCTTACAAGTTACCTTCTGTAACTTAAACCCAGTAGAAGGAACATCCCAGCCCAGCATCTATGGGGTTAAACCATCTTGTTAGAGGAGGAGAGAGACATTGGTTCGAAGTGCGGAAGCGCTCCAGCAGGTTCTGTTAGTATGTTAAACACTGAGTCATTGTCCAGGCAGAACACTGGAATGGGCGAGTAGTTGGATATAAGAATATAAGAAATGAGTCACTTAGTGACATAGCTGAGTGATTTTTATAAGTATATACCACTGCAGCTCGCTTATAAAATCACAACACTTATGTTATAGGAGCAATATTTAATGCTTTGCTCAGTGCCAATCTGCAGTTACAGCTGCTTGTTGGTAGGCAATGTCACAGGATTTACCAGAGATCAGTTTGAGTAGACAACCTGTAACAGACGCATGTCTATTGATAACACGCATGCACAAACTGCTGGGAGGCATCTGTAATTAACATATCAGAAAACAATCAAGTTATTTTTATTAAAGTGCGTGTTCACCCTTAAAATAAAAAAAATGGTATTGAAATTTACCTGCCCCCAACCCCAACTGATATATTCAGAACCTTATATTTCCTCTCTAGTCTCCCCAATGTCGCTTCCTGCCCATACCTCCGCACATCGAAAGACCATCTACTGTACAGACCCCCCACTCGTACTGCTTCCTATCGCCTTAAACCTTTCTCTCGTCGTAGCTCCCATCCTCTGGATTCTATTTCCCTCTCTGTACATCAAGAAACCTCAATTAGCAGGTTTAAAAATCTACCCTTACATCCTACCTATCTGGTAACCACACAGTATATGTGTATCTATAATCTATATATGATAAATCTACCCTTACATCCTACATCTAAAACCAGCCAGTTTGGTATCTATATTCTATACATGATAAATCGACCCTTACATCCTCCTATCCGTAAGCAGCACAGTATATGGTATCTATATATCTATATATGATAAATCTACCCTTACATCCTACCTATCCGGTAACCAGCACAGTATATGGTATCTATATATCTATATATGATAAATCTACCCTTACATCCTACCTATCCGGTAACCAGCACAGTATGGTATCTATATCTATATATGATAAATCTACCCTTACATTCTACCTATCTGGTAACCAGCACAGTATATGGTATCTATATATCTATATATGATAAATCTACCCTTACACCCTACCATCCTGAACCAGCACAGTATATGGTATCTATATTCTATATATGATAACTACTTACATCCTACCTTCCGGTAACCACACAGTATATGGTATCTATATTCTATATATGATAAATCTACCCTTACATCCTACCTATCTGGTAACCAGCACAGTATGGTATCTATATATCTATATATGATAAATCTACCCTACATCCTACCTATCCGGTAACCAGCACAGTATATGGTATCTATATATCTAATATGATAATCTACCTTACATCTACCTATCGGTAACCAGCACAGTATATGGTATCTATATATCTATATATGATAAATCTACCCTTACATCCTACCTATCGGTAACCAGCACAGTATGTATCTATATATCTATATATGATAAATCTACCTTACATCCTACCTATCCGGTAACCAGCACAGTATATGATATCTATATATCTTATATATAGAAATCTACCCTTACATCTACCTATCTGGTAACCAGCACAGTATATGGTATCTATATATCTATATATGATAAATCTACCCTTACATCTCTACCTATCCGGTAACCCCACAGTATATGGTTATCTATATATCTATATATTAAATCTACCCTTACATCCTACCTATCTGGTAACCAGCACAGTATATGGTATCTATATATCTAATGATAATCTACCTTACATCCTACCTATCCGGTAACAAGCCAGTAATGTGTATCTATATATCTATATGATAAATCTATCACCCTTACATCCTACCTATATGGTAACCAGCACATTATATGGTATCTATATATCTATATATGATAAATCTACCCTACATCCTACCTATCCGGTAACCAGCACAGTATATGGTATCTATAATCTATATATGATAACTCTACCCTTACATCCTACCTATCTGTAACCAGCACAGTATATGGTATCTATATCTTATATATGATAAATCTACCCTTACCCTACCTATCCGTAACCAGCACAGTATATGGTATCTATAATCTAATATGATAAATCTACCCTTACATCCTACCTATCTGGTAACCAGCACAGTATATGGTATCTATATATCTATATATGATAAATCTACCCTTACATCCTACCTTCCGTAACCAGCACAGTATATGGTATCTATAATCTATATATGATAAATCTACCCTTACATCCTACCTATCCGGTAACCAGCACAGTATATGGTATCTATATATCTATATATGATAAATTCACCCTACACTCCTACCTATCGGTAACCAGCACAGTATATGGTATCTATATATCTATTATGATAATCTACCCTTACATCCTACCTATCCGGTAACCAGCACAGTATATGGTATCTATATATCTATATATGATAAATCTACCCTTACATCCTACCATCCGGTAACCAGCACAGTATATGGTATCTATATATGATAAATCTACCCTACATCCTACCTATCGGTAACCAGCACAGTATATGGTATCTATATATGATAAATCTACCCTTACATCCTACCTATCCGGTAACCTGCACAGTATATGGTATCTATATATCTAATATGATAAATTTACCCTTACATCCTACCTATCCGGTAACCAGCAAAGTAATGGTATCTATATATCTATTATGATAAATCTACCCTTCATCCTACCTATCTGTAACCAGCACAGTATATGGTATACTATATATGATAATCTACCCTTACATCCTACCTATCTGTAACCAGCACAGTATATGGTATCATATACTTATATGATAAATCTACCCTTACACCTACCTATCCGGTAACCAGCACGTATATGGTATCTATATATGATAAATCTACCCTTACACCTACCTATCTGGTAACCAGCACAGTATATGGTATCTATATATGATATGATAATCTACCCTTACATCCTACTATCTGGTAACCAGCACAGTATATGGTATCTATATATCTTATATTAAATCTACCCTTACATCCTACCTATCTGTAACCAGCACAGTATATGAATCTATATATCTATATATGATAAATCTACCCTTACATCCTACCTATTGGTAACCAGCACAGTATATGTTATCATCTATATATGATAAATCTACCCTTACATCCTACCCTATCTGGTAACAAGCACAGTATATGGTATCTATATATCTATATATGATAAATCTACCCTTACATCCTACCTATCTGGTAACCAGCACAGTATATGGTATCTATATTATGATAAATCTACACTACACTCCTACCTATCTGGTAACCAGCACAGTAATGGTATCTATATATCTATATATGATAATCTACCCTTACATCCTACCTATCCGGTAACCAGCACAGTATATGGTATCTATAATCTATATATGATAAATCTACCCTTACATCCTACCTATCCGGTAACCAGCAACAGTATATAGGTATCTATATATCTGATAAATCTACCTTACATCCTACCTATCTGGTAACCAGCACAGTATATGGTATCTATATATCTAATATATATAAATCACCCTTATATCCTACCTATCCGGTAACCAGCACACATATATGGTATCTATATATGATAAATCTACCCTTACATCCTACCTATCTGGTAACCAGCACAGTATATGGTATCTATATACTATATATGTAAATCTACCCTTACATCCTACCTATCTAATAACCGCCAGTATATGGTATCTTATATCTATATGATAATCGACCCTTACATCCTACCTATCCGGTAACAGCACAGTAATGTATCTATATATCTATATATGATAAATCTACCCTTACATCCTACCTATCCGGTAACCAGCACAGTATATGTATCTATATATCTATATATGATAATCTACCCTTACATCCTACCTATCCGGTAACCAGCACAGTATAGGTATCTATATATCTATATATGATAAATCTACCCTACATCTACCTATCTGGTAACCACACAGTATATGGTATCTATATATCTATATTATAATCTACCCTTACACCCTACCTATCCGGTAACCAGCACAGTAATGGTATCTATATCATATATGATAAATCTACCTTACATCCTTACCTATCCGGTAACCAGCCAGTATATGATATCTATTCTTCTCTCTATCTATATATGATAAATCTACCCTTACATCCTACCTATCCGGTAACCAGCACAGTATATGGTATCTATATATCTATATATGATAAATCTTCCCTTACATCCTATCTATCTGGTAACCAGCACAGTAAATGATATCTATATATCTATATATGATAAATCTACCCTTACATCCTACCTCATCCGGTAACCTGCACAGTATATGGTATCCTATATATCTAATCTATGATAAAATTTAACCCTTACATCACACCTATCCGGTACCAGCAAAGTAAATGGTAATCTATATATCTATTAATGATAAATCTACCCTTCCCATCCTACTATCTGTTAACCAGCGACGTAATAGGTCTCTATATATAATGAATCCATCTACCCTTACATCCTACCTTCTGTAAACACACAGTAATTGTATCATATAGCTCTATATAGGATGAAATACCTTTCAACCAGACCTATCCTAATATCCGGTAACCAGCACATATGATGAATATCTATTCATCATGATAAATCTAAACCCTTAACACCTACCTATCGGTAAACCAGCACAGTATTGGTTCTATCTATATATGTAACTCTACCCTTACATCCTACCTATCTGGTAACCAGCACAGTATATGGTATCTATATATCTATATATTAGAATCTACCCTTACATCCTACCTATCTTACAACCAGCACAGTATAATGAGATCTATATATCTATAACTGATAACTACCCTTACATCCTACCTATACTGTAACAGCACAGTATATGTATACTATATATGATAAATCTAACCCTTATCATCCTCCTATCCGTAACCACCACAGTATATGGTATCTAATATATCTATATATGATAAATCTCCTTACATCCTACCTATCCGGTAACCATGCACAGTATATGGTAATCTATATCTATATAGATAAATCTACCTTAACATCTACCTATCTGGTAACCAGCACAGTAATTGGTATCTATATATCTATATATGATAATCTACCTTACACCTACCTATCCGTAACCAGCACAGTATATGGTAATCTATACATCTATATATGATAAATCTACCTTACATCCTACCTATCCGGTAACACAACAGTAATAGTATCTATATATCTATAATATCTCTAACCTTACAATCCTACCTATCTGGTAACCAGCACAGTATATGGTATCTATATATCTATATATATAAATCTACCCTTACATCCTCCTATCCGGTAACCAGCACGTATATGGTATCTATATATCATATGATAATCTACCCTTACATCCTCCTATCTGGTACCAGCACAGTATAATGGTATCTTATACTATATATGATAAATCTACCCTTACATCCTACTATCGTAAACCGCCAGTATATGGTATCTCTATATCTATCCATATGAATCTACCCTTACATCCTCTATCCGGTACAAGCACAGTAATATGTGATCTATATATCTATATATGATAAATCTACCCTTACATCCTACCTATCTGGTTAACCAGACACACGTATATTGTATCTATATATCTATATATGATAATCTACCCTTACACACATCCCTACCTATCCGGTACCCCAGCAACAGTATATGGTATCTATATATCTATATATGATAAATCTACCCTAACATCCTACCTATCGGTAACCACACATATAATGGTATCTATATATCTATATATATATCTAACCCTTACATCCTACCTATCCGTAACCAGCACAGTAAATGGTATCTATATCTATATCATGATTATAATCACCTTACATCCTCTACCCTATCCGGTAACCAGCACAGTATATGATATCTATACATCTATATATGATAAATCTACCCTTACATCCTACCTATCTGTAACCAGCACAGTATATGGTATCTTATATCTATATATGATAAATCTACCCTTACACGTCCCTACCTATCCGGAACCAGCAACAGTATATGTATCTATATATCTATATATGATAAATCTACCCTTACATCCTACCTATCTGGTAACCAGCACAGAATATATGGTAATCTATATATCTATAATGATAAATCTACCTTACATCCTACCTAAATCCGGTAACCACACAGTATATGGTACTATACATCTATATATGATAATCTACCTTACATCCTACCTATCCGGTAACCAGCACAGTATATGGTATCTATATCTATATATGATAATCTACCCTTACAATCCTACCTATCGGTAAACAGCACAGTATATGGTATCTATATATCTATATATGATAATCTAACCCTTACATCCTACCTATTCCGTAACCAGCACAGTATATTGGTATCTATTAATCTAATATGATAAATCTACCCTTACATCCTACTATCTGGTAACCAGCACAGTATATGGTATCTATATTATATAAAGATAAATCTACCCCTTACATCCTACCTATCCGGGAACCAAGCACAGTATATGGTATCTATATATCTATATATGAATAATCTACCCTTACATCCTACCTATCTCGTAACCAGCACAGTATATGGTATCTATATATCTATATATGATAAATCTACCTTTACATCCTACCTACCGTAACCAGCAAGTATATGGTATCTATAATCTTTATATGATAAATCTACTACCCTTACATCCTACCTATCCTGGTAAACCACACAGTATATGGTATCTATATATCTATATGATAAATCTAACCCTTACATCCTACCTATCCGGTAACCATCACAGTATATGGTATCTATTAATTACTCTATATTGATAAATCTACTACCTTACAATCCTAACCAGTAACACACAGTATATGGACATGTAGAATATGATAAATCACCCTTACACACAGACACAATATGGCAGAACACTGCACAATATCCATGACTCAAACTAATGAAAAGCACCACTTACACATACCAATAAACTAAACCAAACACCAGCACAAATAAACCAAAAGTAAGGACAATATCATACTAAAGGATAAACAACATACAACACACTACTCCACACATACGAACCACAAAAACAAATGTAACAAAAAAAAATCTACGCTCAATACACAAACTATCATAACCAAACACAATATGACAATCAAAATATATATAAACTACCCTACATCACAAACACATATCTAACACACACGTAAGAATAGTATCCGTATACTAATATAAATCACCATACAACCACAACACTGAACAACAGCACAGAAACTGGTATCAAAACATTACTATAGAAACTCTACAACAAAACTAACAATCTACACTAACTGGTAACACACACAGACAAGTACAAATCTATAAGACAAATCACACCTTACAAAAACAACTACTACGTAACACACAGATATGTACAAATTATTATTAAACTACAAATACACAATTTACAACACAAACAACAAATCAACGGAAACCAGCAACAAACAAGAATGACAAAACGAACAATATCTATAATAACTAAATCTACATACAAAACACACTACAAACACTTACACGAAGAACCAAATACACACACCACAACAACAAAACCCTATTAGACTACACAATCTATAAGAATACAACAATAACAGACATTACAATCAAACAAAGCAACTCAGATCACGACACAGCACTCTAAATGGATCTAATACTAAATGACTAACACAACCTACAACAACAATAATCACAACAAACCATAGGACTATAACATACAACACTACACAACAACAATAAACAAATCAACATACACTATCTGGTAACCAGACAGTACTATTTACAATAATCTAATACTGAAACTAATACATCTCCTATTGTACAGTGTATTATCTATAACATAAACAACACCACAATCACTTAATCATTAACCACACGTATAGTACATATTCTAATAAACGATACAACTAACACTTCACTAACATCGAACCACACAGTACTATTAACATACTATATAGAAACATCAACACACACATCGATATCCTTAAACAACAGACAAACATATCTACAACAAAAAACTATAAGATAAATCTCCTACCTTACATCCCACACATTCATCATGTACACAACACATAATACAAATCCAATCTATAAATCAGCTACATCTTACTATCGGTCCCCGTAATTTCTATATCTTTATAATCTACTTACACACTAGACAAGTAAACTATAACTAAAATTAAAATCCCCAACCTACCCCAACACACAAAGATGGTACTATTATCTAATATATAACTAACCTACAACCTACCACCAAACAACCATTAATCTATACTAATTCTAAATATTTAAATACTTACACCATATCGTAAAACCGCAATAATATGTACTAACTATAAAAAATCTACCTACAACTCACTACCTAGCCCGTAAACAGCTCATAAATGGATCTATTATCTAACCGAACATCTACCTACAATCTACCCTATTAACCAGACACGAGTGTCTCTATCCTATAAACTAAGATACTACTTACACAATCGGGAACACAACGATATCATAACCATATGATACAATAGCCTACTACCTATCGTAACACAAGCTAGGATCTATATATATAGAAAATCAATTCTAGCCCACCATCCGAACACACAAATAAGATACTCTATCTCCTATACTAGATAAAT
This sequence comes from Hymenochirus boettgeri, assembly GCA_019447015.1. Taxonomy (NCBI): domain Eukaryota; kingdom Metazoa; phylum Chordata; class Amphibia; order Anura; family Pipidae; genus Hymenochirus; species Hymenochirus boettgeri. The sequence goes on from CM033470.1 coordinate 2,013,373, forward strand.
TACCCTACATCACACTATCCGTTAACCTTATGGTACTACAATATCAATCAAAACAACAACCCTTACACCTACATACACCTACATCCAGAAGAACTATTACAAAGAATAATAAACATACCATACAACACTTACAACATCAAAACTACAACCAACAAATGGTTCAATATATCATACACATACAATCTACCCTACATACACACCATATCATGATAACACAGCAACAGAAATGGACATCATATACAACTAAAAATAACAAACAAACGTACCCTACTACCGTAACAACGGATACGGACCTCTATATACAATCAACTAAACTACAAATCATAACAACTTACACACAAATACACAGATCCATAACAACTACAACAGATGACATAATCTATAATACAAATACAAAAACCAACATTCAACACAACCTATCCGTAACAAACCAGTCATATAATCTACATATAGATAATCAACTACATCTACACCGACACCATACATACTGGTAAATCTATATCAAAGATACTACCTACATCGCACAACACGAACAAAAATACACACACAAACAAATCATACATCTTACTGAAAACGAAACCTAAATACAACTCACACTACAACGTAACCGTAACACACAATAAGGGTACATAAACAACCTGAAACACCTTACATTACCAACCGTAACCAAAAAAAATACATAATCTTACTATATACAAAATCATCCCCTAACTAATCGGTAACCAAACAACACAAAAAATAACATACTATGATCTTACCTACATCCTAATCGGAAAGCACAAAATCACTAATGCTATATACTAAAATCAACTTACAACACCGTACACATACATCAATGTACTATACAATTAATAAACTACACAAAACTTATACAAACAACATACCTAACACATATCAAAACGTACCAACAGTATGTACAAATACATCAAAATAAAAAACAACCTAAACAATCCAAACTATACCAGCAAACAAAACTACAGAACTATACCAATATATAAGATAAATCACCTGACAATCAAACTATACAGTTAACACTCGCACATTACACGGTAATACAATAAAAATCATAAATATGAAAAATCCAACCTTACAAACTCAAAACACCCACAATAAATACACACAGGTAACCAAGCCAAACAAATCTACACACTCATTATGGGAACCAGCACATATATGGTATCTATATCTATATATGATAAATCTACCCTTACATCCTACCTATCCGGTAACCAGCACAGTATATGGTATCTATATATGATAATTCTACCCTTACATCCTACCTGTCCGGTAACCAGCACAGTATATGGTATCTATATCAATGATAATCTACCCTTACATCCTACCTATCCGGTAACCGCACGTATATGGTATCTATATATCTATATATGATAAATCTACCCTTACAATCCTACCTATCTGGTAACCAGCACTAGTATATGGTATCTATATATGATAAATCTACCCTTACATCCTACCTATCTGGTAACCAGCCAGTATATGGTATCTATATATGATAAAATCTACCCTTACATCCTACCTATCTGGTAACCAGCACAGTATATGGTTCTATATCTATATATATAAATCTACCCTTCATCCTACCTATCGTAACAGAGCACAGTATATGGTATCTATATATCTATATATGAAAAAATATCTACCCTTACATCCTACCTATCTGGTAACCAAACAGTATTGGTATCTATATATGATAAATACCTACATCTACACTATCGTAACCAGCACAGTATATGGTATCTATATATCTATATATGATAAATCTACACCTTACATCCTACCTATCTAACCACACAGTATATGGTTCTATAATCTATATATGATAATCTACCCTTACATCCTACCTATCCGGTAACCAGCACAGTATATGGTATCTATATATGATAAATCTACCTACATCCTACCTATCTGGAACCAGCACAGTAATAGGTATCTATATATCTATATATGATAAATCTACCTACATCCTACCTATCGGTAACCAGCACAGTTATGGTAATCTATATATCTATATATATGAATCTACCCTTACATCCTACCTATCCGGAAACCACACAGTATATGGTATCTATATATGATAAATCTACCCTTCATCCTACCTTCTGGTAACCAGCACAGTATATTATATCTTATATGTAAATCTACCCTTACATCCTACCTATCTGGTAACCACAACAGTATATGGTATCTATATATCTATATATGATAAATCTACCCTTACATCCTACCTTCTGGTAACCAGCACAGTATATGTATCTATATATCTATATATGATAAATCTACCCTTACATCCTACCTTCTGGTAACCAGCACAGTATATGGTATCTATATATCTATATGATAAATCTACCCTTACATCCTACCTATCGGTAACCAGCACAGTATATGTATCTATATATCTATATATGAAATCTACCCTTACTCCTACCTATCTGACCAGCACAGTATTGGTATCTTATATCTATATATGAAAATCTACCCTTACACCTCCTATCCGGTAACCACACAGTATATGGTATCTATATATCTATATATGATAAATCTACCCTTACATCCTACCTATCTGGTAACCAGCACAGTATATGTATCTATTATTCTATATTGATATCTACCCTTACACATCCTACCTATCCGTAACCAGCACAGTATATGGTATCTATATACTATATATGATAAATCTACCCTTACATCCTACCTATCCTAACCAGCACAGTATATGGTATCTATATATCTATATGATAAATCTCCCTTAACATCCTACCTATCCGGTAACCAGCACAGTATATGGTATCTATATATCTAGATATGTAAATCTACCCTTACATCCTACCTATCGGGTAACCAGCACAGTATATGATATCTATATAGATAAATCTACCCTTACATCCTACCTATCGTAACCAGCACAGTATCATGATATCTATATCTGATAAATCTAACCCCTTACATCCTACCTATCCGTAACCAGCACAGATAATGATATCTATATATCTATATATGATAATCTACCCTTACATCCTACCTATCTGGAACCAGCACAGTATATGGTATCTATATATGATAATCTACCCTTACATCCTACCTATCCGTAACCAGCAACAGTATATGTATCTATATATCTAATATATTAAATTACCCTTACATCCTACCTATCCGGAAACCAGCACAGTATATGGTATCTATATATCTATATATGATAAATCTACCTTACATCCTACCTATCCGGTACCAGCATAGTATATGGTATCTATATACTATATATGATAATCTACCCTTACATCCTACCTATCGGTAACCAGCAAGTATATGGTATCTATATATCTATATATATAAATCTACCTTACATCCTACCTATCTAACACAGCACAGTATATTATATCTTATATCTAATATGATAAATCTACCCTTACATCCTACCTATCGGTAACCAGCACAGTATATGGTTCTATATATCTATATATGATAAATCTACCTTACATCCTACCTATCGTAACCAGCACAGTATATGATATCTATATACTATATATGATAAAACTACCTTACATCCTACCTATCCGGTAACCAGCACAGTATATGAATCTATATACTAATAGATAATCTACCCTTACACCACCTATCCGTACCAGCACAGTTATGGTATCTATATATCTATATATGATAAATCTACCCTTACATCCTACCTATCCGGTAACCAGCACAGTATATGGTATCTATATATCTATATATGATAAATCTACCCTTACATCCTACCTATCCGGTAACCAGCACAGTATATGATATCTATTATCATATATGATAATCTACCCTTACATCCACCTACCGGTAACCAGCACTTAGTATGGTATCTATATATCTAATTATGATAAATCTACCCTTACATCCTACCTATCCGGTACAACCACACGTATATGTGATAATCTATAATATAATGATAATCTACACCTTACATCCTACCTATCTGGTAACCACACAGTATATGGTATCTATATAATCTATATTTATAATCTACCTTACATCTACCTATCTGGTAACCAGCACAGTAATATGGTATCTATATATCTATATATGATAAATCTACCTTACATCCTACCTATCGTAACCAGCACAGTATATGATATCTATATATCTATATATGATAAATCTACCCTTACATCCTACCTACTCCGGTAACCAGCACAGTATATGATATCTAATATCTATTATGATAAATCTACCCTTACATCCTACCTATCCGTAACCAGCACAGTATATGGTATCTATATCATATATATGATAAATCTACCCTTACATCCCCCTATCCGGTAACCAGCACAGTATATATATGATATCTTATATATGATAAATCTACCCTTACTCCTACCTATCCTGGTACCCAGCACAGTATATGATATCTATATATCTATATTGATAAATCTACCCTTACATCCACCTATCCTGTAACCACACAGTATATGATATCCTATATAATAATATCTACCTTACATCCTACCTACCGGAAACCACACAGTATATGGTATCTATATATCTATATATGATAAATCTACCCTTACATCCTACCTATCCGGTAACCAGCCAAGTATGGTATCATATATCTTATATGATAAATCACCCTTACTCCTACCTATCTGGTAACCAACAGTATATGGTATCTATATATCTATATATAAAATCTACCTTACATCCTACCTATCTGGTAACCAGCACAGTATATGATATCTATATCTATATATGATAAATCTACCTTACAATCCTACCTATCCGTACACAGCACAGTATATGAATCTATATATCTATATATGATAACTACCCTTACACCTACCTATCCGTAACCAGCACAGTTATGTGATATCTATATATCTATAATAAATCTACCTTACATCCTACCTATCCGTAACCAGCACAGTAATGGTATCTATATATCTATATATGATAAATCTACCCCTTACATCCTACCTATCCGGTAACCAGCACAGTATGATATCTATATATCTATTATGATAAATCTACCTTACTCCTACCTATCCGTAACCAGCACATTATATGTATCTTTATATCTATATATGAAATCTACCCTTACATCCTACCTATCCGGTAACCAGCACGTATGTGATATCTTATATTGATAAATTACCCTTACATCCTACCCTATCGGTAACCGCACAGTATATGGTATCCATATATCTATATATGATAAATCTACACCTTACATCCTACCTATCGGTAACCAGCACAGTATATGGTATCTATATATCTATATATGATAAATCTACCTACATCCTACCTATCCGGTAACCAGCACAGTATATGATATCTTATATCTATATATGATAAATCTACCTTACATCCTACCTATCCGGTAACCAGCACAGTATATATATCTATATATCTATTATGATAAATCTACCCTTACATCCTACCTATCCTGTAACCAGCACAGTTATAGTATCTATATCTAATATGAATCTCTACCCTTACATCCTCCTATCCGGTAACCAGCACAGTATATAATCGATATATCTAATATGATAAATCACCTTACATCCTACCATCCGTAACCACACAGTATAATGTATCTATATATCTATAGATGATAAATCTACCCTAACATCCTACCTATCTGTAACCAGCACAGTATATGAATCTATATATCTATATGATAATAATCTACCTACATCCTACCTATCTGGTAACCAGCACAGTATATGGGTATCTATATATCTATATATGATAAATCTACCCTTACATCCTACCTATCTGGTAACCAGCACGTATATGGTATCTATATATCTATATATGATAATCTACCTTACATCCTACCTATCCGGTAACAAGCAAGTATATGGTATCTATATATCTATATATGATAATCTACCCTTACATCCTACCTATCTGGTAACCAGCACAGTATATGGTATCTATATATCTATATAGATTAAATCTACCCTTACATCCTACCTATCCGGTAACCAGCACAGTATATGGTATCATATATCTATATATGATATAACTACCCTTACTCCTACCTATCTGGTAACCAGCACAGTATATGGTATCTATATACTATATGATAAATCTACCTACTACATCCTACCTATCCGATACAAGCACAGTATATGGTATCTATATACTATAATGATAAATCCCTTACATCCTACCTATCTGGTAACCAGCACAATATGGTATCTATATATCTATATATGATAAATCTACCTTACATCCTACCTATCCGGTAACCAGCACAGATATGGTATCTATACTATATATGATAAATCTACTTTACATCCTACCTATCTGGTAACCAGCACGTATATGGTATCTATATATCTATATATGATAAATCTACCCTTACATCCTACCTATCCGGTAACCAGCACAGTATATGGTATCTTATATCTATATATAAATCTACCCTTACATCATCCCTATCGGTAACCAGCACAGTATATGGTATCTATATATCTATATAGATAATCTACCCTTACATCCTACCTATCCGGTAACCAGCACAGTATTGGTCATCTATATATGATAAATCTACCCTTACATCCTACCTATCGGTAACCAGCACATTATATGGTATCTATATATGATAACTCTACCCTACATCCTACCTATCCGTAACCGCACCAGTATATGGTATCTATATATCTATATATGATAAATTTACCCTTACATCCACCTATCCGTAACAGCAAAGTATGGTATCTAATATCTATATATATAAATCTACCCTACATCCTACTATCTGGTAACCACACAGTATATTGTATCTATATATGATAATCTACCCTTACATCCTACCTATCCGGTAACCAGCACAGTATATGGTATCTAATATCTTATATGATAAATCTACCCTTACATCCTACCTATCTGGTAACCAGCACAGTATATGGTATCTATATATCTATATATGATAAATCTACCCTTACATCCTACTACCTCTGGTAACCAGCACAGTATATGGTATCTAATATATGATAAATCTACCCTTAACATCCTACCTATCTGGTAACCAGCACAGTATATGGTATCTATATATCATATAGATAAACTACCCTTACATCCTACCTATCTGGTAACCAGCACAGTATATGGTTCTATATATCTATATGATAAATCTACCCTTACAATCCTACCTATCCGGTAACCAGCACAGTATATGGTATCTATATATCTATATGATAATCTACTACCCTACATCCTACCTATCGGTAACCAGCACAGTATTATCTATAGATCTATAATGATAATTATAATCTACCCTTACATCCTACCTAGCGGTAACAACACAGTATATGGTATCTATATATCTATATATGATAAATCTACCCTTACATCCTACCTATCCGGTACCAGCCCAGTATATGGTATCTATATATATGATAAATCTACCCTTACATCCTACCTATCTGGTAACCAGCACAGTATATGGTATCTATATATCTATATATGATAAATCACCCTTACATCCTACCTATCTGGTAACCAGCACAGTATATGGTATCTATATATCGAAATAAACTACCCTTACATCCTACCTACCGGTAACCAGCACGTATATGTATCTATATATCTATATATGATAAATCTACCCTTACACCTACCTATCCGGTAAACCAGCACAGTATATGGTATCTATATATCTTATATGATAAAATCTACCCTTACATCCTACCTATCTGGTAACCAGCACAGTATATGGTATCTATATCTATATATGATAAATCTACCTTACATCCTCCTATCTGGTAACCAGCACAGTATATGGTATCTATATATCTATATATGATAAATTCTACCTTACATCTTACCTACCGTAACCAACACAGTATATGTGATCTATATATCTATTATGATAAATCTACCCTACATCCTACCTATCCGGTAACCAGCACAGTATATGGTATCTATATATCTATATATGATAAATCTACCCTTACATCCTACCTATCCGGTAACCAGCACAGTATATGGTATCTATAATTCTATATATGATAAATCTACCCTTACTCCTACCTATCCGTAACCAGCACAGTATATGATATCTATATCTAATATTTTAATTTACCCTACATCCTACTTATCCGGTAACCAGCACAGTATTGGTATCTATATATCTATATATGATAAATCTACCTTACATCCTACCTATCCGGTAACAGCAAGTATATGGTATCTATTATCTATTTGATAAATCTACCTTACATCCTACCTATCTGGTACCACACAGTATATGGTATCTAATATCTATATAATAAATCTACCCTTACACCTACCTATCCGTACCCAGCACAGTTATGGTATCTATATATCTATATATGATAAATCTACCTTACATCCACCTATCGGTAACCAGCACAGTATATGGTATCTATATATCTATATATGATAAATCTACCCTTACATCCTACCTATCCGGTACCAGCACAGTATATGTATCTATATATCTATATATGATAAATCTACCCTTACATCCTACCTATCCGTAACCAGCACATTATATGGTATCTATATATCTATATATGATAAATCTACCCTTACACTACCTATCCGTAACCAGCACAGTATATGAATCTATATATCTATATATGATAAATCTACCTTACATCCTCCTATCGGTAACCAGCACAGTTATGGTATCTATATATCTATATATGATAAATCTACCCTTACACTCCTACCTATCTGGTAACCAGCACAGTATATGTGTATCTATAATCATATATGAATAAATCTACCCTTAAATCCTACCTATCCGGTAAACCAGCACAGGTATATGTATCTATATATCTATATATGATAAATCTACCCTTACATCCCTCCTATCCGGTAACCAGCACGTATATGGATCTATATTCTATATATGATAAATCTACCCTTACTCCACCTATCCGGTAACCAGCACAGTATATGATATCTATATATCTATATATGATAAATCTACCCTTACATCCTACCTATCCTGTAACCAGCACAGTATATGGTATCTATATCTATATATGATAAATCTACCTTACATCCTGCCTATCCGGTAACCAGCACAGTATATAATATCGTATATATCTATATATGATAAATCACCCTTCTCCTACCTATCCGTTAACCAACACAGTATATGGTATCTATATATCTATATATGATAAATCTACCCTTACATCCTACCTATCCGGTAACCAAAGTATATGATATCTATATATCTATATATGATAAATCTACCTTACATCCTACCTATCGGTAACCAGCACGAATATGGTATCTATATACTATATAGATAAATCTACCCTTACATCCTACCTATCTGGTAACCAGCACAGTATATGGTATCTATATCTATATATAATAAAACTACCTTACACCTACCTATCCGGTAACCAGCACAGTCTATGGTATCTTATATCTATATATGATAATCTAGCCTTACATCCTACCTATCCGTAACCAGCACAGTTATGGTATCTATATATCTATATATGATAAATCATACCTTACATCCTACCTATCGCGTAACCAGCACAGTATATGATATCTATATATCTATATATGATAAATCTACCCTTACATCCTACCTATCCGGTAACCAGCACATTATGGTATCTATATATCTATTATGATAAATCTACCCTACATCTACCCTATCCGGTAACCAGCACAGTATATGATATCTATATCTATATATGATAAATCTACCCTTACATCCTACCTATCGGTAACCAGCACAGTAATGGTATCTATAATCTATATATGATAAATCTACCCTTACATCCTACCTATCGGTAACCAGCACAGTATATGGTATCTATATATCTATATATGATAAATCTACCCTTACATCCTACCTATCCGGTAACCAGCACGTATATGGTATCTATATATCTATATATGATAAATCTAACCCTTACATCCTACCTATCCGGTAACCAGCCGTATATGGTATCTATATATCTATATGATAAACTACCCTTACTCCTACCTATCTGTAACCAGCACGTATATGATATCTATATATCTATATATGATAAATCTACCCTTACATCCTACCTATCCTGTAACCAGCACAGTATATGGTATCTATATCTATATGATAATCTACCTTACATCCTGCTATCGCGGTAACCAGCACAGTATATATATATCGATTATCTATATATGATAAATCACCCTTACATCCTACCTATCGTAACCAGCACGTATATGGTATCTAATATATCTATATATGATAAATCTACCCTTACATCCTACCTATCCGGTAACCAACACAGTTATGAATCTTATATATCTATATATGATAAATCTACCCTTACATCCTACCTATCCGGTAACCAGCACAAAATATGGTATCTATATAACTATATATGATAAATCTACCCTTACATCCTAGCCTATCCGGTAACCAGCACAGTATTGATATCTATATATCTATATATGATAAATCTACCCTTACATCCTACCTATCCTGGTAACCAAGCACAGTATATGGTATCTATATCTATATATGATAATCTACCCTACATCCTGCCTATCCGGTAACCAGCACAGTATATATCGATATATCTATATGATAAATCTACCCTTACATCCTACCTATCCGTAACCAGCACAGTATATATATCATAATCTATATATGATAAATCTACCCTTACATCCTACCTATCCTGTAACCAGCACAGTATATGGTATCTATATATCTATATATGATAATCTACCCTTACATCCTACCTATCCGGTAACCACACGTATATGGTATCTATATCTATATATGATAAATCTACCCTTACATCCTACCTATCCGTACCAGCAAAGTATATGTATCTATATCTATATATGATAAATCTACCCTTACATCCTACCTATCTGTAACCAGCACAGTATATGGTATCTATATATCTATATATGATAAATCTACCCTTACATCCTACCTATCCGGTAACCAGAACAGTATATGATTTCTTTATCTATATATGATAATCTACCTTTACATCCTACCTATCCGGTAACCAGCAAGTATATGATTCTATATATCTATATATGATAAATCTACCCTTACATCCTACCCTAGCGGTAACCAGCAGAGGATATGGTATCTATATATCTATATATGATAAATTCTACCCTTACACTCCTACCTATCTGGTAACCAGCACGTATATGGTATCTATATATCTATATATGATAAATCTACCTTACATCCTACCTATCAGGTAACCAAGCAAGTATATGGTATCTATATCTATATATTGATAAATCTACCCTTACATCCTACCTATCTGGTAACCAGCACTGTATATGGTATCTATATATCTATATATGATAAATCTACCCTTACATCCTACCTATCTGGTAACCAGACACATATTGATATCTATATATCTATATATGATAAATCTACCCTTACATCCTACCTATCTGGTAACCAGCACAGTATATGGTATCTATATATCTATTATGATAAATCTACCCTTACAGCCTACCTATCGGTAACCAGCACGGTATATGGTATTCTATATCTATATATGATAAATCTACCCTTACATCCTACCTATCGGTAACCAGCACGTATATGGTATCTTATTTATATTGATAAATTAAATCTACCCTTACATCCTACCTATCCGTAACCAGCACAGTGTATGGTATCTATATATGATAAATCTACCCTTACAGCCTACACTATCCGGTAACCAGCACAAGTATGATTATCTATATATCTAATATATTAAATCTACCCTTACATCTCCTACCTATCCTGTAACCAGCACAGTATATGGTCTACATCTAATATATGATAAATCTACCTTACATCCTGCCTTCCGGTAACAGCAACAGTATAAAATCGATTATCTATATATGATAAATCTACCCTTACATCCTACCTATCCGGTAACCAGCACAGTGTATGGTATCTATATTATCTATTATGATAAATCTACCCTTACATCCTACCTATCCGGTAACCAGCACAGTATATGATATCTATATATCTATATATGATAAATCTACCCTTACATCCTACCTATCCTGTAACCAGCACAGTATATGGTATCTATATCTATATATAATAAATCTACCCTAATCCTACCTATCCGGTAACAGCACAGTATATGATATCTATATTCTATATATGATAAATCTACCCTTACATCCTACCTATCCGGTAACCAGCACAGTATAATTATCTATATTATATATGATAAATCTACCTTACATCCTCCATCCGGTAACCAGCACAGTATATGGTATCTATATATCTATACCGTAGATAAATCTACCCTTACATCCTACTATCCGGTACCAGCACTGTATCATATCTATATATCTATATATGATAAATCTACCCTTACCTCACCTATCCGGTACCAGCACAGTATATGGTATCTATATATCTATATATGTAAATCTACCCTACCTCCTACCTATCCTGTAACCAGCACAGTAATAGTATCTATATATCTATATATGATAAATCTACCCTTACATCCTACCTATCCGGTAACCAGCACAAGTATATGGATATCATATATCTATATACGTATGATAATCACCCTTACATCCTACCTATCCGGTACCAGCACTGTATATCATATCTATATCTATATATGATAAATCTACCTACATCCTACCTATCCTGTAACCAGCACAGTATATGGTATCTTATCTATATATGATAAATCTACCTTACATCCTACCTATCCGGTAACCAGCACAGTATATGATATTTATATATCTATATATGATAATTAATCTACCCTTACATCCTACCTATCTGGTAACCAGCACAGTATATGGTATCTATATCTATATAGATAAATCTACCTACATACTACCTATCCGGTAACCAGCACAGTATATGGTATCTATATCTATATATGATAAATCTACCCTTACATCCTACCTATCCGGTAACCAGCACAGTATATGGTATCTATATATCTATATATGATAATCTACCCTTACATCCTAACTATCCGGTAACCAGCACAGTATAGGTATCTATATATCTATATATGATAAATCTACCCTTACATCCTACTATCCGGTAACCAGCACAGTATATGGTATCTATTATCTATATGATAAATCTACCCTTACATCCAACTACTGGTAACCCGCACAGTATATGGTATCTATATATCATATATGATAAATCTACCCTTACATCCTACCTATCTGGTAACCAGCACAGTATATGGTATCTATATCTATATATGATAAATCTACTTACATCCTGCCTATCGGTAACCAGCACAGTATATAATATCGTATATCTATATATGATAAATCTACCCTTACATCCTACCCTATCCGGTAACCACGCACAGTATATGGTATCTATATATCTATATGATAAATCTACCCTTACATCCTACCTATCCGGTAACCACAGCAGTATATGGTATCTATATATCTATATATGATAAATCTACCCTTACACTCCTCCTATCCGGTAACCAGCACAGTATATGTATCTACAATGATAAATCTACCCTTACATCCTACCTATCCGGTAACCAGCACAGTATATAATATCTATATATCTATATATGATAAATCTAACCCTTACATCCTACCTATCGGTAACCCAGCACAGTATATGATATCTATATATCTATATATGATCAATCTACCCTTCATCCTACCTATCCGGTAACCAGAACAGTATGATTCTATTATCTATATATGATAAATCTACCCTACATCCTAGCTATCCGATAACCAGCACAGTATATGTATCATATATACTATATATGATAAATCTACCCTTACATCCTACCTATCCGGTAACCAGAACAGTATATGATTTCTATATATCTATATATGTATAAATCTACCCTTCATCCTAGCTATCCGATAACCAGCACAGTATATGGTATCTATATCTCTATATATGATAAATCTACCCTTACATCCTACCTATCCGGTAACCAGCACAGTATATGGTATCTATATATCTATATATGATAAATCTACCCTTAACTCCTACCTATCCGGTAACCAGCACAGTATATGATATCTATATATCTATATATGATAAATCTACCCTACATCCTACCCTATCAGGTAACCAGCAGAGTATATGGTATCTATATATCTATATATGATAAATCAACCCTTACATCCTACCTATCTGGTACCAGCACAGTATATGGTATCTATATATCTATATATGATAAATCTACCCTACATCCTACCTATCCGGTAACCAGCACGGTATATGGTATCTATATATCATATATGATAAATCTACCCTTACATCCTCTACCTATCTGGTAACCAGCACAGTATATGGTATCTATATATCTATATATGATAAATCTACCCTTACATCCTACCTATCCGGTACCAGTGCAGTTATGGTATCTATATATTCTATATATGATAATCTACCCTTACATCCTACCTATACGGTAACCAGCACGGTATATGGTATCTATATATCTATATATGATAAATCTACCCTTACATCCTACCTATCCAGTAACCAGCACAGTATATGGTATCTATATATCTATATATGAAATTCTACCCTTACGTCCTACCTATCTGGTAACCAGCACAGTATATGGTATCTATATATCTATATATGATAAATCTACCCTTACATCCTACCTATCCGTAACCAGCACAGTATACGTATCTATTATCTATATATGATAAATCTACCCTTACATCCTACCTATCTGTAACCAGCAAGTATATGGTATCTATATCTATATATGATAAATCTACCTTACATCCTGCATATCCGGTAACCATCACAGTATATGATATCTATATATCTATATATGATAAATCTACCCTTACATCCTACCTATACAGTAACCAGCACAGTATATGGTATCTATATATCTATATATGATAAATCTACCCTTACATCCTACCTATCCGGTAACCAGCACAGTATATGATATCTATATATCTATATATGATAAATCTACCCTTACATCCTACCTATCCTGTAACCAGCACAGTATATGGTATCTATATCTATATATGATAAATCTACCTTACATCCTGCATATCCGGTAACCATCACAGTATATGATATCTATATATCTATATATGATAAATCTACCCTTACATCCTACCTATCCGGTAACCAGCACAGTATATAATATCGATATATCTATATATGATAAATCTACCCTTACATCCTACCTATCCGGTAACCAGCACAGTATATGGCATCTATATATCTATCTATGATAAATCTACCCTTACATCCTACCTATCTGGTAACCAGCATAGTATATGGTATCTATATATCTATATATGATAAATCTTACCCTTACATCCTACCATCTGGTAACAAGACAGTATATGGTATCTATATATCTATATATGTATAAATCTACCCTTACATCCTACCTATCTGGTAACCAGCACAGTATATGTATCTATATATCTATAATGAATAAATCTACCCTTACATCCTACCTATACGGTAACCCAGCACAGTATATGGTATCTATATATCTATATATGATAAATCTACCCTTACATCCTACCTATCCGGTAACCAGCACAGTATATGGATCTTATATATCTATAATGATAAATCTACCCTTACATCCTACCTATCGGTAACCAGCACAGTATATGGTATCTATATATCTATATATGATAATCTACCTTACATCCTACCTATTGGTAACCAGCACGTATATGGTATCTATATATCTATATATGATAAATCTACCTTACATCCTACCTATCCGGTAACCAGCACAGTATATGGTATCTATATATCTATATATGATAAATCTACCCTTACATCCTACCTATCTGGTAACCAGCACAGTATATGGTATCTATATTCTATATATGATAAATCTACCCTTACACCTACCTATCCTGTAACCAGCACAGTATATGGTATCTATATCTATATATAATAATCTACCCTTACATCTACCTATCCGGTAACCAGCACAGTATATGGTATCTATATATCTATATATATAAATCTACCCTTACATCCTACCTATCTGGTAACCAGCACAGTATATGATATCTATATATCTATATATGATAAATCTTCCCTTACATCCTACCTATCTGGTAACCAGCACAGTATATGGTATCTATATCTATATATGATAAATCTACCCTTACATCCTACCTATCCGTAACCAGCACAGTATATGATATCTATATATCTATATATGATAAATCTTCCCTTCATCCTACCTATCTGGTAACCCAGCACAGTATATGGTATCTATATATCTATATATAATAAATCTACCCTTACACTCCTGCCTATCCGGTAACCAGCACAGTATATGGTATCTATATATCTATATATAATAAATCTACCCTTACATCCTCCGCTATCCGGTAACCAGCACAATATAAACTCTATATATCTATATGATAATCTACCCTTACATCCTACCTATCCGGTAACCAGCACAGTAATGATATCTATATATCTTATATGATAAATCTTCCCTTACATCCTACCTATCTGGTAACCAGCACAGTATATGGTATCTATATATCTATATATGATAAATCTACCCTTACATCCTACCTATCCAGTAACCAGCACAGTATATGAATCTATATATCTATATATGATAAATCTACCCTTACATCCTACCTATCCGGTAACCAGCACAGTATATGGTATCTATATATCTATATATGATAAATCTTCCCTTACATCATCTACCTATCTGGTAACCAGCACAGTATATGGTATCTATATATCTATATATGATAAATCTACCCTTACATCCTACCTATCCGGTAACCAGCACAGTATATGGTATCTATATATCTATATAAATAAATCTACCCTTACATCGCCTATCCGGTAACCAGCACAATATATGATATCTAATATCTATATATGATAAATCTACCCTACATCCTACCTATACGTAACCAGCACTGTATATGGTATCATATATCTATATATGATAAATTCTACCCTTACATCCTACTATCCGGTAACCAGCACAGTATATGGTATCTATATATCTATAAATGATAAATCTCCCTTACATCCTACCTATCGGTAACCAGCACAGTATATGGTATCTATATATCTAATATGATGAAATCTACCCTTACATCCTACCTATCCGGTAACCAGCACAGTATTGGTATCTATATCTATATATGATAAATCTACCTTACATCCTGCCTATCCGGTAACCAGCACAGTATATAATATCGATATATCTATATTATAAATCTACCCTTACATCCTACCTATCAAGTAACCAGCAGAGTATATGGTATCTATTATCTATATATGAGAAATCATCCTTACATCCTACTATCTGGTAACCAGCACAGTATATGGTATCTATATATCTATATATGATAAATCTACCACCTACATCCTACCTATCTGGTAACCAGCACAGTATATGGTATCTATATATCTATATTGATAAATCTACCCTTACATCCTACCTATCCGGTAACCAGCACGGTATATGGTACTATATATCTATATAGATGATAAATCTACCCTTACATCCTACCTATCCGGTAACCAGCACAGTATATGGATCTATTATTTATATATGATAAATCTACCCTTACATCCTACCTATCTGGTAACCAGCACAGTATATGGTATCTCTATATCTATATATGATAAATCTACCTTACATCCTGCCTATCCGGTAACCACACAGTATATAATTCGATATATCATAATGATAAATCTACCTTACATCCTACCTATCCGGTAACCAGCACAGTATATGGTATCTATATATCTATATATGATAAATCTACCCTTACATCCTACCTATCCGGTAACCAGCACAGTTTATGATATCTATATATGATAAATCTACCCTTACATCCTACCTATTTGGTAACCAGCACAGTACATGGTATCTATATATCTAATATGATAAATCTACTACCCTTACAACTTACCTATCCTAACCAGCCCAGTATATGATATCTATATATCTATATGATAAATCACCCTTACATCCTACCTATCTGTAACCAGCACAGTATATAATATCTATATATCTATATATGATAAATCTACCCTACATCCTACCTATCTGGTAACCAGCACAGTATAAATATCTATATATCTATATATGATAAATCTACCCTTACATCCTACCTATCCGGTAACCAGCACAGTATATTGGTATCTATATATGATATACAATCTCTACGTCGCCAACAGTGTGCGTAGAGTACTCCCTACAATAAACCTCCAACAGTGCTGATGTGCGTAGAGTACTCCTACATCCTCCCAACAAAAAGTGCTGGTTTTCGTAGAGTACTCCCTACGACTCACAAAACGTCTGGGCAGAGTGTCGAAAGCTACTCCACGATCAGGCCTCACAACAGTGCTGGTGTTCGTAGAGTACTCCTACACCTTCCAACAGTGCTGGGTTGTAGAGTACTCCCTACACCTCCCAACAGTAGCTGGTGTTTCGTAAGTACTCCACTACACTCCCAACAGTGCTGGTGTTCGTAGAGTAACTCCCTAACCCCTCCAACAGTGCGGTGTTCGTAGAGTACTCCCTACAACCTCCCACAGTGCTGGTGTTCGTAGAGTACTCCCTACACCTCCCAACAGTGCTGGTGTTCGTTAGAGTACTCCCTACACACTCCCAACAGTGCTGGTGTTCGTAGAGTACTCCCTACACCTTCCAACAGTGCTGGTGTTCGTAGAGTACTCCCTACACCTCCCAACAGTGCTGTGTTCGTAGAGTACTCCCTACACCTCCCAACAGTGCTGGTGTTCGTAGAGTACTCCCTACAACCTCCCAACAGTGCTGGTGTTCGTAGAGTACTCCCTACACTCCCAACAGTGCTGGTGTTCGGTAAGTACTCCCTACACCTCCTAATAGTGCTGGTGTTCGTAGAGTACTCCCTACACCTCCCAACAGTGCTGTGTTTCGTAGAGTCTCCTACACCTCCAACAGTGCTGGTGTTCGTAGAGTACTCCCTACACCTCCAACAGTGCTGGTGTTCGTAGAGTACTCCTACACCACACTACTCCAACAGTGCTGGTGTTCGTAGATTGACGCCCTACACCTTCCAAAGTGCTGGTGTTGCTAGTATAGTACTCCCTACACCTCCAACAGTGCTGTGTTCGTAGAGTTACTCCCTACACCTCCAACAGTGCTAGTGGTTCGTAGAGTACTCCCTACACCTTCCAACAGTGCTGGTGTTCGTAGAGTACTCCCTACACCTTCCAACAGTGCTGGTGTTCGTAGAGTACTCCCTACACCTTCCAACAGTGCTGGTGTTCGTAGAGTACTCCCTACACCTCCCAACAGTGCTAGTGTTCGTAGAGTACTCCCTACACCTCCCAACAGTGCTGGTGTTCGTAGAGTACTCCCTACACCTCCCAACAGTGCTGGTGTTTGTAGAGGATGGACTCCAATGTCAATGTAAATGTAAACTTGCTAAAAGACATTTCACGGTGAAGAGACAGAGAAGAACATACGGGGGTTGGGGGGCAGGAAATAGGATATCTGTAAAATGGTATAGCAGTGTAATTGATAAAATAAAGATGAAGGAGACGTTTATGTGCGAATGGCAATCAAAGAACCAAAATTGAAGGGTCTGTTTTTTGGAAAAAGTTTAAGATAGATGAATGAATTGAGAAAGGGAAAAAGAACAGATATTAGTAATGTCATTAATGTGATTATAAGAAGGAACATGACTCTGAATTCTGGAAAGGAGAAGTAGATTCATATCATTAGGAGAAGGAAGACCAAGAAGGACATGGGGGGGGAGGATTCAATGTTGAGTGGCAGGTTTGTTTGACTTCTAAACACAGCATTGAGGTTACACGAGTGAACATGATTAGATTTTTGTTCTAGTTTTTGTAGTCAAGGGGGTTTAGTTCTTTTTGGGAAGACGTATGGAATTCCTGGACTCTCTCCCAATAGCGGAACACTTTATACTGCATTTAGAGCACCTCGAATGTGTTAAGGATTTGGTAATATGTTTAGAAGAAATTCACTGCCCAGGGCTGCAGTTCCTCGTTATTCCTTCAAACACAGAGCACCATTCTAGTCAATTTGGCCTTGTATTTTCCTGCCCTTGCTACAACACCTAGAGTGTTGCTCTTTCTGAGGCGTGAATGTTCTAATGAATAGGAAAGTTGGTTCTAAATAGACAAGCAAACTAAAAAAAGATGCCCAGGAAACCTAAAAAGAATAAATGAAATGTTACAGAACTTCGCCAATAAAAAAATCCATATACGAACGCGCGGCAGGGAAATGCGAGCAAAGCCTTTCGCTGTCAGTTAAGCGTGGATGTAAGGACGTCTTGACATCTTTTCTGTTACGATAAAACTTGTTATTTTTCTCCTCCTTTAATAAGTGCCATCGTACCTGTCAGCTGTCTCCTACTCCTAAAAATGATTCCTTATGACGATATTGTGTACTTTCTGTTAATAAGTGGGATAAAGTGGTCTCTCTACCGAGATGGAGTTCTTTTATTTTCTTCCGGGCTATAGGGAATTGTTTCTACTATTGTAAAAGTGCCGAGCAGATGTTGTTTTAAAGACCAGGTATATGCCTAGTTAAATTGTCACTTAAAGGAAGAAATGGCGTATTTTTCTTCCAGCAGACCCCATTGTTATGCAATGTATTTTACAATACGCGGTAGTCACGCTAATGTCGTCTCAGGCGTTTTCTCCTCCTACCTGTCAAGACCTGTTGGAGAACTGTTAATCCCGGAGAGAGAAAAGTCAGTAATTATCACCTTCTTCAGGCTGCTAGAATAAAAATACTACCCTTCCTTTGTACATTAAACACGTTAATAGGAGAAAAATAAACTAAGCAAGACGGGGGAATTAAATATAAAATAATACCTTGGCAGCAATGTCTACAGAGCAGTCGGGGGTTGAATATTTTTAGAAAAATACCAGATTGGGGATATGTATGGAAAGTAATGAAAGAGATTATATAGAAGCTGATGTGTTTTTTTTACTCTACATTCAACTGGATGTTTGAAATAGATCAGGAACCAAACTGGCTGTGTTATCCGGTCCATTGGGTTCAAAAGATGAATGGAGCTCTGGTTTGGAACACTGAATTAATGTCTAAAGGGAAATGAATCTCACTTCAAGTTGCCCACCTGCCCCTGTACTATAATACAGGGAGATTCAATAAAAGTTCTTATCGTTAAAAATGGTGCTAATTTTGCACCAACCAATCAGATCTTATTTAACATTTGAAAGCTAACATCTGATTGGTTGGGGCAAAATTAGCACCATTTTTAACAATAAGAACTTTTATTGAGTAACCCTGATAGTTTCACACAATCCATCCTTTGAAAGATGATAATATTTGAATTGTTTAAATTAAGTGGCTAAAAGGGAGAGTGATCAGGTAAATTACCCATGAAGATCTACAGTATAATTAGACATGGAATTTTAGGATGTTGGGGATATTTTGGAATTTGTAATCTGCACATTTATTATTTATAGAATTTAAGTGCTAACACAACCACCCTACTAGTTTCTGTACCCAGGAAGAGGTCCCCCCCCCCATAGGTACCATAGATATATATCCATTAAAGTACTGGTCTGGCCCAGTTCCTCCACCTTTACTGGACGGATATAGGCCTGTTGGTGGCCGAGTAAAGAGGGCAAAACTATAGCGGACCAAACAGGCTGACCCTATAGCAACTTGGAAGAGGATTGAATTAAAATTAAGTTCTCCTTTAAAAGGGTAGAATTGAGATAATTGTAATGGAATATAAAGGGTTTTGCACTTACTACTAAGCACCAGTATCAGGACAACATTTGACCAAATCAGTAAAGGTTGCCATACACCTTGTCAGTCTTTGACAAACGCAATGGTATTTGCCTAATATCAGCAACGTGTATGGGCCAAAAACCGCCAAAACACAATGTTGGTGAACCACTGCCATCTCCGACATGGCCAGTCCTATTTTTACCTGTTGGTATTGGTTCCCTTTACTTTAAGTAGAAAGAAAAAACAATAAAGTTGTTGGATGTCTGCGTGTCCAATCCCATATTGCCGACTGGTTTCAATAGAAACCCATATATGTTATGGCGGTTTCATGCGTATGGGGTTCCTTTCGCTGCAGGAATAGGTTCCACCATCTTGGCTGATGCAAAATGATCTCCCCAATCAATGGGCCCAGTCTCAAGGCTGGGGGGTGGAGGTGTGCATATTATGGGGTGTGGATGCTATAAGTTACTGTGTTGTAGTACAGACCACTGGGAAGACATCAGTGATATTCTGTTGAGCGTGGAAATTACCATCACTGCTGATTTATCCTGTTATATAAATGTCATGTTAACATATTCTAAAGCCCTTTACTTAGAATACAAAATGATGGATTTAAAGGACCTATTGCTGCCTGGAACTGATGTTTTATATATATATAGGACAACAAATCAGATAAATCAGATAAATACACACATATTTACACTGCTACAGTATATCTGTTGTATTCAATTAGATCAACTGGACTTGAAGTTTAGTTCTTGAAGACGTTTCGCTAGTCATCCGACTGGCTTTCTCAATTCAGAATGACTTGTACAAGAATCTGTGGCAATTATGTTCCCTGGAAAATCCCTATTAGCATATCACAGCCAGGTGTTAAGGGCGTGATTGGATAGTGGCTAAGAGGTGTTATAGGAACGCCCAGAGTAAGGTGTCAAAACAGCATTGTACATGGCAGACAGTTGGTGTCGACCCCCCCCCCCACCTCTATTCAGGCTTGGTTTCTTTATTTTCACATAAATGGCCTCCTTGACACCTCTCTTGAACCAGTCATGTTCCTTTGCCATTATGTTAACTTAACAATCTTCAAAGGTATGTCCTTTATCCTTAAGATACATGGCAGACCAACTGTCTGCCATGTACAAAGCTGTTTTAACACCTTACCCTGGGCGTTCCTATAACACCTATTAGCCACTATCCAATCACGCCCTTAACACCTGGCTGTGATATGCTAATTGGGATTTTCCAGGGTACATAATTGCCACAGCTTCTTGTACAAGTCATTCTGAATTGAGAAAGCCAGTCGGATGACTAGCGAAACGTCTTTAAGAACTAAACTTCAAGTCCAGTTGATCTAATTGAATACAACAGATATACCATGACCTGGATGGATGAATATTGCAGATATACCGTGACCTGGATGGATGAATATTACAGATATACCATGACCTGGATGAATGAATATTACAGATATACCATGACCTGAATGAATGAATATTACAGATATACCATGACCTGGATGGATGAATATTACAGATATACCATGACCTGGATGAATGAATATTACAGATATACGATGACCTGGATGAATGAATATTACAGATATACGATGACCTGGATGAATGAATATTACAGATATACCGTGACCTGGATGAATGAATATTACAGATATACTGTGACCTGGATGAATGAATATTACAGATATACCGTGACCTGGATGGATGAATATTACAGATATACCGTGACCCCCAGCCCACATGTAAGGGATCTACATCTTATATATGATAATAAATCTAACTACATCCTACCTATCTGGTAACCAGCCACAGTATATGGTATCTATATATCTATATATGATAAATCTACCTACACTACCTATCGGTAACCACAAGTATATGGTATCTATATATCTATATATGATAAATCTACCCTTACATCCTACCTATCCGGTAACCAGCACAAGTATATGGTATTATATATCTATATATGATAAATCTACCTACATCCTACCTATCGGTAACCAGCACAGTATATGGATCTATATATCTATATTGATAATCTACCTTACATCCAACCTATCCTTAACCGCACAGTATATGTATCTATATATCTATAATTTAAATTACCTTACATCCTACCTATCCGGAACCAGCACAGCTAATGGTATCTATATATCTATATATGATAAATCACCCTTACATCCTACACTATCGGTAAACACAGTATATGGTATCTATATATCGATATATGATAAATCTAACCCTTACATCCTACCTATCTGGGTAACCAGCACAGTATATGGTAGATCTATATATCTATAGATAAATCTACCCTTACACACTACCTATCCGGTAACCAGCACAGTTATGGTATCTCTATCATATATGAGAAATCTACCTTACATCCTACCTATCGGTAACCAGCACAGTATATGGTATCTATATATCTATATATGATAATCTACCCTTACATCCTAACCATACGGTAACCAGCACAGTATATGAATCTATATATATATAATGATAAATCTACCCTTAACATCCTACCTATCTGGTAACCAGCACAGTATATGGTATCTATATATCTATATATGATAAATCTACCTTACATCCTACCTAATCGGTAACAGCCACAAGTTATATGATATTCTATATATCTATATATGATAATCTACCCTTACCATCCTACCTATCTGAACCAGCACAGTATATGGTATCTATATATTATATATGATAAATCTACCCTACATCCTACCATCGGTCCCAGCACAGTAATGGTATCTATATATTATATGATAAATCTACCTTACATCCTACCTATCTGCTAACCAGCACAGTAATGGTATCTATATATCTATATATGATAAATCTACCCTTACATCCTACCTATCCGGTAACCAGCACGTATATGGACTATATATCTTATATGATAAATTACCCTTACATCCTACCATAACGGTAACAGACACGTATTGTATCTATAATCTATATGATAAATCTACCCTACATCTACATATCCTGTAACCCGCACAGTATATGGTATCTATATATATATGAAAATCTACCTTACATCCTCCTATCTGGTAAACAGCACAGTATATAGTCGTATATCTATATATGATAAATACCCTTACATCCTACCGATCCGTGTAACAGCACAGGATATGGTTATCTATTATCTATATATGATAAATCATACCCTTACATCCTACCTATCCGCGTAACACCAATATCCACAGTAACTGATATCGATAATAATCTAATATGATAAATCTACCCTTACATCCTACTACCGTGGTAACCAGCACAGATATGGTATATATATCTATATATGATAAATCTACCCTTACATCCTACCTCTTGGTAACCAGCACAGTATGATGGTATCTATATATCATATATATAAAATTACCCTACACCTACCTATCCGGTAACCAGCCACAGTCTATGGTATCTATATATCTATATATGATAAATCTACCTTACATCCTACTATCGGTAACCAGCAAGTATATGGTATTATATATATTATATGATAAAATCTACCCTTACATCTACCACGGTAACCAGCACAGTATATGTATCTATATATCTATATAGATAAATCTACCCTTAATCCTACCTATCCGGTAACCAGCACAGTATATGGTATCTATATATCTATATATTGAAATCTACCCTTACATCCTACTATCCGGTAACCAGCACACGTATATGTTATCTATATAATCTATATATGATAAATCTACCCTTAAATCCTACCTATCGGTAACCAGCACAGTATAGGTATTCTATATATCTATATATGATAAATCTACCCTTACATCCTACCTATCGGTAACCAGCACAGTATATGGTATCTATATATCTATATATGATAAATCTACCCTACAATCCTACCTATCCTGGTAACCAGCACAGGTATTATGGTATCATATATTATATATGTGATAAATCTTACCCTTAATACCTACTATCGGTAACAGCACGGTATATGGTATCTATTATCTATATATGATAAATCTACCCTTACATCCTACCTATCCGGTAAACCAGCACGTATATGTATCATATATATCGTATATATGATAAATCTACCCTTACATCCTACCTATCCTGTAACCAGCACGTATATGAGTATTATAATCTATATATGATAAAATCCCCTTACACTGCCTATCCGGAACCAGCACAGTATATAATCATATATCTTATATGATAAATCTACCCTTACATCCTACCTATCTGTAACCAGCACAGTATATGGTATCTATTATCTATATATGATAAATCTACCCTTACATCCTACCTATCCGTGTAACCAACACAGTATATGTATCTATATATTATATGATAAATCTACCCTTACATCCTACCTATCCGGGTAACCAGCACAGAATATGGGTATCTATATATACTATATTGATAAATCTACCCTTACATCCTCCTATCCGTTAACCCACACAGTATATGTATATCTATATATCTATATATTGATAATCTACCTTACATCCTACCTATCCGTAACCAGCACACAGTATATGGTATCTATATATCTATATATGATAAATCTACCCTTACATCCTGCCATCGGTAACCAGCACAGATTATATCGTATATCTATATATGATAATCTACCCTGTACATCCTACCTATCGGTAACCAGCAGTATATATCTGATTATATCTATATATGATAAATCTACCCTTACATCTACCTTCCGGTAACCAGCACAGGATATGTATCTATTATATCTATATTATGATAATCTACCTACATCTACCATCCGGTAACCAACACAGTATATGGTACTATATCTATATATAAATCTACCCTTACATCCTACTATCCGGTCCAGCACATAGTATATGGATCTAATATCTAATATGATAAATCTACCCTGACATCCTACCGTATCTGGTAACCAGCACAGATTATGGTATCTATATATATTATATGATAAATCTACCCTACATCCTACTATCCGGTAAACCGAACAGTATATGATTTCTATATATCTAAATATATAAATCTACCTATCCTACCTATCCGGTACCAGCACAGATATGTATCTATTATCTATATAGATAAATCTACACCTTACATCCTAACTATCGGTAACCAGCAGAGTAATGGTATATATCTTATATAATGATAAATTAACCCTTACATCCTACCTATCTGGAAACCAGCACATGTATATGGTATCTACTACTATATATGATAAATCTACCCCTTACATTCCTACCTACGCGTAACCAGCCCAAGTATATGGATCTATACCCCCTATATCTATATATGATAAACTACCCTACATCCTACCTATCTGGTAACACACAGAGTATATGGTATCTATTATCTATATATGATAAATCTACCCTATCCTACCTATCGGTACACCAGCACAGTATATGATATCATATATTATATGAAAATCTACCCTTAATCCTACCTATCTGGTAACCAGCACAAGTATATGGTATCTATATATCGATATTGATAAATCTACCCTTACAGTCCTACCTATCCGGTAACCAGCACGTATATGGATATCTATATATCTTATATATGATAAATCTACCCTACAATCCTACCTATCCGTAACCAGCACGTATATGGTATTACATATCATATATGATAAATCTAACCTTACATCCTACCTATCCGGTAACCAGCCACAGATGTAATTGGATATCTATATATGATGAAAAACTCTACCCTTACAGCCTATTCTCCGGTAACCAGCACAGTATATGTATCTTATATATATATAGTATAATCCCCTTACCCTTACTCCTAACCTATCCTGTAACCTAGCACAGTGATATGGTATCTACATCTATATATGATAAATCTACCATTACATCCTCCTATCCGGTAACCAGCACAGTATATATATCTATATCTATAGTATGATAAAATCTACCCTTACATCTCACTACGGTCCGCTACCAGACACACAGTGTATGTGATTCTATATCTATCTATCTATCGATAAATCTACCCTACATCCTACCTATCCGGTAACAGCACAGTAGTATGATATTATATATCTAATATGATAATCTACCCTTACATCCTACCTATTCCTGCTACAGATACTCCCTCCAGCTATATGGCGATCCTATATTAATAGAATAACCCCATATCCATACGCTTACATCCCTTACCATCGGTAACCCGCACTAGTAATATATATATATCATATATAGTAATCACTCATGAATTCCTACCTATCCGGTTAACCAGCACAGTATATGGACTATATATTATATCTGACGACAATCTACCCTTACCATCCTACTATATCTGGAACCACACAGTATCTGGACTTATACTATCTATTAGTAGATCAACTCCTACTCACCTAACTATCCACCAGCTCCGTAACGTCATATTAATATACATTCATATCCGTAGCATATACTATATGACCCCCCCCCCCATCACCTATATCATCCTATAAATATCTAACCCTTAACCAAACCATCACTACCTCCCGGAATCAGACCGCTATATGGCTACCGCAACGATAATATCTATATATGACCAAAACTACCCTAATCCCTACCCTCCTATCCGTAACCAGCACACGTATGATTCATATCTATATATGATCCCAAAATCTACCCTTACATCTCACACACCATACCGGTAACCAGCACAGTATATGGTATCTATATATAATCTATATATGATAATTCTACACCTTACATCCTCATACCTACCAGCCCGGTACCCAGCACGTATATACTCATCTATATAGTCACATATGATAAATCTACCCTACATCCTACCTATCTGTTACACACCAGACAGTACCTATGGTATATATATCTTATATGATCAAATCTCACCTTACACCTCCACAGCCTCCGTAACCAATGCACAAAGTATATGCCATATCGAAAATATCTCTATAAGAAAATCTAACCTCTCCATCACCTATCTGGTAACCAGAACAGTATATAGGTATCTATATATCCTATATATGAGAATCTCTAACCCCACCCCTACATATCTACCTCCGGTAACCAGCACACAGTATATGATCTACTTATCATTATATAAATCACCCTTACATCACCATCGGACCAGCACGTATATGTATTTTATATACTATATCAAATCACCCTAATCCTATATGGTACCGCACCGTGATCTATATATTAAATGTCTCTACCCTGACATCTCGGTCACAGGACAGTTATACTATCTTCTTATCTAATATTACAATCTACCCCAATACACTCACCCTATCTGGTCTTATCACCGTACATCTCCTATCTGTATCCATACATCCAGTACTATAGAATATAAAATATATACCTTACATCCCCTCCATCTATGGTCACCAGCACCCGTATATGGTATTATCATTATGTACCCTCTCCTTACCTTCTGTAACCAGCCACGTCATCATGATATTCTCTATCGCTAAATCTAACCCTTCCCCTCTACCTCTCGCGTCCACCGCACACGTATGATATCTCTCTATCTAATGTCATTCCCTATCCTATCCTATCTGGTACCCAGCACCACCGTTATGTAGCTATATATCTCCTCATATCTCTGTCTACCCACATCCCCCCCTTACCATCCTCTCGCACCCCCCCTATCCAGTCATCCTACCGCTCTACTAATCCTCCCTACATCTCCGGTCCCGCCGATCATCGCTCTCTCCATTATGATATCTCCCTACCTTACATCTATCCTACCTCTCGTCCCTGGTACTATCACACCCGTATATGATATTCATCTTACGTCTGTACTCCCGAATCCACCTAAACCACCCTAACTACCTACTCGGCTACCCCATCGCGCTATGCTATATTCTATCACTTACGATCCCGTTCCATCCTAACCATCCTCACCTTAGCACTATAGTACTCCACTAACCCACCATTATGACATATATGCGCTTACTCTACACTAGAATATCTATGAACAATCTACCCCCAACCTTATCTTACAACCTCACAGTTATCAGCCTACAATCTAACTTTCGAACAAACCCTAGTACGACCTGACCTCGCGTCATAAATACTATATATCCTATATATGGATAAATCTACCTCACCATCCTTATCGCTATCCAGTAGATATCAGCACAGTATTATCATATATAATCTATATATGATAAATTATCCTTACATCCTACCTCTATCCGGTACATATCAGCACCCAGTATATGGTATCTATATATCAGATATGATAAATCAACCCTTACATCCTTACCTATCGGTAACCAGCACAGTATAGATATCTATATATATATATATGATAAATCTACATCTAATCCACCTCATCAGGAACCAGCAGAGTATAGAGTATCTATATATCTATTATATGATAAAATCAACCCTTACATTCTACCTATCTGGTAACCAGCAAAGTATGTATCTATTATCTATATATGATAAATCTACCCTTACATCCTACCTATCCGGTAACCAGCACGTATATGGTATCTATATATCTATATATGATAAATCTACCCTACATCCTACCTATCTGGTAACCAGCACAGTATATGCTATCTATATCTATATATGATAAATCTACCTTACATCACTACCTATCCTGGAACCAGTGCAGTATATGGTTTTATTCTATATATATATATATGATAAATCTACCCTTACATCCTACCTATACGGTAACCAGCACGTATAGGTATCTATATATCTATATATGATAAAATCTACCCTTACATCCTACCTATCCGGAACCAGCACAGTAGTGATCTATATATCTGTATATATGAAAATTCTACCCTTACGTCTACCTATCTGCGTAACCGCACAGTATATGGTATCTATATATCTATATATGAAAATCTACCCTTAATCCTACCTATCCGGTAACAGCACCAGATACGATATCTGATATCTATATATGATAAATCTACCCTTACTCCTACCTATCCGTAACCAGCACAGTATATGTATGATATCTATATATATAAATTACACTTACATCCTATATATCGGTAACAACCACACGTATATGATATCTTATATCTAATATGATAAATATACCCTTAATCCACACTATCGGTAACCAGCACAGTAATGGTATCTATATATCTTATAGATGATAAATCTACCCTTACATCCCTACCTATCCGGTAACCAGAACAGTATATGATATCTATATATCTTATATGATAAACTACCTTTACATCCTACCTATCCTGTAACCAGCACAGTATATGGATCTTATATCTATATATGATAAATACCTTAACCTACATCAGGATATCGGTAACCATCACAGTTATGAGATCTATATATCTATATATGTATTAAATCTATCCCTTAATCCCTACGCCGGTAACCAGCACAGTATAGATATCGATATAATCTAGTATATGTAAATCTACCCTTACATCCTACTATCCGGTAACCAGCACAGTATATGGATCTATATCTATTATGATAAATCTACCCTTATCTACCATCTGGTAACCAGCAGTATATGGATTCTATTATCTATATGATAAATCTTACCCTTACATCCACCTATCGGTAACCAGCACAGTATATGGTATCTATATATCTATATATGATAAATCTACCCTTACATCCTACATATGAACCAGCACAGTATATGTATTATATACTATATATGATAAAATCTACCTTACATCCTACTATCGTAACCAGCACAGTATATGGTATCTATATATTATTTATATGAATAGATCTACCTTACATCCTACCTATCCGTGGTAACCAGCACAGTATATGTACATATATCTATATATGATAAATCTACCCTTACATCCTACCTATCGTAACAGCACAGTATATGGTATCTATATATCTAATATGATAAATCTACCTTACATCATAACTATTGGTAACCAGCACAGTATATGTATCTATATATCTTATATATGATAAATCTACCCTTACATCACTACCTATCCGGTAACCAGCACAGTATATGGTATCTATTATCTATATATGATAAATCTACCTTACATCTACCTATCGGTAACCAGCACAGTATAGGTATCTATAATATAATAATGATAAATCTACCCTTACATCCTACTATCCGTAACAGCACAGATTATGGTTCTATATTATATATAATAAATCTACCCTAACTACCTATCCGGTAACCGCACACAGTATATGGTATCTATATATCTATATATAATAAATCTACCCTTACATCCTAACTATCTGGTAACCAGCACAGTATATGATATCTATATCTATATATGATAAATTCCCCTTACATCCTACCTTCTGGTAACCAGCACAGTATATGGTATCGATATATCTAATATGATAAATCACCTTACATCCTACCTATCCGGTAAACCAGCCAGTTATGATTCTATATATCTATATATGATAAATATTCCCTTACCTCCTACTATCGTGTAACCAGCACAGTATATGGTATCTAATATCTATATATGAATAAATCTACCCTTACATCTCCTATCCGGTAACCTAGCACAGATATATGGTATCTATATCTATATATAATTAAATCTACCCTTACATCCTGACCTATCCGGTAACAGCACACATATGATATAACTCTATCGATATCTATGATAAAATCTACCCTACATCCTACCATCCGGTAACCAGCCACAGTATATGATATCTATATATCTTATATGATAAATCTTCCCTTACATCCTACCTATCTGGTAACCAGCACAGATATGGTAGTCTAATATCTATATATGATAAATCTACCCTACATCTACTCATCAGAACCAGCACAGTATATGTATCTATATATCTATATATGGATAAATCTACCCTTACATCCTAACCTATCCGGTAAACCAGCAACAGTATATTGGTATCTATATATAATAATGATAAATCTTACCCTTACATCCTACCTATCTGGTAACCAGACACAGTATATGGTATCTAATATCTATATATGGATAAATCTACCCTTACAGTCCTACCTATCCGGTACCAGCACAGTATATGGTATCTATATATCTAATATAATAAATTACCCTACATCTCCTATCCGGTAACCAGCACAATTATTGATATTATATATTATATAGATAAATCTACCCTTACACCTACCTATCGGTAACCAGCACTGTTATATGGTACTTAATCTATATATGATAAATCTCACCCTTACAATCCTACCTATCCGGTAACAGCACAGTATATGGTATCTATATAATCTATAAATGATAAATCTACCCTACATCCTACCCTATCGGGAAACCAGCACAGTATATGGTATCTATATATATATATGATAAATCTACCCTTACATCCTACCTATCCGGTAACCAGCCACAGTATATGGTATCTATATCTATTATGATAAATCTACCATACTCTCCTATCGGTAACCAGACAGTATATATGAGATATTTATGATTCTAATACTATATTATAAATTACCTACACCACCTATCACAGTAACCAGCAGAGTATTGCGTATCTATTAATACATAGATAATCTATCCTTACATCTACCTATATCCGCGTAACCAGCACAGTATATGGTTCATCTATATATCTATATATGATAAATCTTACCCTACATCCTACCTATCTGGTAACCAGCACAGTATATGGTATCTATATTCTAATATGATAATCTACCTTAACATCCTACCTATCGGTAACCCACAGGTATATGGTACTATATATCTATATATGATTAAATCTACCCTTACATCCTACCTATCCTGGGAAACCAGCACAGTATATGTATCTATAATTTATATATGATAAATCTACCCTTACATCCTACCTATCTGGTAACCAGCAAAGTATATTGGTATCTTATATCTATATATGATAAATCTACCTTACATCCTCCTATCGGTAACCAGCAACAGTATATATATCATATATCTAGTATATGATAAATCTAACCTTACATCGCTACCTATCCGTGTAACCAGCACAGTATATGGTATCATATAATATATCATGATAAATCTACCCTTACATCCTACCTTATCCGTCACAGACACAGTATAGATATCTATATAGATAAATCTACACTACATCCTACCTATTGGTACCAGACCACAGACATATACATGGTATCTATATATCTATATATTGATAAATTACCCTTACATACTTACTATCGGTAAACAGCCCGTATAGATATCTATATATCTATATTAGTAAATCTACCCTTACATCCTACCTATTGGTAAACCAGCACAGTATTAATATCTATATATTATATTGATAAATCTACCCTACATCCTACTATCTGGTAACCAGCACAGTAAGTAATATCTATATATCTATATATGATAAATTCTCCCCTTACATCCTACCTATCCGGTAACCAGCACAGTATATGGTACTATTATATGATAAATCTCTACGATCCCTAACATCGTAGAGACTCCTAACACCGTCCCAACAGTGCGATGTTCGTAGAGTACATCCACACATCTCCCAAACAGTGCGGTTGTTCGTAGAGTTTGTGACTCCATCCACCTCCAACAGTGCTGGTGTCCTAAGAGTACTCCTACACCTCCAACCAGTGCTGGTGTCGTAGCGTACTCCTTACACCTTCCAACAGTGCTGGTGTTTGTAGAGTAACCTTACACCTCCCAACAGAGCTGGTTTTCGTGAGTAACTACGCCTAAACACCTCACAACAGTTGTGTAGCGAGAGTACTCCCTACACCTACCAACAGTAGTGGTGTGTAGAGTACCCCTACACCTCCCAACAGTGTGGGTTTTCGAGAGTACTCCTACCCTCCAAACAGTGCTAGTGTTCCTTTAGAGTACTCCTACAACCTTTCCAACTAGTTGCTGGTTGTGATAAGATAGAGTACCTCACACACCTCCCAACAGTGCTGGTGTTCGTAGAGTCTCCCTCACACCCCCAACAGGCTTAGTGTTCGTTAGAGTACTCCCTACACTCCAAGCAGTGTGGTGTTCTAGTAGAGTTACTCCTACACCACAACCAACAGTGCTGGGTTCGTAGGGTAACTCCTACACCTCCCAACAAGTGCTGGTGTCGGAGAGTATCTCCATCACCTCTAATCAGGGCTGGTGTTCGTAGAGTATCCCGTTACACCTCCCAAACAGTGTGTGGTGTTCCGTTAGAGTACTCCCTACACCTCCCCAATAGTGCTGGTGTGTCGTAGAGTAACTCCCTACCACTTCCCAACAAGTGCTGGTGTCGTAGAGTACTCCCTACACTTCCAACAGGCTGGTGTTCGTAGTAAGTACTCCCTACCACTCCTAATAGTGCTGGGGTTCATAGAGACTCCACACCTCCAACAGTGCTGGTTCGTTAGAGTACTCCCTACACCTTCCAAACAAGTGCTGGTGTTGCGCTTCCCTCACTTACAGGCGGGTCGTAGAGTAATTCCCTACACCTTAAAACAGTTGATGGTGTTCGTTAGAGTCTCCTACACCTTCCAAACCAGTGCTGGTGTTCCGTAGAGTTCCCTTTATGAGGGTCTTAGTACTCCTACACCTCCAACAGTGCTGGTGTTCGTAGTAGAGACTCCCTTACACCTCCCACAGTGCTAGTGTCGTAGTAGAGTACTCCATACACCTTACCAACAGTGTTGGATGTTCGTAGATACTCCCCTACACCTTCCAACAGTGCTGGTGGTCGTAGAGTATCCCTACACTCCTTCCAAACAGTGATGGTGTTGTAGTTAGGTAGAGTACTCCCTACCCTCCCAACAGTGCTAGTGTTCGTAGAGTACTCCCTAACACCTCCCAAACAGTGTGGTGTTGTAGCTACGTCCCACACCTTCAACAGTGCTGGTGTTCGTGGTACTCCTACACCTCCTATAGTGCTGGTGTTCCATAGGTACTCCTACACATCCAACAGTGCAGTGGTTGTTAGAGTACTCCCTACACCTCCGTAAGAGTGAGTGGTTGTCGATAGAGGTACTCCTACACCTCCAACAGTGCTAGTGTTCGTAGAAGTACTCACCTATACCTCCCAACATGTGGTGTTAATAGAGTACTCCACTACACACTCCCAAACAGTGACTGGTGTTGTTAGCAGGATGGACTCCAACGTCAATGTAAAAAATGTAAACTGCTAAACAGACATTCAGGTGAGAGCGACAGCGAAGAACATACGGGGGTTGGGGGGCAGGAAATGGGCTATCTGTAAAATGGTTTATGAGTGGTATTGATTAAATAAACGAGAAGGAGACTTATGTGCAGAATGGAATCAAGAGAACCAAATATGAAAGGGTCTGTTTTTGGAAAAAGTTTAAGATAGGAAGAATTGAGAAGGGAAAAAGAACAGATATTAGTAATGTCTTAATGTGATTATAAGAAGGACATGACTCGAATTCTGGAAAGGAGAAGTAGATTGCATATCTTAGGAGAAGGGAGACCAAGAAGGACATGGGGGGGGAGGATTCAATGTTGAGTGGCAGGTGTTTGTGACTTTCTAAACACAGCATTGAGGTTACACGAGTGAACATGATTAGATTTTGTTCTAGTTTTGTAGTCAAGGGGGTTTAGTTCATTTTTGGGAAGCGAACGTATGGAATTCCTGGACTCCTCCCAATAGGAAACACTTATATAGCTGCATTATATGAGCACCGCGATGTGTTAAGATTTGGAATATGTTTAGAAGAAATTCATGCCCAGGGCTGAGTTCTCGTTTATTCTTACAAAACACAGAGACCATTTAGGTCAATTTGGCCGTGTATTTTCCTTGCCCTGCTACAAGACCTCAAGTGTTGTGCTCTTTCTGGGCTGTGTTGAATGTTCTAATGAATGGAAAGTGAGTTGCTAAATAGACAAACGCAAACTAAAAAAAGATGCCAGGAAAACCTAAAAAGAATAAATGAAATGTTACAGACTCCCTAATAAAAAAAATCCATATACGACACGCGCGGCAGGGAAATGCGAGCAAAGCTTCGCTGTCAGTAAGCGGTGGATGTAAGGACGTCTGACATCTTTTCTTTCGTTACGATAAAACATTGTATCTTTTTCCTCCTTTAAAGTTGCCATCGTACCTGTACAGCTGTTCTCCTACTCCTAAAAATGAATTCCTTATGACGATATTGTGTACTCTAGGTAATAAGTGGGATTTAAAGTGGTCTCTTACCGAGATGGAGTCTTTTTTATTTTGCTTCCGGGCTATAGGGAATTGTTTCTACTATTGGAAAAGTGCACGAGCAGATGTTGTTTTAAAGACCAGGTAGATGCTAGGAAATTGTCACATTAAGGAAGAAATGGCGTTATTTTTCTTCCAGCAGACCCTTGTTTATGCAAGTATTTTAACAATACGCGGTAGTCACGCTAATGTCGTCTCAGGGTTATTCTCCTCACCTGTTCAAGATCCCTGTTGGACGAACTGTTAAATCCCGAGAAGAACAGGAAGAGAGAAAAGTCAGTAATTATTCCCTTCTTCAGGCTGCTTAGAAAAAAATACTACCTTCTTGTACATTAAAAACGTAATAGGAGGAAAAACTAAAACTAAGCAAGATAGGGGGGGGGAATAAATATAAAATCATACCTTGGCAGCACATGTATGACAGAGCAGTGAGGGGTTGAATATTTTTTAGAAAATATACAGATTGGGGATAGTATGGAAAGTAATGAAAGAGATTATATAGAAGCTGACGTGTTTTTTTACTCTACATGTCAACTGGTTCTGGTAACCACACAGTATATGGTATCTATATACTATATATGATAAATCTACCGTTACATCCTACCATCCGGTAACCAGCACAGTATATGATATCTATATACTATATATGATAATCTACCCTTACATCCTACCTATCCGGTAACCAGCACAGTATATGATATCTATATCTATCTATGATAAATCTACCCTTACATCCTACCTATCCTGTAACCAGCAACGTTATGGATCATATCTATATATGATAAATCTACCTTACATCCTGCCATCCGGTAACCAGCACAGTATATATATCGATATACTAATATATGATAAATCTACCCTTACATCCTACCTATCCGGTAACCAGCACAGTATATGATATCTATATATCTTATAGAAATCTACCCTTACATCCTACCTATCCTGTAACCAGCACAGTAAGATATCTATATATCTATATATGATAAATCTACCCTTACATCCTACCTATCTGGTAACCAGCACGTATATGGATCTATATATCTATATATGATAAATCTACCCTTAATCCTACCTCCTGGTAACCAGCACAGTATATGGTATCTATATATCTATATATGAAAATCTACCTTACATCCTCCTATCCGGTAACAAGCAAGTATATGGTCATCAATATCTATATATGATAAATCTACCCTTACATCCTACCTATCCGGTAACCAGCACAGTATATGGTATCTATATATCTATATATGATAAATCTACCCTTACTCCTACCTATCCGGTAACCAGCACAGTATATGGTATCAATATCTATAATGATAAATCTACCCTTACATCCTACCTATCCTGGTACCAGCACGTATATGGTATCTATAATCTTATATGATAAATCTACCCTTACACCTACCTATCCGTAACACCACAGTATATGGTATCTATAACTATATATGATAACTCTACCCTTACATCCTACTATCTGGTAACCAGCACAGTATATGGTATCTATATTCTATATAGTGATAAATCTACCTTACATCCTACCTATCCGGTAACCGCACAGATAGGGTATCTATAATCTATATATGATAAATCTACCTTTACATCCTACCTATCTGGTAACCAGCACAGTAATGGTATCTATATATCATATATTGATAAATCTACCCTTACCCCACCTATCCGGTAACCAGCACAGTATATGGTATCTATATATCTATATATTATAAATCTACCCTTACATCCTACCTATCCGGTAAACCAGCCAGTATATGGTATCTATTATCTATATAGATAAATCTACCTTACATCCTACCTATCCGGTAACCAGCACAGTATATGGTATCTATATATGATAAATCTACCCTTACATCCTACCTATCGGTAACCAGCACAGTATATGGTATCTATATATGATAACTCTACCCTTACATCCTACCTATCCGGTAACCTGCACAGTATATGGTATCTATATATCTAATATGATATTTACCCTTACATCCTACCTATCCGGAAACCAGCAAAGTATATGGTATCTATATATCTATATATGATAAATCTACCCTTACATCCTACCATCTGGTAACCAGCACAGTATAATGATCTATATATGATAAATCTACCCTTACATCCTACCTATCCGTACCAGCACAGTAATATATATGGTATCTATATATCTATATATGATAAATCTACCTTACATCCTACCTATCTGGTAACCAGCACAGTATATGGTATCTAATATCTATATATGATAAATCTACCCTTACATCCTACCTATCTGGTAACCAGCACAGTATAGGTATCTATATTATGATAATCTACCCTTACATCCTACCTATCGGTAACCAGCACAGTATATGGTATCTATATATCTATATATGATAAATCTACCCTTACATCCTACCTATCTGGTAACCAGCACAGTATATGGTAATCTATATATCTATATATAAATCTACCCTTACATCCTACCTATCCGGTAACCGCACAGTATATGGTATCTATATATCTATATATGATAAATCTACCCTTACATCCTACCTATCTGGTAACCAGCACAGTATAGTATCTATATATCTATATATGATAATCACCCTTACATCCTACCTATCCGGTAACAAGCACAGTATATGGTATCTATATATCTATATATGATAAATCTACCCTTACATCCTACCTATCGGTACCCAGCACAGTAATGGTATCTATATCTAGATAAATCTACCCTTACATCCTACCTATCTGGTAACCAGCACAGTTATGGTATCTATATATCTATATATGTAAAATCTACCCTTACATCCTACCTATCTGGTAACCAGCACAGTATATGGTATCTATATATGATAAATCTACCTTACATCCTACCTATCCGGTAACCAGCACGGTATATGGTATCTATATATCTATATATGATAAATCTACCCTTACATCCTCCCTATCCGGTAACCAGCACAGTATATGGTATCTATTATCTATATATGATAAATCTACCCTTACATCCTACCTATCTGGTAACCAGCACAGTATATGGTATCTATATCTATGATAATATCTACCTTACACCTCTGCCTATCTGGTAACCAGCACAGTTATGGTATCTATATATCTATATATGATAAATCTAGCCTTACATCTACCTATCCGGTAACCAGCACAGTATATGGTATCTATAATCTATATATGATAATCTACCCTTACATCCTACCTATCCGGTAACCAGCCAGTATATGGTATCTATATATCTAATATGATAAATCTACCCTTACATCCTACCTATCCGGTAACCAGCACAGTATATGGTATCTATATCTCTATATATGATAAATCTACCCTTACATCCTACCTATCAGTAACCAGCACAGTATATGATATCTATATATCTATATATTAAATTCCTTACATCCTACTTTCCGTAACCAGCACAGTATATGGTATCTATATATCTATATATGATAAATCTACCTTTACACTACCTATCCGGAAACAGCATAGTATATGGTATCTATATATCTATATATGATAAATCTACCCTTACATCCTACCTATCTGGTAACCAGCACAGTATATGGTATCTATAACTATATATAATAAATCTACCCTTACACCTACCTATCCGGTAACAAGCACAGTTTATGGTATCTATATATCTATATATGAAAATCTACCCTTACATCCTACCTATCCGGTAACCAGCACAGTATATGGTATCTATATATCTATATTGATAAATCTACCCTTACATCCTACCTATCCGGTAACCAGCACAGTATATGATCTATATATCTATATATGATAAATCTACCCTACATCTGGAATCTACCTATCCGGTAACCAGCACATTATATGGTATCTATTATCTATATTGATAATCTACCCTTACATCCTACCATCCGGTAACCAGCACAGTATATGATATCTATATATCTATATATGATAAATCTACCCTTACATCCTACCATCTGGTAACCAGCACAGTATATGGTATCTATATATCTATTTAATCTACCCTTACATCCTACCTATCGGTAACCAGCACGTATATGGTATCTATATATCTATATATGATAAATCTACCCTACATCCACCTATCCGGTAACCAGCACGGTATATGGTATCTATATATCTATATATGATAAATCTACCCTTACATCCTACCTATCCGGTAACCAGCACGGTATATGGAATCTATATATCTATATAGATAAATCTACCCTTACATCCTACCTATCCGTACCACACCGTATATGATATCTATATATCTATATATGATAAATCTACCCTTACATCCTACCTATCCTGTAACCAGCACAGTATATGGTATCTATATCTTATATGATAAATCTACCCTTACATCCTGCCTATCCGTAACCAGCACAGTATATAATATCGATATATCTATATATGATAAATCGACCCTACATCCTACCTATCCGTAACCGCACAGTATATGGTATCTATATATCTATATATGATAAATCTACCCTTACATCCTACCTATCCGGTAACCAACACAGTATATGGATTCTATATATCTATATATGATAATCTACCCTTACATCCTACCTATCCGGTAACCAGCACAGAATAGTTTGTAATCTATATCTATATATGATAAATCTACCCTTACATCCTACCTATCTGGTAACCAGCACAGTATATGGTATCTTAATCTATATATAATAAATCTACCCTTACAGCCTACCTATCCGTAACCACACAGTCTATGGTATCTATATATCTATATGATAAATCTAGCCTTACATCCTACCTATCCGGTAACCAGCACAGTATATGGTATCTATATATCTATATATGATAAATCTACCCTTACATCCTACCTATCCGGTAACCAGCACGTATATGATATCTATATATCTATATATGATAAATCTACCCTTACATCCACCTATCCGGTAACCAGCCCATTATATGGTATCTATATACTATATATGATAAATCTACCCTTACATCCTACCTATCCGGTAACCAGCACAGTATATGATATCTATATATCTATAATATGATAATCTACCCTTACATCCTACCTATCTGGTAACCAGCACAGTATATGGTATCTATATATCTATATATGATAAATCTACCCTTACATCCTACCTATCTGGTAACCAGCACAGTATATGGTATCTATATATCTATATATGATAAATCTACCCTTACATCCTACCTATCCGGTAACCAGCACGGTATATGGTATCTATTATCTATATATGATAAATCTACCCTTACATCCTACCTATCCGGTAACCAGCACGGTATATGGTATCTATATATCTATATATGATAAATCTACCCTTACATCCTACCTATCCGGTAACCAGCACCGTATATGATATCTATATATCTATATATGATAAATCTACCCTTACATCCTACCTATCCTGTAACCAGCACAGTATATGGTATCTATATCTATATATGATAAATCTACCTTACATCCTGCCTATCCGGTAACCAGCACATTATATAATATCGATATATCTATATATGATAAATCGACCCTTACATCCTACCTATCCGTTAACCAGCACAGTATATGGTATCTATATATCTATATATGATAAATCTACCCTTACATCCTACCTATCCGGTAACCAACACAGTATATGATATCTATATATCTATATATGATAAATCTACCCTAACATCCACCTATCCGTAACCAGCACAGATATGGTATCTATATAACTATATATGTAATCTACCCTTACATCCTGCCTATCCGGTAACCAACACAGTATATGGTATCTATATATCATATATGATAAATCTACCCTTACATCCTACCTATCCTGTAACCAGCACAGTATTGGTATCTATATCTATATATGATAAATCTACCCTTACATCCTGCCTATCCGGTAACCAGCACGTATATATATCGATATATCTATATATGATAAATCTACCCTTACATCCTACCTATCCGGTAACCAGCACAGTATATATATCGATATATCTATATATGATAAATCTACCCTTACATCCTACCTATCCGGTAACCAGCACAGTATATGGTATCATATATCTATTATGATAAATCTACCCTTACATCCTACCTATCCGGTAACCAACACAGTATATGGTATCATTCTATATATGATAAATCTACCTACATCCTACCTATCCGGTACCAGCAAAGTATATGGTATCTATATATCTATATATGATAAATCTACCCTTACATCCTACCTATCTGGTAACCAGCACAGTATATGGTATCTTATATCTAATATGATAAATCTCCCTTACATCCCCCTATCGGTAACCAGAACAGTATATGATTCTATAATCTATATATGATAAATCTACCCTTTATCCTACCTATCCGGTACCAGCACAGTATATGATATCTATATATCTATATATGATAAATCTACCCTTACATCCTACCTATCAGGTAACCAGCAAATATTTATCTATATATCTATATATGATAAATCTACCCTTACATCCTACCTTCTGGTAACCAGCACTGTATATGTATCTATATATCTATATATGATAAATCTACCCTTACATCCTACCTATCAGGTAACCAGCAGGTATATGGTATCTATATATCTATATATGATAAATCTACCCTTACATCCTACCTATCTGGTAACCAGCACTGTATATGGTATCTATAATCTATATATGATAAATCTACCCTTACATCCTACCTATCTGGTAACCAGCACAGTATATGATATCTATATATCTATATATGATAAATCTACCTTACATCCTACCTTCGGTAACCAGCACAGTATATGGATCTATATATCTATATATGATAAATCTACCCTTCAGCCTACCTATCGGTAACCAGCACGGTATATGGTATCTATATATCTATATATGATAAATCTACCCTTACATCCTACCTATCGTAACCAGCACGGTATATGGTATCTATATATCTATATATATAAATCTACCCTTACATCCTACTTACCGGTAACCACACAGTGTATGGTATCTTTATATGATAAATCTACCCTTACAGCCTACATATCCTGTAACCAGCACAGTATATGATCTATATATCTATATATAATAAATCTACCCTTACATCTACCTATCCTGTAACCAGCACATATAGGTATCAATCTATAATATATAAATCTACCTTACATCCTGCTATCCGGTAACCAGCACATATATAATCTCGATATATCTATATATGATAAATCTACCCTTACATCCTACCTATCCGGTAACCAGCACAGTGTATGGTATCTATATATCTATTATGATAAATCTACCCTACATCCTACCTATCCGGTAACCAGCACAGTATATGATCTTTATATCTATATATGATAAATCTACCCTTACATCCTACCTATCCTGTAACCAG
Organism: Hymenochirus boettgeri; assembly: GCA_019447015.1. Lineage (NCBI taxonomy): Eukaryota > Metazoa > Chordata > Amphibia > Anura > Pipidae > Hymenochirus > Hymenochirus boettgeri. The sequence goes on from CM033470.1 coordinate 2,057,555, forward strand.
CACAGTATATGGTATCTATATCTATATATAATAAATCTACCCTTACATCCTACCTATCCGGTAACCAGCACAGTATATGATATCTATATATCTATATATGATAAATCTACCCTTACATCCTACCTATCCGTAACCAGCACAGTATATGATATCTATATTCTATATATGATAAATCTACCCTTACATCCTACCTATCCGTAACCAGCACAGTATATGAGTATCTATATTCTATTACGTATGATAAATCTACCCTTACATCCTACCTATCGGTAACCAGCATGTATATATATCTATATATCTATATATGAAAATCTACCCTTACATCCTCCTATCCGGTAACCACACAGTATATGTATCTATATATCTATATATGATAAATCTACCCTTACATCCTACCTATCCTGTAACCACGCAGTATATGTATCTATATATCTATATATGAAAAATCTACCCTTACATCCTACCTATCCGGTAACCAGCAATAATGTATCATATATCTATATACATGATAATCTACCCTTACATCCTACCTATCCGGTACCAGCACGTATTATACTATATATCTATATATGATAAATCTACCCTTACATCCTACCTATCCTGTAACCAGCACGTAGTATGTATCTATATCTATATATAGATAAATCTACCTTACATCCTACCTATCCGGTAACCAGCACAGTATATGATATTCTATATCTTATATATGATAATCTACCTACATCCTACCTATCGGTAACCAGCACAGTATATGTATCTATATATCTATATATGATAAATCTACCTTACATACTACCTATCCGTAACAAGCAGAAAAAAAAAAAAAACAGTATATGGTATCATATATCTATATGATAAATCTACCCTTACATCCTACCTATCCGTACACCAGCACAGTATATGGTATCTATATCTCTATATATGAATAATCTACCCTTACATCCTAACTATCCGGTAACCAGCACAGTATAGGTATCTATATATCTATATATGATAAATCTACCCTTACATCCTACCTATCCGGTAACCAGCACAGTATATGGTTCTATATATCTATATATGATAAATCTACCCTACCACCACCTATCTGGTAACCAGCACAGTATATGGTATCTATATATCTATATATGATAAATCTACCCTTACATCCTACCTATCTGGTAACCAGCACAGTATATGGTATCTATATCTATATATGATAAATCACCCTTAACTCTGCCTCTATCGGTAACCAGCACAGTATAAATATCGTATATCTATAATGATAATCTACCCTTACATCCTACCTATCCGGTAACCCACAGTATATGGTATTATATATCTATATAGATAAATCTACCCTTACATCCTACCTATCCGGTAACCAGCACAGTATATGGTATCTATATATCTATATATGATAAATCTACCCTTACATCCTACCTATCGGTAACCACAATATATGGTATCTACATATGATAAATCTACCCTTACATCCTACCTATCCGGTAACCAGCACAGTATATAATATCTATATATCTATATATGATAAATCTACCCTTACATCCTACCTATCCGGTAACCAGCACAGTATATGATATCTATATATCTATATATGATAAATCTACCCTTACATCCTACCTATCCGGTAACCAGAACAGTATATGATTTCTATATATCTATATATGATAAATCTACCCTTACATCCTAGCTATCCGATAACCAGCACAGTATATGGTATCTATATATCTATATATGATAAATCTACCCTTACATCCTACCTATCCGGTATACCAGAACAGTATATGATTTCTATATATCTTAATATGATAAATCTACCCTTACATCCTAGCTATCCGATAACCAGCACAGTATATGGTATCTATATATCTATATATAAAATCTACCCTTACATCCTACCTATCGGTAACCAGCACAGTATATGGTATATCTATATAATATATGATAAATCTACCCTTACATCCTACCTATCCGGTAACCAGCACAGTATATGATATCTATATATCAATATGATAAATCTACCTTACATCCTACCTATCAGGTAACCAGCAGAGTATATGGTATCTATATATCTATATATGATAAATCAACCCTTACATCCTACCTATCTGGTAACCAGCACAGTATATGGTATCTATATATCTATATATGATAAATCTACCCTTACATCCTACCTATCCGGTAACCAGCACGGTATATGGTATCTATATATCTATATATGATAAATCTACCCTTACATCCTACCTATCTGGTAACCAGCACAGTATATGGTATCTATATATCTATATATGATAAATCTACCTTACATCCTACCTATCCGGTAACCAGTGCAGTATATGGTTATCTATATACTATATATGATAAATCTACCCTTACATCCTACCTTACGGTAACCAGCACGGTATATGGTATCTATATATCTATATATGATAAATCTACCTTACATCCTACCTATCCAGTAACCAGCACAGTATATGGTATCTATATATCTATATATGATAAATCTACCCTTACGTCCTACCTATCTGGTAACCAGCACAGTATATGGTATCTATATATCTATATATGATAAATCTACCCTTACATCCTACCTATCCGGTAACCAGCACAGTATACGATATCTATATATCTATATATGATAAATCTACCCTTACATCCTACCTATCCTGTAACCAGCACAGTATATGGTATCTATATCTATATATGATAAATCTACCTTACATCGCTATCCGTAACCATCACAGTATATGATATCATATATCTAATATGATAAATCTACCCTTACATCCTACCTATACAGTAACCAGCACAGTATATGGTATCTATATATCTATATATGATAAATCTACCCTTCATCCTACCTATCCGGTAACCAGCACAGTATATGATATCTATATAATCTATTATGATAAATCTACCCTTACATCCTACCTATCCTGTAACCAGCACAGTATATGGTATCTATATCTATATATGATAAATCTACCTTACATCCTGCATATCCGGTAACCATCACAGTATATGATATCTATATATCTATATATGATAAATCTACCCTTACATCCTACCTATCCGGTAACCAGCACAGTATATAATCGATATATCTATATATGATAAATCTACCCTTACATCCTACCTAATCCGGTAACCGCACAGTATATGGATCTATATATCTATTATGATAATCTACCCTTACATCCTACCTATCTGGTAACCAGCATAGTATATGGTATCTATATATCTATATTGATAAATCTACTTACATCCTACCTATCTGGTAACCAGCACGTATATGGTATCTATATATCTATATATGATAAATCTACCCTTACATCCTACCTATCTGGTAACCAGCACAGTATATGGTATCTATATATCTATATATGATAAATCTACCCTTACATCCTACCTTACGGTAACCAGCACAGTATATGGTATCTATATATCTATATATGATAAATCTACCCTTACATCCTACCTATCCGGTAACCAGCACAGTAATGGTATCTATATATCTATATATGATATAATCTACCCTTACATCCTACCTATCCGGTAACCAGCACAGTATTGGTATCTATATATCTATATATGATAAATCTACCCTTACATCCTACCTATCTGGTAACCAGCACAGTATATGGTATCTATATATCTATATTGATAAATCTACCCTTACATCCTACCTATCGGTAACCGCACAGTATATGGTATCATATATCTATATATGATAAATCTACCCTACATCCTACCTACTGGTAACCAGCACAGTATATGGTATCTATATTCTATATATGATAAATCTACCCTTACATCCTACCTATCCTGTAACCAGCACAGTATATGGTATCTATATCTATATATAAATCTACCCTTACATCCTACCTATCCGTAACCAGCACAGTATATGTATCTATATATCTATATAATAAATCTACCCTTACATCCTACCTATCTGGTAACCAGCACAGTATATGATATCTATATATCTATATATGATAAATCTTCCCTACTCCTACCTATCTGGTAACCAGCACAGTATATGGTATCTATATATCTATATATGATAAATCTACCCTTACATCCTACCTATCCGGTAACCAGCACAGTATATGATATCTATATATCTATATATGATAAATCTTCCCTTACATCCTACCTATCTGGTAACCAGCACAGTATATGGTATCTATATATCTATATATAATAAATCTACCCTTACATCCTGCCTATCCGGTAACCAGCACAGTATATGGTATCTATATATCTATATATAATAAATCTACCCTTACATCCTGCCTATCCGGTAACCAGCACAATATATAACTCTATATATCTATATGATAAATCTACCCTTACATCCTACCTATCCGGTAACCAGCACAGTATATGATATCTATATATCTATATATGATAAATCTTCCCTTACATCCTACCTATCTGGTAACCAGCACAGTATATGGTATCTATATATCTATATATGATAAATCTACCCTTACATCCTACCTATCCAGTAACCAGCACAGTATATGATATCTATATATCTATATATGATAAATCTACCCTTACATCCTACCTATCCGGTAACCAGCACAGTATATGGTATCTATATATCTATATATGATAAATCTTCCCTTACATCCTACCTATCTGGTAACCAGCACAGTATATGGTATCTATATATCTATATATGATAAATCTACCCTTACATCCTACCTATCCGGTAACCAGCACAGTATATGGTATCTATATATCTATATATAATAAATCTACCCTTACATCCTGCCTATCCGGTAACCAGCACAATATATGATATCTATTATCTATATATGATAAATCTACCCTTACATCCTACCTATCCGGTAACCAGCACTGTATATGGTATCTATATATCTATATATGATAAATCTACCCTTACATCCTACCTATCCGGTAACCAGCACAGTATATGGTATCTATATATCTATAAATGATAAATCTCCCTTACATCCTACCTATCGGTAACCAGCACAGTATATGGTATCTATATATCTATATATGATAAATCTACCCTTACATCCTACCTATCCGGTAACCAGCACAGTATATGGTATCTATATCTATATATGATAAATCTACCTTACATCCTGCCTATCCGGTAACCAGCACAGTATATAATATCGATATATCTATATATGATAAATCTACCCTTACATCCTACCTATCAAGTAACCAGCAGAGTATATGGTATCTATTATCTATATATGAGAAATCTATCCTTACATCCTACCTATCTGGTAACCAGCACAGTATATGGTATCTATATATCTATATATGATAAATCTACCCCTACATCCTACCTATCTGGTAACCAGCACAGTATATGGTATCTATATATCTATATATGATAAATCTACCCTTACATCCTACCTATCCGGTAACCAGCACGGTATATGGTATCTATATATCTATATATGATAAATCTACCCTTACATCCTACCTATCCGGTAACCAGCACAGTATATGGTATCTATATATTTATATATGATAAATCTACCCTTACATCCTACCTATCTGGTAACCAGCACAGTATATGGTATCTCTATATCTATATATGATAAATCTACCTTACATCCTGCCTATCCGGTAACCAGCACAGTATATAATATCGATATATCTATATATGATAAATCTACCCTTACATCCTACCTATCCGGTAACCAGCACAGTTATGGTATCTATATATCTATAATGATAATCTACCCTTACATCCTACCTATCCGGTAACCAGCACAGTATATGATATCTATATATGATAAATCTACCCTTACATCCTACCTATTTGGTAACCAGCACAGTACATGGTATCTATATATCTATATATGATAAATCTACCCTTACATCCTACCTATCCGGTAACCAGCCCAGTATATGATATCTATATATCTATATATGATAAATCTACCCTTACATCCTACCTATCTGGTAACCAGCACAGTATATAATATCTATATATCTATATATGATAAATCTACCCTTACATCCTACCTATCTGGTAACCAGCACAGTATATAATATCTATATATCTATATATGATAAATCTACCCTTACATCCTACCTATCCGGTAACCAGCACAGTATATGGTATCTATATATGATAAATCTCTACGATCCCAACAGTCGTAGAGTACTCCCTACACCTCCCAACAGTGCTGATGTTCGTAGAGTACTCCCTACATCTCCCAACAGTGCGGTGGTTCGTAGAGTACTCCCTACACCTCTCAACAGTGCTGGTGTTCATAGAGTACTCCCTACACCTCCCACAGTGCTGGTGTTCGTAGAGTACTCCTTACACCTTCCAACAGTGCTGGTGTTGTAGAGTACTCCCTACACCTCCCACAGAGCTGGTTTTCGTAGAGACTCCCTACACCTCCCAACAGTGGGTGTTCGAGAGTACTCCCTACACCTCCCAACAGTGCTGGTGTTCTAGAGTACTCCCTACACCTCCCAACAGGCTGGTGTTCGTAGAGTACTCCCACACCTCCCAACAGTGCATGTTCTTAAGTACCCCCACACCTCCAACAGTGCTGGTGTTCGTAGAGTACTCACTACACCTCCCAACAGTGCTGGTGTTCGTAGAGTACTCCCTACACCTCCCAACAGTGCTAGTGTTCGTAGAGTACTCCCTACACCTCCCAACAGTGCTGGTGTTCGTAGAGTACTCCCTACACCTCCCAACAGTGCTGGTGTTCGTAGAGTACTCCCTACACCTCCCAACAGTGCTGGTGTTCGTAGAGTACTCCCTACACCTCCCAAGTGCTGGTGTTCGTAAGTACTCCCTACACCTCCAACAGTGCTGGTGTTCGTAGAGTACTCCCTACACTCCCAACAGTGCTGGTGTTCGTAGAGTACTCCCTACACCTCCCAACAGTGCTGGTGTTCGTAGAGTACTCCCTACACCTTCCAACAGTGCTGGTGTTCGTAGAGTACTCCCTACACCTCCTAATAGTGCTGGTGTTCATAGAGTACTCCCTACACCTCCCAACAGTGCTGTGTTCGTAGAGTAACTCCCTACACCTTCCAACAGTGCTGGTGTTCGTAGAGTACTCCCTACAACTTCCAACAGTGCTGGTGTTCGTAGAGTACTCCCTACACCTTCCAAACAGTGCTGGTGTTCGTAGAGTACTCCCTACACCTTCCAACCGTGCGGTGTGTCGTAGAGTACTCCCTAACACCTCAACAGTGCTGGTGTCGTAAGTACTCCCTACCCTCCAACAGTGCTAGTGTTCGTAGAGTACTCCCTACACCTTCCAACAGTGCTGGTGTTCGTAGAGTACTCCCTACACCTTCCAACAGTGCTGGTTCGTAGAGTACCCTACACCTTCAACAGTGCTGGTGTTCGTAGAGTACTCCCTACACCTCCCAACAGTGCTAGTGTTCGTAGAGTACTCCCTACACCTCCCACAGTGCTGGTGTTCGTAGAGTACTCCTACACCTTCCAACAGTGCTGGTGTTCGTAGAGTACTCCTACACCTCCTATAGTGCTGGTGTTCAGAGTACTCCCTACACTCCCAACAGTGCTAGTTTCGTAGAGTACTCCCTACACCTCCTATAGTGCTGGTGTTCGTAGAGTACTCCCTACACCCCAACAGTGCTAGTGTTCGTAGAGTACTCCCTACACCTCCAACTGCGGTGTTCGTAGAGTACTCCTACACCTCCCAACAGTGCTGGTGTTGTAGAGGATGGACTCCAATGTCAATGTAAATGTAAACTTGCTAAAAGACATTTCACGGTGAAGAGACAGAGAAGAACATACGGGGGTGGGGGGCAGGAAATAGGATACTGTAAATGGTATAGCAGTGTAATTGATAAAATAAATGAAGGAGACGTTTATGTGCGAATGGCAATCAAAGACCCAAAATTGAAGGGTCTGTTTTTTGGAAAAAGTTTAAGATAGATGAATGAATTGAGAAGGGAAAAAGAACGATATTAGTAATGTCATTAATGTGATTATAAGAAGGAACATGACTCTGAATTCTGGAAAGGAGAAGTAGATTCATATCATTAGAGAAGGAAGACCAAGAAGGACATGGGGGGGAGGATTCAATGTTGAGTGGCAGGTTTGTTTGACTTCTAAACACAGCATTGAGGTTACACGAGTGAACATGATTAGATTTTTGTTCTAGTTTTTGTAGTCAAGGGGGTTTAGTTCTTTTTGGGAAGACGTATGGAATTCCTGGACTCTCTCCCAATAGCGGAACACTTTAACTGCATTTAGAGCACCTCGAATGTGTTAAGGATTTGGTAATATGTTTAGAAGAAATTCACTGCCCAGGTTGCAGTTCCTCGTTATTCCTTCAAACACAGAGCACCATTCTAGTCAATTTGGCCTTGTATTTTCCTGCCCTTGCTACAACACCTGAGTGTTGCTCTTTCTGAGGCGTGAATGTTCTAATGAATAGGAAAGTTGGTTCTAAATAGACAAGCAAACTAAAAAAAGATGCCCAGGAAACCTAAAAAGAATAAATGAAATGTTACAGAACCGCCAATAAAAAATCCATATACGAACGCGCGGCAGGGAAATGCGACAAAGCCTTTCGCTGTCAGTTAAGCGTGGATGTAAGGACGTCTTGACATCTTTTCTGTTACGATAAAACTTGTTATTTTTCTCCTCCTTTAATAAGTGCCATCGTACCTGTCAGCTGTCTCCTACTCCTAAAAATGATTCCTTATGACGATATTGTGTACTTTCTGTTAATAAGTGGGATAAAGTGGTCTCTCTACCGAGATGGAGTTCTTTTATTTTCTTCCGGGCTATAGGGAATTGTTTCTACTATTGTAAAAGTGCCGAGCAAATGTTTTTTTAAAGACAAGGTATATGCCTAGTTAAATTGTCACTTAAAGGAAGAAATGGCTATTTTTCTTCCAGCAGACCCCATTGTTATGCAATGTATTTTACAATACGCGGTAGTCACCTAATGTCGTCTCAGGCTTTTTCTCCTCCTACCTGTCAACCTGTTGAGAACTGTTATCCCGGAGAGAGAAAAGTCAGTAATTATCACCTTCTCAGGCTGCAGAAAATAAAAATCTACCCTTCCTTTGTACATTAAACACGTTAATAGGAGAAAAATAAACTAAGCAAGACGGGGAATTAAATATAAATAATACCTTGGCAGCAATGTCTACAGAGCAGTCGGGGGTTGAAATATTTTAAAAAATACCAGATTGGGGATATGTATGGAAAGTAATGAAGAGATTATATAGAAGCTGATGTGTTTTTTTTACTCTACATCAACTGGATGTTTGAAATAGATCAGGAACCAAACTGGCTGTGTTATCCGGTCCATTGGGTTCAAAAGATGAATGGAGCTCTGGTTTGGAACACTGAATTATGTCTAAAGGGAAATGAATCTCACTTCAAGTTGCCACCTGCCCCTGTACTATATACAGAGATTCAATAAAAGTTCTTATCGTTAAAAATGTTGCTAATTTTGCACCAACCAATCAGATCTTATTTAACATTTGAAAGCTAACATCTGATTGGTTGGGGCAAAATTAGCACCATTTTTAACAATAGAACTTTTATTGAGTAACCCTGATAGTTTCACCCAATCCATCCTTTGAAAGATGATATATTTTGAATTGTTTAAAGGTGGCTAAAGGGAGAGTGATCAGGTAAATTACCCATGAAGATCTACAGTATAATTAGACATGGAATTTTAGGATGTTGGGGATATTTTGGAATTTGTAATCTGCACATTTATTATTTATAGAATTTAAGTGCTAACACAACCACCCTACTAGTTTCTGTACCCAGGAAGAGGTCCCCCCCCCCATAGGTACCATAGATATATATCCATTAAAGTACTGGTCTGGCCCAGTTCCTCCACCTTTACTGGACGGATATAGGCCTTTTGTGGCCGAGTAAAGGGCAAAACTATAGCGGACCAAACAGGCTGACCCTATAGCAACTTGGAAGAGGATTGAATTAAATTAAGTTCTCCTTTAAAAGGGTAGAATTGAGTAATTGTAATGGAATATAAGGGTTTTGCACTTACTACAAGCACCAGTAATCAGCAACATTTGACCAAATCAGTAAAGGTTGCCATACACCTTGTCGTCTTTGACAAACGCAATGGATTTGCCTAATATGCAACGTGTATGGGCCAAAAACCGCCAAAACACATGTTGGTGAACCACTGCCATCTCCGACTGGCCAGTCCTATTTTTACCTGTTGGTTTGGTTCCCTTTACTTAAGTAGAAAGAAAAACAATAAAGTTGTTGGATGTCTGCGTGTCCAATCCCATATTGCCGACTGGTTTCAATAGAAACCCATATGTTATGGCGGTTTCATGCGTATGGGGTTCCTTTCGCTGCAGGAATAGGTTCCACCATCTTGGCTGATGCAAATGATCTCCCCCTCAATGCCAGTCCTCAGGCTGGGGGGTGGAGTGTGGCATATTATGGGGTGTGGATGCTATAAGTTACTGTGTTGTAGTACAGACCACTGGAAGACATCAGTGATATTCTGTTGAGCGTGGAAATTACCATCACTGCTGATTTATCCTGTTATATAAATGTCATGTTAACATATTCTAAAGCCCTTTACTTAGAATACAAAATGATGGATTTAAAGGACCTATTGCTGCCTGGAACTGATGTTTTATATATATATAGGACAACAAATCAGATAAATCAGATAAATACACACATATTTACACTGCTCCAGTATATCTGTTGTATTCAATTAGATCAACTGGACTTGAAGTTTAGTTCTTGAAGACGTTTCGCTAGTCATCCGACTGGCTTTCTCAATCAGAATGACTTGTACAAGAATCTGTGGCAATTATGTTCCCTGGAAAATCCCTATTAGCATATCACAGCCAGGTGTTAAGGGCGTGATTGGATAGTGGCTAAGAGGTGTTATAGGAACGCCCAGAGTAAGGTTCAAAACAGCATTGTACTGGCAGACAGTTGGTGTCGACCCCCCCCCCCCACCTCTATTCAGGCTTGGTTTCTTTATTTTCACATAAATGGCCTCCTTGACACCTCTCTTGAACCAGTCATGTTCCTTTGCCATTATGTTAACTTAACAATCTTCAAAGGTATGTCCTTTATCCTTAAGATACATGGCAGACCAACTGTCTGCCATGTACAAAGCTGTTTTAACACCTTACCCTGGGCGTTCCTATAACACCTATTAGCCACTATCCAATCACGCCCTTAACACCTGGCTGTGATATCTAATTGGATTTTCCAGGGTACATAATTGCCACAGCTTCTTGTACAAGTCATTCTGAATTGAGAAAGCCAGTCGGATGACTAGCGAAACGTCTTTAAGAACTAAACTTCAAGTCCCAGTTGATCTAATTGAATACAACAGATATACCATGACCTGGATGGATGAATATTGCAGATATACCGTGACCTGGATGGATGAATATTACAGATATACCATGACCCTGGATGAATGAATATTCAGATTACCATGACCTAATGAATGAATATTACAGATATACCATGACCTGGATGAATGAATATTACAGATATACCATGACCTGGATGAATGAATATTACAGATATACCGTGACCTGGATGAATGAATATTACAGATATACTGTGACCTGGATGAATGAATATTACAGATATACCGTGACCTGGATGGATGAATATTACAGATATACCGTGACCTGGCTGGATGAATATTACAGATATACCATGACCTGGATGAATGAATATTACAGATATACCATGACCTGGATGAATGAATATTACAGATATACCGTGACCTGGATGAATGAGAACCTTCACAAGCACTGCTATAGTGGAGTGGAGTGATCCTTCTTTATTTAAAGGATAACTAATATTGAAAAAATATACAGTAAGCTGAGCTGATTCCCAATAGGACACGACCCGCTAAATTAAGTTTGTACTAAATATAAGCAAAAAACAACCCCAGATAAAGCCCCTCCTCTTTTTCCCAGTCTCCTTGGCAGGAGATTATGCCATCTTGCAGTCAGTGACTGGCCCTATAAAAGTTAAAAGGAGGGGGTAGGTAGAATAACAGGATCTACAATCACGTCACAACCAATCAGTTAACCATGATAAAATTAATTTGATAAATAAATTGCATAATTATTCATTAAAGAGATATGTGAAGATATCGCTTGTGTTGACCATTTAGCACTCAACTTCCCTACATATGATAAATAAAGTGGATGATGTGCCTTTTGTGGTTATTTTTCCACTAGTGATAATTATTCTAAAGTCTAGTTTCTGTCTCTAGGGGGTTTGTAACTTTCTGTTCCTTTTCCCATTAAATCCTATTCCATCCACCGCATTCCATTAAATATTCTGTCTACTCTAGTTTTCTAATTTTCCATCTCTGATGTTGTCTCCTTTTCATTCAAATGTGCAATAATAAAACCTTTCCAACGTGCTGGCTGTACCTCTTTTGTCAGATTTGTAACATCACATAATCCCACATCCATTAACAAAATACTAGCTAAATGGGCTTCTTTCCATCTTGTGTTCATATATATCTTGAACTCCTGGCAGTAGTTTATTACTGAAACTCTCAGCAGAAACGGAGATGTCCTCCCTTATAGGGTGAACTAGACCTTTCTAGAAGCATCTTGATTTTATCTTTATCAAGAAATGGCTGGTTATATCATGTGTTCAATGGGTGACCACAAATGGATTAAGATCAACTGGGGTCCTAGGTGTCTAGGTTGCCTTGTGGATAACCCTGCTCTGTAAGTGACCCATGTAAAAAATCTAGATCTACAAACTCTGTGCTTGACGATGATACACAACTATATTCTTCATTTTATGCCGTCCAACACATCATCAGGCTAAGGTAGAACATTGAATTCCAAGCATACGGTAGTCATATTGACAGGTCTTCTCGACATATATGACCAACAAATTCTCCCGTATTCCTCAGCCTACATTTCTCTTTAGTAACTTACTCTAACGGACTTAGATCTACAGTAGATGTACACGATACCTATATTGTTACTAATAAAATAAGGATCATCATTGAATATTTCCATGCTATTGAAAACTTCAATCGATTCTCTTTTCCAATTGGGAGTATTGTACAAACCCTGCTAAATACTATTAACACTTACAATGTCATAAAATCAATGTCACGCAATGGGATGCATCCCACACACACCTAGGGACCAAAGCGCAATTAGCAATCTCTACCACTTTTGTTTTTCCAGATCTCCGAAAACCAAAGTCCTTAAACGCCGTCAGAGATCTGCAATGGAAATATGGAAACGTTCTATTGTTTTTGCTTTGCGTAAATTTGTTGCTAATAATAATCATGTCCTGAATAGATAATGAATCTTGTCCATTTGCAGCACTTTGCTGTGATTAAACGGCCTCGAGGGACACTGGGAGCATGTTCGTTTTAATTTGAAAATCTTGTGCAAGATATATTCGGATCACAATTATAGGTTAAACTAATAGGTAATCAGTCCAATCTGCGCGAGAGGATTTGTCTGCATGAGAAGATGCAGAGGTGGATTTATGCGGTGACATTACCCTACCAAAATGGAAGACAAAAGAATATCTTAAACCACGATAAAAACTTGTATCTGTCATCCAATCTTCTACCAGTAAAGTCAAGCTTAGAGGGCAACTATTTAATCTACAAATAAATACATACAAGTAGAACTTATGTGTTTCCTTTAATACAGATTTAGTATAGTTAGTACAGATTTGCTCACTATAAGTATCCCCCTTCCACTCTTAACCAGCTCCTCCTTCCATCTGGCATGACTTTTTGTGAAGTCAAGCATGCTCAGTAATCACTTTGGGCCAGCACTGGGAGGGAGAATTTCCCACAATGCAATTCACACATACTAAGTGTCACTAATACTAAGTGTCACTATTCACTGCACATAGAGTTTATGATAATAATGCACTTGATTGACAGCTGAAATAAAAAATGTTTCAGAATGGATATCTAAGAAATAGGGGACAGATCAAGAAATAAATAGGAATGTGGTGGTTGGGAAGAACTTTAGTTTTAATTAATAGACAATTAAACAAAATCTTCAGTATGGATGCCCTTTAATAAATGAAACAATGTGAATCTTTATTGCTTCCTGGAGGTAGCAATATGGGATGGACCAGTAGCCACGTCTTTGATTGGCTGCCGGCAATGGAGAGAGCCAATTGAAAGTTGAAAATTGAACTGCAGCAGAACCATAAGGAACAGAGGGGTAAGGAAAGGATTTTTGAAAACTACACAGTGGGGAAAGTATGGGGGCAAATTTTAGTTTTGGGGGATGGAAATGCCCTTTAAGGAATAAACATGGAAACGGATGTGTACAGAAGTGTTAGTCAGGCTGCTGATTGTGTAATGCAGAATATAAACAAATACTATTGCTATATAATTCCCTATATCAGTTTTTACAAGTGTAAATGCAGTAGCATAAAGGGCATGTTCACCCTTAAATAAAAAATGATAAATAGGTAAATCACCGTGCAAAACTACAATAGTTAGAAAGCTGACAGATTCTATCTCCCTTTCCATTGTCCCTCAAATGTTTCCGCCTCCTCTTCCAGCTCTTCAAGCTCTTTAACAAGCTTCCATATACTAAGAGGAGACAGCTAGGGGAATAGCATTCAGTCATTGGCTGTGATGTCATTTGTTACATCCATGACTGACAGCTGCTAACTGGAAGAACTAGAAAGTAGAAAGAGAGGTAACAGAACATCAGACAGTATTTCAGGTTAGACTTACAGCTCTCAGATTTCTAACTATTGCAGTTTTGGGGGTGATATCCAGTGAGGTGGACTTTCCTTTTTATTCCCAAATGAAATGATCTTTCTCTTCTTCTCGGAATGTTGGAAACATAAATGGTTAAAATGAAAGTTTGAAAACCTCCCAAGCACATCTTTAACGCTTTGCCCATAGTAAAATAAATAAAACTATCAGTGTGTGTTCGCCCCATACGAGCACTGTGTACCCATCGTACAGAACTGGCAGGAGCTCGGCAGCGCCATTGTTTAGACGTACATTCACTGGATGTTCTTTAATGTTAATCTGAATATTTTCATCATGGAAATATATACAAATAAGTCACCGCAACGTACGACAATAAAGTTCTTTACTGAAAACTGTGACGTTTTAATCCTTACAAAACCGTTTGATGTCTAATTAGACTTTGTCGTAATATTAACTAGTGTAACCGATCTGTGTTCTTTCATTTGCAAAATATTAATAGAGTTTCATTCCGTCCATATACCAGTGATAGAAATGAGAAAGGCTTGTCCTTACCTTGCCTGCAGCAGCTGGCGTCTCTAACAATCCTTCCTCATGCTGTAGACAAGAGAGAATATTTACATTTAGCTGGCGTACAGGGGAACACGTTGATTTTTCATAATATTTGAATTGCAGGATGAGGATTAGGGCGTGGAGTCTATGTATACATATCAACATATATTCACCTTGCTGCCACAATCCAAACAATGCCTAGCTTGGCAGTTAATGTCAACATTACATATACAGACCCAAAACAGAAGGATTTTAAAGTAAAAACTTCCAAGACGGTTATTAGACTAAAAACATTATACATTTCAAAGGTGTCTCCAGAAACCGTTACCATGTCCTGTGTCGATTACCGTACAGAGAGATTTAAATTTCAAATTAAAGGTATTTGAGGATGTGACATGGACTTTAACCCTCCATCAATTTCGGGTTTTTACGAGCTTCTACCACTAAATAAGGATAAGACGGAAAGTTCGGTTGAAACTGAGCATTATTATTTTAACAAAATTTTAATATTAAACATACTTACTGTAGGTATACACCATATTTTTTTATTCTTTAAAAGTCAGTTGATTTTAAATTTTTGTTGAATTTAAATTTTTTAATTAAGTTGATTTTAAATTTTTTAAATTTTACTATTAAACATACTTACTGTAGGTATACACCATATTTTGTAGTCTTTTAAAAAGTCAGTTGATTTTAAATTTTTGTTGAATTTAAATTTTTTAATTAAGTTGATTTTACATTTTTTACATTTTAATATTAAACATACTTACTGTAGGTATACACCATATTTTTTTATTCTTTAAAAATCAGTTTATTTAAAATTTTTGTTGATTTCAAATTTTTTAATTAAGTTGATTTTAATTTTTTTAAATTTTACTATTAAACATACTTACTGTAGGTATACACCATATTTTTTTATTCTTTAAAAGTCAGTTGATTTTAAATTTTTGTTGATTTGAAAATTTTTAATTAAGTTGATTTTACATTTTTTACATTTTAATATTAAACATACTTACTGTAGGTATACCCCATATTTTTTTATTCTTTAAAAGTCAGTTGATTTTACATATTTTGCTGTTAAAGTCAGAAGCGAGCCAACGTTTTAGGTTCTGTAACAGTGCTTTTTCTTCCCAGAATTTTAATCCCCTTGGAATGTTTCTAACAGTTATTTTAACATCATTGGCTGTTTGGTGACTCAAACACGCTCAGATCTCTACTGACCGTGTGCTTGCCCAGTGGGCTGAGCTAAGGGTCAGGACAGTAACAGACACTACTTAGGATCCTGCATACGGGAAGTCGGTATTTATTTATACATATACTGGATGGGAAGATAAAAAAATTTTTGTTTTCTTGAAAGCATATTCTAAACTTAATTAATATAAATTTAACAGGAATGTTGGATTCTCAATTTAGCTTTTATATGCTACACACACTGAAGAGAAAACAAATAACGAAGCGTAAAACACAAGTCACATTACGGGGGAAAGTAGATATTACTTGCTCTAAAGAAATGTATTTTAATCTCTTTTCTCCAGGTTATCAGCAAGGCTAATAGCCAATCAGAACTAGAGATGTCTGAACTTCGCAAAATCCGGTGCAGACCCATTGAAACCTATTAAAATGAAAAAATCCTCGAAAATACGAGGATTCTTCGAAAATACGAGGATTCTTTTCGAAAATACGAGGATTCTTTGAAAATACGAGGATTCTTCGAAAATACGGACCCGAACTTATTTCCCCGTATTTTCGAAAATACGAGAAAGCCTCGTAATTTCGAAAATTTTCGAAAATGCGGTTCGAAAAAGTACGGAAGGCGGAAAACCGAAAAATCCGCGATAACCGCCGTTCACGAACGAGGTAAATCCGCCATCACTAATCAGAACCATGATTTGGACTCATGGGTAATTATAAAGCTACAGGTACTCAGTAGACAGTCCTAAATCTAATATTGGTTCTCCTAGGAGAAAATGTATTTCAAACCAATGACTCCATTGTTTGTTGCCACAGACTCCAGAACTCGTTTTTACTACTTTAACACAAACAATAGAAAGGCAACAACGTTTTCCTTGCATCAGAAAAATATATTGTGTTTAATATTTTGTAAAAAGTCTATTTGATTTATAGATTAAATAAACAACCCGTACAATGTGCTGGATTTTCCTGGTTCCAACAGATCTTCTTTAAAATCTATAATTAAACATCAACGCTCAAGCCACAGCCTCATGTCAGTGTACGGTAAATATTATTACTACTAATATTATCATTCAATGTTTAGAATGCGGCTGACAGTCTGTGAAACTGATAAACGAGGACGCTTTCAATGATGAATGGGGTACTGCAGATCAACAAGTTGCCACAAATTCCAATAAGGCCAGGCCCACAAGGATCATACCTGGGCGTTATATGGGCAGAAAATTTTGCAGGGAAAAAAAATAAAAATTGGATGAATTTCCATTTAGACCAATGATGCAATGCTGGCTTAATATACCCCAGTCCACCCCAAACCAACAATAATTAGAAAACTGAAAGATATAGGGATAATCTGTTATGTTGCAATATTATGCCCCTCCCACCTTCCCTCTTCCTCTCACAAAGTTTCAGCCTTCCAAGCTTTTTACAAGCTAGCACATGCTCAGAGACAGCTAGGAGAATAGCATTCAGTCATTTGCTATGAAGTCATCAGGTACATCCATGGTTGGCAACACCTAACAGGGAGCAGAAAGAGAGATAATAAAAAGCATTTCAAGTTAGTTTTACATCTCTCAGATTTCTAACTATTGCAGTTTTGGGGTTTAAGGGGTAATTTAACCTTTATACAATTTTTTTATGTGAGGGGGGAACCTGTCTTTTAATCTACTATTTATATTGGTATATTAGGCCAACATTGCCCCATTTAATCCCAGATTAAAGCCAATCCCAGAGCAGTAAAATGATAAGCATCTGCGGTAAAGGAAAGGAAGGCGCCCGGTCTACTCTACATTGCAAGGTTACAGCAGTTTCAGTGCTGCCTATACTATCAAGGGGTCAGTTCCCAGCATGCAGTTTACTCGTGTCCTATCAGCAGTCATTATTCACAAGCGGTTGCCATTACCTGCTCTATTTACAGTTATTCCTGCTCCAGGGACAGAGGTCCTTCCCTGGCACAATGCATATTATACACACACACAAAACCAACATGAACTACAGGGTGAAAAGGATTAACACAAAGAGTGGAGGGTCTTACAGCAGGATTGGTCGGGCCAGGCAAACTGCAGGGGACGTCTAATTACTTTCAGTGAAGTTGTGCAGATGATGTCAGCATACATGAATGACAAAGTGATGTTAAAGGAAGAATACGTTTGAAAAGGCTCTTAGAATCCGCGCTGCCCGCTTTGCCTGTGTCCGTTTGTCCTGGGTTCATGATTATTCATCCGGCTTTGCGGTTTGTGCCAAGACTTTGGGTATTCAGCAAAAATAGAGGGGGGGGATTTTTTTTTTTTGAAAAGCGACTCTCGGAGAAAGAAATCAGACAATGGGAACCCTACAGCACCGCGGACAAAGCGCCAAATTAAAAAGAAAAAACTTTCCTTCATTTTGATTCTAGTTGAATTGTGACGGTCCGTGTGACGTTTATATATTTCATTCTATAAAAACACCAAAAGACACCAAATAAAAAAAAATAAAAATTATACAGTATATACATAGGAATGATCGCCTGCTCGGCAATTCAACTGCCGGTAGGTAAATCTAAAGACGAACTGCACTCTTGGGTCTTGAATAGAGATGTCCGAACTTCGCAAAATCCGGTCCACTCGGAAATCCGCGAGCGGACCCATTAAAACCTGTGAAATGAGAAAATACGAGGATTCTGCGAAAATACGAGGATTCTGAGAAAATACGAAATCTGCGATTTCTCATATTTTCGAAAATATGAGAAATCCCCGTAATTTCGAATATTTTCGAAAACGCGGTTCAGAAGGCAGAAAACCGGAAAATCCGCGATATCCGCCGTTCGCAAACTAGGTAAATCCGCTGCTGATCCGGGTTCGGATCCGCGAACTGGGCCATCACTAGTCTTAAATAAAATCTAACATTTATTAGTACATTAAAACACGCTTGCGCTACGCGGAAAAAAACGCCAATGTGCACCAAACACGGGTTACAGGAATATAGTGGGACGAATCAGAGACTGGATTCGTTTTCTTGCAAACATATGGAATAGCTCATATCCCACAACAACACAATCCAGTAAAGGTCACATAACAGGCACCGCTAGTTGTGGCTTGTTACAATCACCTAAAGCTGCACAAAAAAAGGCTAAAGATCCTGAACCACATGGAATATAAAGACAAACGATAAACCAAAACATTTCACCAAACAAGGGCAAAAAAAAAATTCCCCCTAAAAATAAAAACTAAACTGCCCCCCCTCAACAAAAAACAAACATAGAAACATATACACACTATTGCAGTACCACAGCACTGAGCATGTGCAAGCGAGTAATTCCACAATGTGGGTGTGCCAGTAACAGGGAAGGACTGGGACCTTTTGGCCTGGGGGAAAAATACATCCAAGTGGCCATTCCACAGTAGATTGCAAAATTTCGACCACTCCCACATTGCTATGGTCATACACACTTTGTTAAGTTACACACATTTTTAAGACTACTATTTCTACTTTACATGGTTGCCTGCAACATTTTCAAGCATATAATGTGGTTAAGAAAACTAACAGACTGAAGGGCTGACTTAACATTGGGTAATGAACTGGAGGGCCAATAACACTGGGTAATGACCTGGAGGGCTGATAACACTGGTTGATGATCTGGAGGGCTGATAACACTGGGTAATGAACTGGAGGGCTGATAAAACTGAGTAATGAACTGGAGGGCTGATAACACTGGGTAATCATCTGGAGAGCTGATAACACTGGGGGGCATTTTCCCCTCTACTGGGCCAGTCCTCCCCTGGCCTGCAAGACTAGAATGCTGTGGGTAAATATATTTTTTTTCCTTTCCAAATTATTCTCTGAATAGGCATATTAAGAATATGGAATGTTACATACAGGTTTAAAAATCTGCATTAAATTGCCCCGGATTGCAAAATCATCTGGAATCACAGCAGTGGGACCTAGTCCTATAGAAGAGTCTGTATGAAGATGGACATTTACTCAAAGCAAACAACACCCAACTGCACTAAATTCAGTAATAATATTAATAATTAACAGTAATAATACTAATAATAAACCATACTACTACTACTACTACTACTGCTGCTGCTGCTGCTGCTGCTACTACTGCTGCTGCTACTACTACTACTACTACTACTACTACTGCTGCTGCTACTACTGCTACTACTACTAATAATACTAAAAATAATACAAATAACAACAATAATAATAATAATAATAATAATAATAATAATAATAATAAGCAATAATTCATATACTAATAATAATGATAAACATCATAATATTATTATTAATAATAATAATATTGATAATAATAATAATAATAATAATAATAATAATAATAATAATATTTTAACCACAGGAGGAAATACTTATTACCCTATTAACTTTAGGATTTCTTCCCAATGCCATATAGCAGGGAACATGTCCAATAAGCAAACAACAAAATTGGTTATATAAAACTGTAATTAGTAAATTCATTATTTAATGTTTGAACTATATGTGTTTGGCACCTGGTCAGCAGTAGTTTAAAAGGGCGCTTGGTTTTATTAGATGTGTATGTTGCTGGGTACCCACTGATGGCAACGCAGTAGAACATCTGTTACAGAACAAGACAGGAAGCTTGCCCAGATCACAGAACCATCCTGTGCCAGCTGGCGATCAAGGCCGCCCTACCTTGTAGCCTCGTGCACCTTTCTCACCAAGAATACAGCTACTACTGCAGGTCTGGCTCACCGTTAGGATTCGGCTAACAGCAATCGGCCCTGAAGCCTCTCAACGTTTTCTGACGAACATATTTACTTGTCTGATGCTAATTAGCTTCATTTATATAGAGACAAATATTTTATTATTAAACGCATTAAAAATAGCAAATCAAGGGGAACTTAAAATAAACATTTCTGGATTGGAACTGCTGTTTATTGATTAAAATGTAATGTAGCCAGTACTGGGATCTCAATGAAAGGGGAACTGTGGTTTCCAATTTTCCCAAACTAGTTGCTTATATAAAAACCCATCGATCCTTAAATCACATCTCTAGGTAAAATGTGTGAAAAGTTATTGCTGGAAAGGTTCAGCTATATTACTTATTATTCATCAATATTAGAGATGGACGAACTTTTGAAAGTTCGGTCCGTTTTCGAACTGTCGAACTATATGGAAAGTTGGAAAACGGACCCATTAAAGTCAATGGGATTCAAATAGTTCGAAAAGTTCTAATGAAATACAAATAAAATATCAATGGTAACTTAATGTAAATGGCTGTGGGACCTGGGAAATGGTCTGGGGAACATGTTCCAATATCCAGGACTTTCCAAAACTCGATTTTACTCTCACTCGCGCTACTTTCTAGTTCGTTCGCGCCTAGGTACCATGTACATTTTACTCGCGGATTCGATGCTCGCGTATAGGTTTTAATGGACACTTTACTCGCAGATTCGATGCTCGCGTATAGGTTTTAATGGACACTTTACTCGCAGATTCGATGCTCGCGTATAGGTTTTAATGGAGACTTTACTCGCGGATTCAATGCTCGCGTATAGGGTTTAATGGACACTACTCACGGATTCGATGCTCGCGTATAGGTTTTAATGGAGACGTTACTCGCGGATTCGATGCTCGCATATAGGTTTTAATCGACACTTTACTCACGGATTCGATGCTCGCGTATAGGTTTTAATGGACACTTTACTCGCGGATTCGATGCTCGCGTTCGCGCCTAGATACCATGGACATTTTACTCGCGGTTGATGCTCGCGTATAGGTTTTAATGGACTCTTTACTCGCGGATTCGATGCTCGCGTATAGGTATAATAGGCATTTTACTCGCACATTTGAACGGTCGAACATTCGATATTTATCGAAAGTCCGAAAATATCGAAAATCCGCATCCGGGATAGTTCGAGAAGTCCGAATTCGTTTGAATTCGAATAGTTCGGCTCGAACTCGGGTTCGAGTTTCAGTTCTAGTCCATCTCTAATCAATATATTATAGAATCCTGCTTGTACACTTTCTGTTTTCAGCCATGTGACCAGCTTGTAGTCATGTGATCAGCCTCTATCTGCTGTTGACCACCGTAATCACTTGTCTTTACCTTGGCATAGGTAATAAGATACAGTCAGGGTTAGGTCCCACAAGTGCGATTCGGCGTGCATTTTGCGCTCCAATCGCATGGCCGATTTCCATATAATAATGATCGGCTGACGGCGATGTGCGGGGATATAAAATCAGCGATGTTAAGGGACTTTTATAAATAAATAAAAATTTCATTTGAATTTCCCCCCTAAAACCCCATTTTTTTCCCTCTCGCACAGGGAGATACAAAGTTTCATACTTGAGAATTCCTCTCTCTCTCTTCGAGGACGAATCACATTGGGCATGTCTGAGGTCACTGAGCTAGGGTAGGGGCAGTAACTGCAGGGATTTCTGTACTGAAAGATTTTATTGTGCAGTTAGGAATAACTTGGAAATAGAGATGGTCGAACTATTGAAAGTTCGGTCCGTTTTCGAACTTTCGAACTATTGTAAAAGTTCGAAAGTTCGAAAACGGACCCATTAAAGTCTATGGGAGGCAAATAGTTCGAAAAGTTCAAGTCAAATACAACTAAATATTAATGGTAACTTAATGTAAATGGCTGTGGGACCTGGGAAATGGTCTGGGGAGCATGTTCCAATATCCAGGACTTTCGTAAAATCGATTTTACTCTCACACGCGCTACTTTCGAGCTTTCGCGTTCGAACGTTCGAGGTAACATGGACATTTTACTCGCAGATTCGATGCTCGCCTATAGGCTTTAATGGAGACTTTACTCGCAGATTCAATGTTTGCGCCTAGATACCATGTACATTTTACTCGCGGATTCGACCGTTCGAATGTTCGATCATTCGATAAATCATCGAAAGTCCGGGAAATATCGAAAGTCCGCGTCCGAGATAGTTCGAGAAGTCCGGGTCCGTTCGAACTCGAACAGTTCGGCTCAAACTCGGGTCCGAGTTCGAGTTCTATGCCATCCCTACTCGGAAAGACAATCTATATGTAGTTTTAACCAGCAGGTTCTGCTTTATACATCTTGGAATATTCAGACATTTAGGAGAACCATAATCACCAAAAAGGGAAAAAAAAACCTCTGCGAATGAGATATTAAAGAGTTATGGTGTAATTAGTTAAGGGCTTAAGAAAAACCTGGACGGGAATTTATACAGTAGTGCCATTTAAAACCGGACTGGGTCAAAATGGTTAAACGGTGATTAAAGGAGAACTAAACCCAATTTTTTATACTCCAGAATCTGAAAACAACCCCCCTAAAAACACCAATAAACTATAAAATGCCCCTTTAGTAAACTCTGTTAAAGTAAATCAAAGCCTGTTAAGAACTGGATGAAGTATCTGTGTGTATGTGCAGTGTCAGACCACACCCCCTGACCTCAGTCACATGCTTCCTTGCTTTATCTGTCCTGTAAAAGGATTGGCTAGAGATTATTAATGGGTGTGACCAACTGTAACAAGTTTGGCCCATAGCTAAGGACTGAGCATGTGCAGAACATAATGGTCGTTGACCAAACTGTCTGAAAGTAAAGCACAAACCATATGTTATTTAGGTAAATTTCCCAGCGCCCGTATCAAAATGAGAGGTGAGACACAGATTACTGGTTTTATATCAAGGTGTTCTGCCTTCTGGTTCAGTTTTGTTCTGTGGCTTTAGTTGCCCGAAATGAATGTGGCTGTTTTATATTCTGTATTACTGCTCAGATATTATTGTAAACAAAGCCTCCAGGAAAAAAAAAAACAATTTTCTATCATGTATCATCTGTGTTCTTCTACACAAGGTGTCCGCTCCGAGGATACGGACCCCCTAAGCAGCTCTGGAAATGGTAATTGACATTGGCGCTTTGGTTTCAACGCCTTCTATTTAACATACACCCTACAATACTAGGGAGACTTGCGCTCATCTGAATCCCATAGTCAGACATATGCTACTAATTAGCATCCTACAATAATGAAACTCTTATTTCCCCGGCATTATACTGCTGCATGCAATTCACTGGCCACATAACAAGGAATTATCTGTCCTATAAGAAGCATATTTTAAGGATTACTAGATTATTGAGACTAAATGTGGATATTATTTCGCTTTCGACTCAATTTCCAAATGGAAACAAAATTCTGTAAGGCCTGGATGAAGTACCTCTCCTTGCGCTCATTTACCCCATTCTGACATGATAATGTACCGATTATACACCTGAAATATGGGCAGCTGCCAATGGTTTCAACCCTCCGTATAGGAAGTGATAGGATGAGCTCTGTTACCAATTACAGCCTTTCTTTCTCACCAGGGACCAATAAAATCCACTTTATGGTTCTGCTGACGCTAGTAGTAAACCATTAGGAAATATTTTTTTGCCTAATTCACTAAGAAAAGTAGATGATTCTGCAGCACAAATTGGGAAAACATAAATGCAACCTTTCTGCACTGCAGTCTCTTAAGTGATTCTTTCATTTTACTGTTTTGGTAATTAGTTTAATTTCCTAGAATTAAAGATTAAACACCTCCAGGTCTAATGGACCCATTAAACATGGAACAGATAGAAATAATATATATAATCTCTCTCTCTCTCTCGCCATTGTCACAACGTCAGGTGTTAAGGTCACAGATGAAAGCTGCTAGAAGGAGGAAGTTAGAAGATTCAGCAAACCTGTGGCTGAAGATGTTTGTGGTACCCCAAAAATATAAACATGATTAGAAGATGACTAGAGATCTGGGTGTTGGTTTTATTTTCCAGCAATGATGAAGTTGGAGTAGAGGACAAATAGATACAGAGTAATCAGAAGATAAATAGGATGAAATCTAGGAGACTCCTTTGAAGTACAAAGATCCATGTATGGTTCCTTTCAAAAGATCCAAAGGTAGAAATCCAGACATCTTACCATTGTGGTTGGTTCTAAAGCTGAGGAGAGAGCACTCAGCTCACACTTTGTAAATCTAACATGTTCAGATATCTGGGGGCAAAGTAATGGTGCAGGGTAGACTAAAATGCTAGCAAGGAGAGCACTTGTAGCTCTCCATAAATAAGGGTGAACCCAAACACAAAGGCATACTAACAATATCTACATTTGTACTGGCAACAACATTATATTTAAATGTAATTATCTCCAGTAACTTTATTTAGCCATATAAGGAGATCTATGCATAGACATGTGTTCTACACTTACATTCAACGCATATGTCCTAAATCCTTAAAAGAAATTCTGTAGCACGCAGAGGAGATCAAGAGATTTACTTTAGAACACAGACACACACGGGAGAAATACTTTCCTTGGATTCATTTTGTTCTAACAGCTCCTGGGTCACACAATTAGGAAGGTTCCCAAAAATAATTAGGTAATATTGTATCCTTGTGAACAAGACTGTATCAACAGGTAATGACTCTCAGGTGAACATTGCACTGCTCTTGCTGACCACAACTAATAACTGGGAATGGCAGCACAGAGGAAGGAACGTCCCATGGAGAGCCCTTAATAGAAATGGCACATGGTGCATTTAACCAATGAGAGAAGGTACCAATCTAATAAAGAAATGCTTCGACT
Organism: Hymenochirus boettgeri; assembly: GCA_019447015.1. Classification (NCBI taxonomy): domain Eukaryota; kingdom Metazoa; phylum Chordata; class Amphibia; order Anura; family Pipidae; genus Hymenochirus; species Hymenochirus boettgeri. Next base: position 2,083,583 of record CM033470.1, read on the forward strand.
GGAGAGTAACTAGGTATCTGCAATGGCTAATAGAACTTCAGAATGTCCTCTAAGTGCCATTGTGATCAGAGATGAATCTTTTCCAGTTTCCACAAACTCATAATTAGTAAGTAATGAAAATAACACATCCATCTTCAATATTCTAATAAACAGAAACATCATCAACTCTTATCAGTAGACAGAAGCAGGTAGACCTTTAACTTAATACGAACCAATCTGGGTTAAGAGATAGGCACCATGAGGACCCATACCCTATATCACCCTGGAAATCACCGTACCATACCATGTATGGTACCTGTAGACATTATGTGAATGGCCCGATATTTTGTACAATCATTATTACTGGTCACAACTGTTGGTAATGCTGAACATGTAACGACCAGGAAAGGTGGGTTCACTTAAGGTCTTGGGGGAATTACAAACTGGCCTAATATTCCTGTCCGACAGACTACTGGTCAACAAACTGGACAGTTGGTACCACCACAACCAATTGTGTGACCTATTAAACACCATTTGGTCAGCAAAATGTCAGTCATAGCAATTTCAATATTTTGGTCAGTTTAGTTATGACATCAGCAATATGTTTCTGCCACCATCACTTTGCCCATTCGTGTGGTCTTAACTACACCAAAAAAATTGGTTTGCACCAAATTATTATTGGTGCTTTTGCATGAGTACCCCAAGACCCCAAGTAGCCCAATTCTAAACCCAACAATGACACATTAAAATGGAAGAGAGCAGTTGTCCTTAAAGGCTAAAGAAAAGTAATGTAAAACATGTTTCAGGTTCTTGAACCATATTTTATTACTATCTACTAATAGCACACCGAGGTTTTCTAGACCGGTACTAGAGAAAGAATAAAACCCCGGAGGGCATTATAAGTTGAGAGCCCATTGAACAAGCTCTTTCGTCTTCATTTTATTTTTTATAATACAATTATTATAATTTCCTACAAGTGGATTTGACACTGACACCACAAGCTTTGGTCCAGGCGAACGATTTCTCTTTACGGGAGGAAATTATTTCCGTCTTATGTTCTAAGTAGCTGAAAGTCTAAAGATGAAAGTCCCTCCTCGCCATTCACATCACACTGGCTTTTTGTGACAATTACCTATTACGGATTTTTTTTATTTCAGGGCAGAGCTGCAAATGTATGAAAATAAAGCTGTACGTACCCAGGCACTCAGAAGGATTCCTCTGGCACTGGAATAATGAGCCCAACCATGAGAATTGCCTTGAGTTTCCCACCACTGCAAAGTGCTCATTAAACTGCAACACAGGGGAACTAATGGTACCCGACTCCGTCTACTAGAACCTGTTAATATCACCCAGTATAGCACAGAACAGAGCAAATCCTCTTCCTATGGCTGGGGGCACAGTGTATTCCTGCCATACTGAACACTCTGACAAAGTAGACTGTGAGAGAGGAATGTTTTGTACACACAGCTATACCCTCATACTGTACTGTCTAAGGGAAACGATATGGCAGCTCCCACCCATATGTATAAATATAAATATACAGAGAAGGAATGTTCTGTACACACAATAATCTATATCCTGATACTGTACTGTCTAAGGGAAACAATATGGCAGCTCCCACCCATATGTATAAATATACAGAGAAAGAATGTTCTGTACATACAATAAGCTATAACCTCATACTGTACTCTTAAGGGAACAATAGGCAGTCTCCCACCCATATGTATAAATATACAGAGGAATGTTTGTACACCAATAATCATATCCTGATACTGTACTGTCTAAGGGAAACAATATGGCAGCTCCCACCCATAGATAAATATACAGAGAAAGAATGTTCTGTACATACAATAAGCTATACCCTCATACTGTACTGTCTAGAGGAAACGATATGGCAGCTCCCACCCCTATGTGATAAATATAAATACAGAGAAGGAATGTTCTGTACACACAATAATCTATATCCTGATACTGTAGTCTAAGGGAAACAATATGGCAGCTCCCACCCATATGTATAAATATACAGAGAAAGAATGTTCTGTACATAATAAGCTATACCCTCATACTGTACTGTCTAAGGAAACAATATGGCAGCTCCCCCCCATATGTATAATATAAATATACAGAGAAGGAAAAGTTCTGTACACATAATAAGCTATACCCTCATACTGTACTGTCTAAGGGAAACAATATGGCAGCTCCCACCCATATGATAAATATAAATATACAGAGAAGAAATGTTCTGTATACACTATAAGCTATACCCTCATACTGTACTGTCTAAGGGAACACAATATGGCAGCTCCACCCATATGTATAAATAAATATACAGAGAAGGAATGTTCTGTACACACATAAGCATAACCTCATACTGTACTGTCTAAGGGAAACAATATGGCAGCTCCCACCCATATGTATAAATATAAATATACAGAGAAGGAATGTTCGTTACACACAATAATCTATACCCTCATACTGTACGTCTAAGGGAAACAATATGGCAGCTCCCACCCATATGTTATAATATACAGAAAAGGAATGTTGTTACACACAATAATCTAACCCTCATACTGTACTGTCTAAGGGAAACAATAGGCAGCCCCACCCATATGTATAAATATAAATATACAGAAAGGAATGTTGTACACACAATAAGCTATACTCTCATACTGTACTGTCTAAAGGAAACAATATGGCAGCTTCACCCATATGTATAAATATACAGAGAAGGAATGTTCTGTACACACAATAAGCTTTACCCTCATACTGTACTTTCTAAGGGAAACAATATGGCAGCTCCCACCCATATGTATAAATATAATATACAAGAGAAGGAATGTTCTGTACACACAGTAATCTATACCCATACTGTACTGTCTAAGGGAAACACTATGGCAGCTCCCACCCATATGTATAAATATACAGAGAAGGAATGTTCTGTACACACAATAAGCTATACCCTCATACTGTACTGTCTAAGGGAAACAATATGGCAGCTCCCACCCATATGTATAAATATACAGAGAAGAATGTTCGTACACACAGTAAGATATCCTCATACTGTACGTCTAATGGACAAATATGGAGCTCCCCCCATAAGTATAAATATACAGGGAAGGAATGTTCTGTACACACAGTAAGCTATACCCTCATACTGTACTGTCTAGGGAAATAGCTTGTGAAGTTCTCATTCATCCAGGTATGGTATATCTGTGTATTCATAGATCACTGGACTTGAATGTAGTTCTTGAAGACGTTTCGCTAGTCATCAGACTGCTTCTCAATTCTGAATTGAGAAGCCAGTGAGACATAGCGAAACGTCTCAAGAACAATTCAAGTCCGTTGATCTAATGAATACAACAGTATGCTAAGGAAACAACTATGGCAGCTCCCACCCATATGTATTAATATAAATATCAGGAAGGAATGTCGTACACACAGTAAGCTATACCCCATACTGTTAGTCTAAGGGAAACAATATGGCAGCTCCCACCCATATGTATAAGTATAAATATACAGAGAAGGAATGTTCTGTACACACTATAAGCTAACCCATACTGTACGTCTAAGGGAACAATATGGCAGCTCCCACCCACATGTATAAATATAATATACAGAGAAGGAATGTTTTGTACACACCATAAGCTATACCCTCATACGTACTGTCTAAGGGAAACAATGGCAGCTCCCACCCATATGTATAAATATAAATATACAGAGAAGGAATGTTCTGTACACAATAAGCTTTACCCTCATACTGAACTGTCTAAGGGAAACAATATGGCAGCTCCCACCCATATGTATAAATATAAATATACACAGAGAAAATGTTCTGTACACACAGTAAGCATACACCATACTGTACTGTCTAAGGGAACCAATATGGCAGCTCCCACCCATATGTATAAATATAAATACAGAGAAGGAATGTTCTGACACACAAAGCTATACCCTCATACTGTACTGTCTAAGGGAAACACTATGGTAGCTCCCCACACATTTGATAAATATACAGAGAAGGAATGTTCTGTACACACAAAAGCTATACCCTCATACTGTACTGTCTAAGGGAAACAATATGGCAGCTCCCACCATATGTAAATATAAATATACAGAGAAGGAATGTTCTGTACACACATAAGCTATACCCTCATACTGTACTGTCTAAGGGAAAACAATATGGCAGCTCCCACCATATGTTAAATATAAATATACAGAGAAGGAATGTTCTGTACACACAGTAAGCTAACCCTCATACTGTACTGTCTAAGGGAAACACTATGGTAGCTCCCACCCATTGTATAAATATACAGAGAAGGAATGTTCTGTACACACAAAACTATACCCTCATACTGTACTGTCTAAGGGAAACAATATGGCAGCTCCCACCCATATGTTAATATAAATATACAGAGAAGGAAGTTCTGTACACACATAAGCTATACCCTCATACTGTACTGTCTAAGGGAAACAATATGGCAGCTCCCACCCACATGTATAAATAAAATTACAGAGAAGGAATGTTTGTACACACAATAAAGCTATACCCTCATACTGTACTGTCTAAGGGAAACAATATGGCGCTCCCACCCATATGTATAAATATAAATATACAGAGAAGGAAGTTCTGTACAAACAATAAGCTATACCTCATACTGACTGTCTAAGGGAACAATATGGCAGCTCCCACCCATATGTATAATATAAATATACAGAGAAGGAATTCTGTACACACATAAGCTATACCCTCATACTGTACTGTTCAAGGGAAACACTATGGTAGCTCCCACCCATTGTATAAATATACAGAGAAGGAATGTTCTGTACACACAAAAAGCTATCCCCTATACTGTACTGTCTAAGGGAAAACAATATGGCAGCTCCCACCCATATGTATAAATATAAATATACAGAGAAGGAATGTTCTGTACACACAATAAGCTATACCCTCAACTGTACTGTCTAAGGGAAACAATATGGCAGCTCCACCCATAGTATATAAAAATATACAGAGAAGGAATGGTCTGTACACACAGTAAGCTATACCCTCATACTGTACTGTCTAAGGGAAACACTATGGTAGCTTCCATTTGTATAAAATACAGAGAAGGAATGTTCTGTACACACAATAAGCTATACCCTCATACTGTACTGTCTAAGGGAAACAATATGGCAGCTCCCACCCATATGTATAAATATAAATATACAGAGAAGGAATGTTCTGTACACACAATAAGCTATACCCTATACTGTACTGTCTAAGGGAAACAATATGGCAGCTCCCACCCATATGTATAAATATAAATATACAGAGAAGGAATGTTCTGTACAAACAGTAAGCTATACCCTCATACTGTACTGTCTAAGGGAAACACTATGGCAGCTCCCACCCCTTGTATTAAATATACAGAGAAGAATGTTCTGTACACACAATAGCTATACCCTCATACTTTACTGTCTAAGGGAAACAATATGGCAGCTCCCACCCATATGAAATATAAATATACAGAGAAGGAAGGTCTGTACCACAAAGCTATACCCTCATACTGTACTGTTAAGGGAAACAATATGGCAGCTCCACCCATATGTATAAATATAAATATCAGAGAAGGAATGTCTTTACACAATAAGCTATACCCTCATACTGTACTGTCTAAGGGAAACATATGGCAGCTCCCACCCATATGTATAATATAAATATACAGAGAAGGAATGTTCTGTACACACATAAGCTATACCCTCATACTGTACTGTCTAAGGGAGACAATATGGCAGCTCCCACCCATATGTATAAATATACAGAGAAGGAATGTTCTGTACACACAAAATCTATACCCTCATAACTGTACTGTCTAAGGGAACAATTGGCAGCTCCCACCCATATGTATAAATAATATACAGAGAAGGAATGTTCTGTACAACACATAAGTATACCCATACTGTACTGTCTAAGGGAAACAAATGGCGCTCCACCCCATATGTATAAATATAAATATACAGAGAAGGAATGTTCTGTACACACAGAAGCTATACCCTCATACTGTACTGTCTAAGGAAACAATATGGCAGCTCCCACCCATATGTATAAATATACAGAGAAAGAATGTTCTGTACATACAATAAGCTATACCCTCATACTGTACTCTCTAAGGGAAACAATATGGCAGCTCCCACCCATATGTATAAATATACAGAGGAATGTTTTGTACACACAATAATCTATATCCTGATACTGTACTGTCTAAGGGAAACAATATGGCAGCTCCCACCCATATGTATAAATATACAGAGAAAGAATGTTCTGTACATACAATAAGCTATACCCTCATACTGTACTGTCTAAGGGAAACGATATGGCAGCTCCCACCCATATGTATAAATATAAATATACAGAGAAGGAATGTTCTGTACACACAATAATCTATATCCTGATACGTACTGTCTAAGGGAAACAATATGGCAGCTCCCACCCATATGTATAAATATACAGAGAGAAGAATGTTCTGTAACAACAATAAGCTATACCCTCATACTGTACTGTCTAAGGAAAACAATATGGCAGCTCCACCCAATGTATAATAAATATACAAAGCAGAAGAAAAGCTGTACACATAATAACATACCCTCATACGTACTGTCTAAGGGAAACAATATGGCAGCTCCCACCCATATGTATAATATAAATATACAGAGAAGAAATGTTCTGTATACCATATAAGCTATACCCTCATACTGTACTGTCTAAGGGAAAAATATGGCAGCTCCTACCAATAGTATAAATATAAATATACAGAGAGGAATGTTCTGTACACACATAAGCTATCCTCATACTGTACTGTCTAAGGGAAACAATTTGGCAGCTCCCACCCAATGTATAATATAAATATACAGAGAAGGAAGTGCTGTACACACAATAATTATACCCTCATACTGTACTGTCTAAGGGAAACAATATGGCAGCTCCCACCCATATGTATAATATACAGAAAAGGAAGTTCTGTAACACAATAATCTATACCCTATACTGTACTGTCTAAGGGAAACAATATGGCAGCTCCCACCCATATGTATAAATATAAATATACAGAAAGGAATGTTTGTCACACAATAAGGATACTCTCATACTGTACTGTCTAAAGGAAACAATATGGCAGTTCACCCATATGTATAAATATACAGAGAAGGAATGTTCTGTACCACAATAAGCTTACCCTATACTGTACTTCTAAGGGAAACAATATGGCAGCTCCCACCCATAGTATAAATATAAATATACAGAGAAGGAAGTTCTGTACACACAGTAATCTATACCTCATACTGTACTGTCTAAGGGAAACACTATGGCAGCTCCCACCATATGTATAAATATACAGAGAAGGAATGTTTGTACACACAATAAGCTATACCCCTATACTGTAATGTCTAAGGGAAACACTATGGCAGCTCCCACCCATATGTATAAATATACAGAGAAGGAGTTCGTACACACAGTAAGCTATACCCTCATACTGTACTGTCTAATGGAAACAATATGGCAGCTCCCACCTATACGTATAAATATACAGGGAAGGAATGTTCTGTACACACAGTAAGCTATACCCTCATACTGTACTGTCTAAGGGAAATATGCTTGTGAAAGTTCTCATTCACCAGGTCATGGTATAATGTTGTATCAATAGAACAACTGGACTTGAATGTAGTTCTTGAAGACGTTCGTAGTCATCCGACTGGCTTTATCAATTCTGAATTGAGAAAGCCAGTCGGATGACTGCGAACGTCTTCAGAACACATTTCAAGTCCAGTTGATCTAATTGAAACAAAGATATGTCTAAGGGAAACAAAATGGCAGCTCCCACCCATATGTATATATAAAATATACAGGGAAGGAATGTTTCTGTACACACAGTAAGCTATACCCCATACTGTACTGTCTAAGGGAAACAATATGGCAGCTCCCACCCATATGTATAAGTATAAATATACAGAGAAGGAATGTTTGTACACACATAAGCTATCACTCATACTGTACTGTCTAAGGGAAACAATATGGCAGCTCCCACCCACAGTATAAATATAATATACAGAGAAGGAATGTTTGTACACACATAAGCTATACCCTCATACTGTACGTCTAAGGGAAACAATATGGCAGCTCCACCCATATGTATAAATATAAATATACAGAGAAGGAATGTTCTGTACAACAATAAGCTATACCCTATACTGAACTGTTAAGGGAAACAATATGGCAGCTCCCACCCATATGTATAATATAAATATACAGAGAAGAATTTCTGTACACACTAAGCATATACACTCATACTGTACTGTCTAAGGGAAACCAATATGGCAGCTCCCACCCATATGTATAAATATAAATATACAGAGAAGGAATGTTCTGTACACACAAGTAAGATACCCTCATACTGTACTGTCTAAGGGAAACACATGGAGCTCCCCACACATTTGTATAAATATACAGAGAAGAAGTTCTGTACACACAATAAGCTATACCCTCATACTGTACTGTCTAAGGGAAACAATATGGCAGCTCCCACCCATATGTAAATATAAATATACAGGAGGAATGTTCTGTACACACAATAAGCTATACCCTCATACTGTACTGTCAAGGAAACAATATGGCAGCTCCCACCCATATGTATAAATATAAATAACAGAGAAGGAATGTTTGTACACACATAAGCTATACCCTCATACTGTACTGTCTAAGGGAAACACTATGGTAGCTCCCACCCATTTGTATAAATATACAGGAAGGAATGTTCTGTACACACACAATAAGCTATACCCCATAACTGTACTGTCTAAGGAAACAATATGGCAGCTCCCACCCATATGTATAAGTATAAATATACAGAGAAGGAATGTTCTGTACACACATAAGCTATACCCTCATATGTACTGTCTAAGGGAACAATATGGCAGCTCCCACCCACATGTATAAATATAAATTACAGAGAAGGAATGTTTTGTACACAATAAGCTATACCCTCATACTGTACTGTCTAAGGGAAACATATGGCAGCTCCCACCCATATGTATAAATATAAATATACAGAGAAGGAATGTTCTGTACAAACAATAGCTATACCCTCATACTGAACTGTTAAGGGAACAATATGGCAGCTCCCACCCATATGTATAAATATAAATATACAGAGAAGGAATGTTCTGTACACACAGTAAGCTATACCCTCATACTGTACTGTCTAAGGGAAACACTATGGTAGCTCCCACCCATTTGTATAAATAACAGAGAGGAATGTTCTGTACACACAATAAGCTATACCCTCATACTGTACTGTCTAAGGGAAACAATATGGCAGCTCCACCCATATGTATAAATATAATATACAGAGAAGGAATGTTCTGTACACACAATAAGCTATACCCTCATACTGTACTGTCTAAGGGAAACAATATGGCAGCTCCACCCATATGTATAAATATAAATATACAGAGAAGGAATGTTCTGTACACACAGTAAGCTATACCCTCATACTGTACTGTCTAAGGGAAACACTATGGTAGCTCCCATCCATTTGTATAAATATACAGAGAAGGAATGTTCTGTACACACAATAAGCTATACCCTCATACTGTACTGTCTAAGGGAAACAATATGGCAGCTCCCACCCATATGTATAAATATAAATATACAGAGAAGGAATGTTCTGTACACACAGTAAGCTATACCCTCATACTGTACTGTCTAAGGGAAACAATATGGCAGCTCCCACCCATATGTATAAATATAAATATACAGAGAAGGAATGTTCTGTACACACAGTAAGCTATACCCTCATACTGTACTGTCTAAGGGAAACAATATGGTAGCTCCCCCATTTGTATAAATATACAGAGAAGGAAGTTTCTGTACACACAATAAGTATACCCTCATACTGTACTGTCTAAGGGAAACAATATGGCAGCTCCCACCCATATGATAAATATAAAATATACAGAGAAGGAATGTTCTGTACACAATAAGCTATACCCTCATACTGTACTGTCTAAGGGAAACAATATGGCAGCTCCACCCAATGTATAAATATAAATACAGAGAGGAATGTTCTGACACAATAAGCTATACCTCTATACTGTACTGTCTAAGGGACACATATGGCAGCTCCCACCCATATGTATAAATATAAATATACAGAGAAGGAAGTTCTGTACAACCGTAAGCTATACCCTCATACTGTACTGTCTAAGGGAGACAATATGGCAGCTCCCACCCATATGTATAAATATACAGAGAAGGAATGTTCTGTACAACATATCTATACCCTCATACTGTACTGTCTAAGGGAACAATATGGCAGCTCCCACCCATATGTTATAAATATACAGAGAAGGAAGTTCTGTACACACAAGTAAGCTATACCCTCATACTGTACTGTCTAGGAAACAATATGGCAGTCCCACCCATATGTATAAATATATATACAGAGAAGGAATGTTCTGTAAACACAGTAAGCTATACCCTCATACTGTACTGTCTAAGGGAAACAATATGTGCAGCTCCCCCCCATATGTATAAATATACAGAGAAAAGAATGTTCTGTACAATAAGCTATACCCTCATACTGTACTGTCTAAGGGAAAGATATGGCAGCTCCCACCCATATGTATAAATATAAATATACAGAGAAGGAATGTTCTGTAACACAATAATCTATATCTGATACTGTACTGTCTAAGGAAACAATATGGCAGCTCCCACCCATATGTATAAATATACAGAGAAGAAAGATGTCTGTTACATACAAAGCTATACCCTCATACTGTACTGTCTAAGGAAAACATATGGCAGTCCCACCCATATGTATAAATATAAATATACAGAGAAGAAGAAAAGTTCTGTACACATAATAAGCTATACCCTCATACTGTACTTCTAAGGGAACAATATGGCAGCTCCCACCCAATGTATAAATATAAATATACAGAGAAGAAATGTTTCTGTACATACAATAAGCTATACCCTCATACTGTACTGTCTAAGGAAAACAATATGGCAGCTCCCACCCATATGTATAAATATAAATATACAGAGAAGAAAAGTTCTGTACACATAATAAGCTATACCCTCATACTGTACTGTCTAAGGGAAACAATATGGCAGCTCCCACCCATATGTATAAATATAAATATACAGAGAAGAAATGTTCTGTATACACTATAAGCTATACCCTCATACTGTACTGTCTAAGGGAAACAATATGGCAGCTCCCACCCATATGTATAAATATAAATATACAGAGAAGGAATGTTCTGTACATACAATAAGCTATACCCTCATACTGTACTGTCTATGGAAACAATATGGCAGCTCCCACCCATATGTATAAATATAAATATACAGAGAAGGAATGTTCTGTACACACAGTAAGCTATACACTCATACTGTACTCTCTACCATAATCAATAATCAAGTACAATTAATCAATTGTGATCCTGGTTCCTGGATTCTACTGACGGAGTTTTGGCAAATGTCACGTGACACTTACAAGACATGATGAGTATCCAAAGAATTTCAATGTAAACAGGTAACCAATCAGAATGGTGGTTTGGGAGGGGAAGATGAGATAAACTAAAACTGGGATTTACCAAATTGTGAAGGTTTCACACATTTTGCAAATTGGCAAACTGTACAATGTAATGCTTTATTTGGTGTTTCTCTAATTAAAGTTGCCAAATTCAAATAAAAGAATATGCCCGCCTCTTTAAATATAAGGCTGGGTACACACCAGACAGTTATTTGGCCCACAAATCACTGTCAGTTGCGGCAAAAGTACCCGCTGGTGACAATTTAGGGCTAGGCCACACTAGCGCGTTTTTCGTGCGTTTGCGCGCGCGTTTCACGCTCGCGATTGCGCCTGTGATTTTCGCTAAAATGGAAATCGCGGGAACGCGAAAATTTCCGATGCGCATGCGATTGCGCGTCCGTTCGCGCTTTGGTAACGCATGCGTTCACCATTTTTGGTGCGTTAATGCAGCGTTTCCATAACGCGAAATGGCGAAAACGCATGCTCAAAACGCGAACGCACAAGAAAAGGGCACACAATCGCGTGCGATAACGCTCGCGATTTTGTGCGCGATTCTTGTGCGTTGCAGTGTGGCCTCAGACTAACTGTGACTGATCGTGCATTTCATAGGGGACTTTGATTTACCGTGATGTCCAAACACCTGGTTGATAATTAAACATATTGTTGAGCTTCTAACCAGCAACAAGGCTTATTAGTATAACCTACAGCCAATAAAAACATGTCTTTATTATGACCATGCCAAGTGCTTGATGTCCATTGATGGATTTATAAAGAATGGATATTTTAGAAATATAAAATGACTTTTTCACATTGTCATACTTTTCAATTATTTTTTTTCCATATTCCATAGATGTTGTTCATTTGCAATTAACCTCAAACGGACCTAGTAGCAAAAGTCTGTGTAATGTAAGACAAGAAGAGGGGTATTGTACAAACCCCTTGTAGCCCAAGGTGGAACCAGGGTCCAGACTTTTACAGCATCAGAGCCAACTGCTAAGGCACCCCCTGCCCTATATTATTATTTTGGGGTTAACAGACCCTTGTAACTGACCTACAGCAAGAGAAATGAAAACTCCTAATCCTAGAAGATACATTGGGAAATGGCCGTATCAGTTACTCAGCTTGAAATTGAAAACTTTACTTTGTATGTGCTTGGAAATACGGACAACTTTCTTAAATTGCAAGTGGAAAAATGAAAAAGACATAATGTAATCTCTATAGACCAAGGACAACGGTCTTTATTCTTCCTTTACATTCAGGTACAAGACTCTATTCATCCTGTGGCCCAAAAAATAAATCAGATCCTCTTCAGATTGTTTTCACTCATTTAACAATGTGGTTTGGCGCAGACAAAAGGAAAGAGCGAGTTCATTCCGACATTCTATTCTCACTTTTCGTTTCTCCTGTTCCCCCCCCCCCCAAGTCTTATCTCCTGATTTCTATAATTATTGCTCATTAAAAATTCTAAAACCTCAATAAAGATTTTAAAACATATCGGTTATAGGTTGTATGCAGCAAGTCTCAGAATGGTTAGATAGAAAATAAAAGGGAAAAAAAAAAAACTTAAATTAACGTCCTTTGAAGCCCGAGAGGTTGGCTGACAGATATGAACAGCTATAATAAGCAAGCCTATTTAATTCTTTCAGTTTTAATTGACATGAATGCAATGACCAATGCGGCCTGTAATGCTGATAGCACTGCTTACGTCACTCTCACTTGCTGGGCGCTTAATCCTTCCCGTACAAGATATTTTGTAGACAGTCAACCAGAAACTTGTCAGGTGGCAAAACTTTAAATACAAAAGCAAGAAGTCATAGCAGCCATTCCCATCTGATGGTATCCATATATAATAATAGATGTAAAGTATTAGGTATTGCATTGTATTGTATTTCAGGTTCTTATATTTCAGGACAACTATACTAGACAGCTATAGAAATTAAAAGTACCTGGGGCAAGGAGGTCGGATTAATAAATCCCACATGCCAATATTGTTTGGTTTAGGAGCTACAGCACGTACAGTTTTCATCTGCCAGGTTATGTCCCTTGACCTTCCTGTATTAAAGATAGTACTGAAGCACTTAGTAAGCCTGGCAGAAGCCATTTTCTTTGTGCTGCCACTCCTCATAGAAATTATATAGGGAGGTAGAAAGCCTTACCTCCCTTGCCAAGGTACTTTTCTTTTTAACTGATTTTGAAAAAACGTTATTCTCCTTTAATTTAGCAGTTCCCATTAGACAACAGAGTTATTGCAACCATCTGAGAAAATGAATCGGGGATTTTAAGCTTAGGAATTTAGAAATGGAAGATAATAAGGTTAACCTGACATATACAGTTCTGTTAGTTCGACATTTTTACAGTTAAAAATCAAAAGGCAACATTTGTCTTGAACATATTACAGTTAAAAAATCCCTTTCATTAAATTTTTTTAAAAAACCTTAGATCAAATATCTAGGTAAAACTTCTGAGGAGTTATATTGCTGAAAAGGTTTGGCAAAATAACTTCCTGCTTTCAGCAGCTTATAGCCATATGACCAATCACTGTGTGCATTAATAGGACCAAAGACTATCACTGACTGTTCTTTACATATACGTATAGATTGTAATATCTGGAGGTGTGATGTGTCCTTACATTGTGTCCAACAATGTAACAGTTCTGAATCTGAATGGCCAGTCAATAGTTTTACAATACCCCCATTTTTCCTTTTTTGAAGTATAGTTTAAATGCAGAAACACAAGAAATCACTGGAGATTAAAATAACGATGAAAAGAATAATTTGGTTTTAGAAAATCAAATCAAAATATTCGAAAGCAGATGAAAGACTAACATGCAGAGTTCAGAAAAATGTAATCCTAATGAGCACACCTAATGGTCAACATGACACGTTTATTTAAAGGATAACTACACTGTAAAAATTAACTTTTTAAAAATGGAAAGTACCTGGGGCAGGGAGATAAGATTATCCCTACCTCCCAATATCGTTTTGTTAAGGAGCTACACCACAAACAGTTTTAATTTGCCAGGTTAGTCCTGGACTATTCCTGTATTAAAGATAGTGCTGAAGCACCGAGGAAGACTGGAAGAATCAGTTTTCTTTGGGCTGGTGCTCATCGCAGAAACAATATTGGGAGGTAGGGATTACCCATCCCAAGTATTTTTCATTTCAACTGCTTTTTAAGAAAAATTTAAAAGCACAATTGTTATCCTTTAAATTTTCATGTGTCGTTACTATTTAAAGAACTTTAGTGATGAAAACTCATTTAAAACAATTCCTAGCCTGTGAAAGGTACTGCTCTCTAGAGAAATGTTTAACTGTGAGTCTGGAAAGCCATTACCCAAGTAGTAGATACTTCCCAAGACTGTACTAACAATTGTGTCCTATATAGGAAGACAAAAAAAAAAAAAAAAATACAATCTAAATATAAAGTTCTAATATTTAAATCATATGACGCACATTAAATCAGTAAGCAGATATTGCCCTGACTAGGAATCTTTAATAAGGAAATATACATTACGGGATATTCTTGGCAAAATCGAAATTCACAAGCTACACTGCGGTTTGTCTTTAAAAAATCTCATCTTGAACACTAAATGTGCAGATCAATTGTATACACAATAACGTTAGAACAATACGTTCTAGAATAGCGCAGGAGATTTAAAATATGGAAAACATTTGCAACCAATTTACTGCCCTTCATCTATTAAAAGAACATTATGTTTTAGGGTCAAAGCCAGACAGTGATTAAAACTTACTGCCCCCTGTGCTTCTCCCTTTTACTGTAAAGTAACTAAAGCATTTTAGAGCCCTGGGGGAATTATATTTATGGTGAAATAGTTTTTGTCACACACAAGCATTGTATAAATCTAGCATTGCTTATACGAGCTATTGCAATAATGAATTCTTCATTCACAGTAAATGCTGTCTTGTAGATCTTGGCACGACCACAGATTTGCAATGGAAGTGAGCTTCATCCCGCCTATGTAATGTAAAATGTGTTGTTCTGATAAAAACGTTAATAAAAGGGGAAAGCGCTAAACTCTTCTTCTTCCACGTACCATCTGTAGAAAGTATTGTAGAAATAAAGATGATTTTGGACACATTGATATCATAGGAAGAATTCTATCCTCAATAATTGTTTTTTACAATCTAGTTACATTTCACTTCTATCACATGGCCTTTTCCCTCTGGTCCTATATAATGATCACCTTACCAGTTAAAGGGCATGCCCGCCCTTAAAACAAAAAACTGGTGGCTTGTCATTTATCTGCCCGCAACCATAAGTATTGCCTTTATTCTGGCAGCGTAAGCTGGCTCCTCCCTCAATGCAGTCAATCAAATCTGTGACAACTGACATCACAGACAATGATTGACTGCTGTTTCACCTGCTCTGCACACGTTCAAGCTAAAGCTCACTGAGAAGAGGTAAGAGGCAGATACCTTTGTCAGAACAGAAGAAAACTTGTAACTAAATATCTGGTTACAAATACTGTAATAAACTGATAACAGTTGGGGTTGCAGGCAGATAACTGACAAGTCATCAGGTTTTTCTTTAACAGTGGACATAGCATTTAAATCTCCATTAGTTAATCTTTACAAAAAAAATTCAATGGATAAGATTCTAATAACTCCCATCTTTCACTGTCCTTTTCAATTTTATTAAAATCTTTCTTATTAAATCAAGGCCTTAGGAAAGAGGTAGAAATAAAAAGTCTCTCCGCTGCTTTTCTGTTAAATTCAATATAAAATTCCGCGGACTGACAAATCCCTTCTCTCTTCTGTATTCGGTGACTGAGTTTTAGCATAAAATTTCGTTTTCAAAAAGTCCACAAAAAAATGTCTTAAATGATGTATTACATTCTACATTGTACATCTTTTTTGCCTAAGATAGAACTAAAGGTATTAGTTGAAAAAAACAATAATTCTGCTATCCCCCTCCCCACTTTATCCAGTTGGAGCTGACCATTAAAAAACATACATAGCAACATAGTATTGTAAGTAAAAAAAAAAAAACATATGTCCATCTAGTCCAGTGATCCTCAAACTAAGCCTCTCCAGATGTTTAAAAACTACTACTCCCAAAACATTGGGTTTGAGGATCCCTGATCTAGTCCATCATTTATACCTTACCCATAATGCCTACCTAACACTTACATAGTAACATAGTTGAATAAATACATACATCTATCTAGTCCAACCCTTTTACCCTACTCATGAGCCCTACCTGAAAGTTGATCCAGAGGAAGGCAAAACTATCCAATAAACTTGCCATTACCACATCTGCTGAAAAACAGTAAGTTTCACCGTTCTCACTGTAAAGAAACCTTTCCTAACCTGAAGATGAAACTTCTTTTCTTCCAACCTTAAAGGATGTCCACGTGTCCTCTGATTTGACCTATTAGTGAGCAATGCACCAGAGAGTTCATTGTATGGCCCATTAATATATTTGTATAAGGTTATCATATCTCCACGCAAACGTCGTTTCTCCAATGTAAACAGCTCTAACTTGTCTAATCTGCCTGCATATTCAAGCCCCTCCATTCCCCTTATTAATTTAGTTGCCCTTCTCTGAACTGCCTCCATTTCCAAGATGTCCCTTTTGTATATGGGATTCCAAAACTGCACCGCATATTCCAAATGAGGCCTTACCAGTGCCTTGTAAAGAGGGAGAATAATATTTTTCTCTCTTGAATCTATTACCCTCTTTATACAAGACAATATCTTGCTAGCTCTAGCCGTTGCTACCTGGCATTGTTTGCTACAGCTAAGTCTGTTATCTACCAGAACCCCCAAATCTTTCTCCACCACAGATTCACTTAGCAAAGAGTTATTTATGGTGTATGTGGAATTGATTCAACAATTTGTATTAGTGTTTTACAATATTACAATATAATAATGGTTTTATTGGTTTTTTTTTTCTTTTCTCAGCATTCTTTCGTGAATAAAAATAAAAGCAATCCAAGAACTCCAACAAGATGGCCACTTATACCATAATGATCAGTCACTTTAAACTATGGAACAAGCCAAGTGGACTGAAGGTTTCTTTTGTCTTTTTCCAAATGTAAATCTTTCCAGATGTAGGGAACAGAACTAATCAGACAATATTACTTTCTTCCCCTGCTCGCGTGTTTAGGTTCTGTGCTCATAACACAAGGTTACGCATCACTGTACAGTGGTTATGTACCAAAGCTCTTTCATCAATATCAGCTTTTTGCAGCTCAAGGAAGTTTTCATTCAGCCCGGATCAAGGATCTGTGGATTTAATTCTTCAATAATTTTTGGATACCCGTCAATGAATTTTGACTGTTCCTCTTTCCAAATGCAGCATTACCTTGTTTGGAAAGGTCCTTCAGAACTTTCTACAGTGTTCCATATAACAAAAATAAAATTACAAAAAGAAAGAAAACAAAGACTGGACAAAAATGGGCACACTGACCAAATAAGTAAATATAAAACTTTTATTTTATTAGCTCATTATAAAATATTAAATGTGTATAAAATTCAAGAACATTTTAAAAACATCCCTCAAAGATCAACTCTACCGAATTAATATACCGGTATATGCTAAATATAACATACATCCTAGGCTACATCAGTGGACCAAACAGTAATCCAATATTCAATATATAAGCAATGTTAGCAGTGCGGTATATATATATATATATATATATATATATATATATATATATGATACCAATAACTGGACCACCAAATACTGTGGGAGGAGAAGGAGAGGAGATCATGGACCATTAAAAATGGTTTGCCAGGCGTATTTAGTCCACATGCACGGACTTCCTCGATGACGCAAAATATGTGTGTGTGTAAATTACGTTTCTCTTTTACCTACTTTATGCATGTCACTGTTAGACATCTGTTAAATGGGATTTGTATTCAGCTGGGCATGAATGGGAAAAGCCAATCATTAGTTTGTAGTACAGGAGGGGTAATACTGGACTTAGTACATCGATCAGTTTGTGTTAGAGATGTAATGTGGTTTCTAATAAAACCCAGTTTCGAATCGAATCTGAGGGTTTTGAAGTCCCGAGGAAACTTTCGTAACTCTCAAATTTCACGGAACCCGAATTTTTTGAATTTTCAATTTTTATCGAAAATCAAAAGTAGACGATTTTCAAAAATCGAAAGTAGACGATTTTCGAAAATCGAAATAGACGAATTTCGAAAACCTAAAGTAGACAATAATCAAAAGTAGACGATTTTCGAAAATCGAAAGTAGACGATTTTCGAAAATCGAAATAGACGCTTTTCGAAAACCTAAAGTAGACGATAATCAAAAGTAGACGATTTTTGAAAATCGAAAGTAGACGATTTTCGAAAATCGAAAGTAGACGATTTTCAAAAATCGAAAATCAAAAGTAGACAATTTTCAAAAATTAAAACTCGAATTTCGAAAATTCTAAAACGTAACGCAACTCAACAGTTTTGAACATCTCTAGTTTGTGTAACAGTTCTTTGAGCCTTGGGTCAGGTTGCTATAAAGGCTATGCAGAAAATGAGAAAGATCTACCTAAGACTTGAAGAATTGAGCGCTGTGTGATAACGATGTGTATGATGCCACTTGTTTGATTACTATGTCTATAATGTCTATTATAACTATGTTACTGAGTGTTATTATGATAACATTGCTTAGTGCCAGAAAACAAATTTAACAAAGGCTTTGTGGCCGATAATGAACAGGGCTTTGATGAAGTAATTAAGTTGCCACAAACTTGCCAAAAGTTTGGTGCAATTAAAAAAAAATGTAAAAATTTGTACCGGTTTTCGCATTATCGAACATCGATAAAATCCCATGATGTATTGTATGACTATGATATACTGTTCATGCTTTTTCAATGGAACAATTGTAATGTAGAAAAAAAATGTGTGGATTAATCCATTTATTGTGTTTTTAACCAACACCACCACATTACAGCTTTTGTTGCCTCAAACTCCCTTCATCATTAAAGACATGCCATGTCACTCTGTTTACTGAGCCACTCAAAGGAGAACGATTTTTAATGTAATGTGAATAGCTACATCCTTAAAAATTACAACATGTACCTTAAAAACAGTCTTATCTTTGCTTCTATCTGTCGTCATGTTTCCCACAGTGCTTTGCAGATAGGAATAATGGAACAAATCAAGGCTATGGAGCAATGCCAAACAAAGATTTGGCTGGACAGATGGCAGAGGAGTCTAGCAAAAAGAAGAAAGGCCACCCAGAATCACACCGATGTTAAGGTGGTAAAATATTACTTGGGAACCCTTTTGATCTTCTCTTGCATTCAATATATTATTGTTTTGTATATGGTAACATGTGGACTTCCTTCATGTTAAGCCCACATAAGGTAGATCTGTGTTCCGTGTCCTGAAACAAGGAGGAACCACTGACCTCTATGAAACTGTAGTAGTATTTCCACAAAATATTTGACTTTATTTTATTCATCCTTAGTTTATTAGGTTTATGTGAGACAACCACTTAACAAAATAACCCTTGAGTTACAAACATTACTTAAAAGTTTGATGAAGAGCCTGGGAAATGCATGTTGGCACTGAACTTTAATCTCTCATTAAGGTGTTGCCCTTATAAAGGTTTAATTAACCGTTCCAGTAGATTAAAGGAAAACAGGATGTGGACCAGAAACAACTAAATTCAACCAAACTGGCGCTAAATTAAAACACATTGTTGGAGGAACACTTTGAATAAATCCCCTACCTACATAAAGCTTATCGACATTAATTCTACATGGCATGGTTTTATGTTGAAGCCCCTGATCTCTATGTGAATTAAAAAGCCTTTCAGCTCATGTCCCTTTTTTCATTTCAAAATCTTTGATTGAAATTCCCATTCAATCATTCCGGGGGGTGGGGGTCTTATGAACACAGGTGTGTTTATTTTGCAATCATATGAAGCTGTTCAACTAATTATTTTACTTGTCAAGGTAATTCGATTCCCCTGAATGAATTACATAATATATATCTATATATCTTAATTAGAAATTTGTTTGCAATCTTTTTGCTGACAAGTAACTAATAACATGAAAAACTGTCAGAAAACCTTTACTTAAGATTTATGGGAATGGTCTTGAAGCCACAAGTGCAGCTTATGACAATTGGAGATAATCGAAATATGATCCACTTTTTATTCAGTCTTAACTTGGTACTGGTTCCATTGCTTTGACTAATTGCTGACAAAAATTTCACTGTAAAAGAAGTGAGAGTAGATACTAAAACTAACCTGAAGTTTATAAGGTCAGTTACTTCTTCAATCAGAGGATGTTTCCATCCTTCAATATGGATGTCCCTAATAAGACTTTGAAAGCGGATACCACCCTGTAGTTTATTTTGCAGCAATCCTACCAGGAACATATTGTTTTGCATCCATTCTGTTCCTAGCAAAAGCTAAATATACTATATATACTTGTTCGGTATATGTTAGCTTTGGTGGGTTAGAGGAGTAATGCTCTGCTTTTAGATCAGAATCCATGATCATCGTTTTTTTTTCTCCATGAATTCAAAGGAATGTGTTATTGCTAGGGAAGGAGCACTAAAATATCTATGCAAACACAATACAGTGTAAATCCATTGTTCTGTGTCTGAGTGAGAGAAGGCACTCTGTACTGAAAAATAATTGGCTTTTAACTTTTAGGGGAAAGGACAGGCTGCAGGTTTTTGATCTGCTGTGCAGTGGAGAGCATGTTCAGAAGCTTACAGCAAATAATTTGACTCCCAGTAACACAGAGAATAATTATATTAGCTGACCTATTGTACCCACAGGTTAATTATTTAAACCAACTAAAAGCCCCAGCAAAGGGAGATGTAAGGCACAGTTTGTTACATCATTGTTCGGTGACATTAGTTCCTCTTTAAACCAAATAAATTGTTTGCAGGTTGTAAACCTAGAACAATTCCAATGTCACTACTTTGAGCTCTATAATAAATAAAGTGCAATACATTATAAAATGAATTGTATATATTTACAATGTAGATTTATGTTTTTATTTTAAAAGAATAAACACGGTCAGCTAAGCCCCAATCTCACTAAACAAATAATTAAATGGAATGTCCACTCCCAGACAAAAATGTATACTGAAAAAATGACTATGGATCATCTTACTCTATAAATAAATACACATAAGTAGCACTTACTGAGGTGTGTGTGTTGCTGCATGCCTTCAATACAGTACTTGTTTTGCTCAGGCACTGACCTGACTATTTTCCCCCATACCAATTGTCAATACTGCATACAGCACACCAACTGTCAAACCATTCCAGCTACAGCAAAACTGCTTACAGAAATGCTAAAACGTAAGATGTTTCCGATTGGCTATCTAATGAAATAGGGGGCAGATCAACAAAAAAAGGTACAGTGATAGTTGGGATGAATTGTAGTTTCCACTAATGGGCAATTTAAAAAAAAAAAAATTCCAGTGTACATCCAGGGGGAGGTGAGGAATTTAAGTATACATTTTTATTAGGAGGAATGAACATTTAAGTTCAGTAGATGAATATAATTATTTAAACTGTACCATATAATGTAAAATTACTGTGCAAAATTGCATAAATTTATTCAAATGTTTAATTCGAAAATGGATTTGAAAAGAAAAAAAAAAAACAGCAGAAAAACAGATGTTCTTGCCACTAAAATACTCTGTTATGAGGGTTACAAATTTGCACGTTTCTAAGAGGCTATACACCACAGGTATCCACTAGTCCATTACAGGAGAATAAATGTCTCTTTCATGTATACCTCCTAACATCCAGCACCATTTTATCACCATAAATTCTAGAATACAAATGCAATTAAGAAAGCTCAAAACGGTATAGAATATACTGAAAATAACTAATCTCCTTTGGATCTGGGCAGCACGGTGGGTCTGTGTCCACCACTGATCCCTTGTACCGCTGAAGTTCTGAGATCGAATCCCCCCTGGAAACATCTGCACGGAGTTTGTATGTTCTTCCCGTGCTTGCGTGGGTTTCCTCTGGGGACTCCAGTTTTACCTGCAATAACTTACTGATAGGTTGTATGTTTCAAATAAAAGTACTTAGATTGTAAGCTCTTTGGGGCAGGGCTTGATGTGAGTGTATCAATGTAATTTTCAAGAGCTATGGATGTTGCTGCTATAAATCTACAATAATAATAATAATTAAACATAACTAAAAATGGAACAAATATTCTTGTATAATTAAATGTATAATCTAAAAAAATAGATAAATAATAGCTAAAAAAATAAAATAAAAACTCTGTAAAGTTCTGTACCCACTGTGGCTGCCATTGCCAAGGAATTGTGCCGTTTAATTGGTTAGTTATGTTCAGTTACATAGTTTAATTCCCCGTATTGACACTGATTCAGACACACACTGTTCAAAGACTAGACGGGGAAATTCTTTTTTCCATGTTTTCCAGATCCCCATACAATTTTTCACAAAGTCAATCAGCCAAACCTCAGTGAAGTAATTGATTTCAAAGGCATGAAACGTCTACATTCTCTTTTATTCTCCTTGAGGTTAAAATATAACTATAATCTACATATAAGGATATTTGATTCAAATTCAAGAAGGAGTACTGAAATAATGTAAAAGTTTATAAAGTGTACAGGCCATGAAATTCTAGGCATCTTAAACAACACCCAAACTATTTAATATTTACTTAATGTTACTTAATATTTATATTCTAAAGCTGAAGTAAACAAGTGATCAAGCTGGAAACCAAGCCATTAGTCTTGTGAGATTAACATTTTCATAACGCCTATGCTGTACATTTTTATGTAACTGCAACCCTTGACTAACCTTCGCCTTTCCACCGTGGTGTGATCTAAAACTTCCCCCCAAGACGTATTTAATGGAATAAGTTTAACTCGGTCAAAGCTTTTGTTTTGTGTTTTTTTTA
Organism: Hymenochirus boettgeri; assembly: GCA_019447015.1. NCBI lineage: Eukaryota > Metazoa > Chordata > Amphibia > Anura > Pipidae > Hymenochirus > Hymenochirus boettgeri. Next base: position 2,107,024 of record CM033470.1, read on the forward strand.
AAAAAGGTTTTCAGAATTCCTTAAATACATTTTATTTTTTCTGCAGAAAGTTTCAAATTGAAATTTTTCCAGAAATTGTGAATTTTTAAATGATCCCCAAACATGAAAACATAAAAACATTAAGTACCAGTAAAAACAAAACCGAAAAAATTACACAAGATCATTTAAAATCATAATACAAATCCTACTTTATATTCAAACACAAAAGAACATATCATTTTCAGAAAATTGGCTCATTACGATGTATACGTTAACAACATAAGAAACCTAAAAACATTTTAAGAAGAATTTTCAAATTGCGAAGTTCACTTGTGAATTAAAGAATTGTTTCTAGAAATCCTCACATTCAAAGGCTTAAAGGATTTTGTAAATTTTCCTGAACAACAAAATTATTATCAGATTTTGAAGAACATGAAGTGTGTGAACTAATTAAGCAATAGAGACTGAGACCGAGGATATTTCCTAAGAATTATTCCCCTTTACCACAGTTCATCTAAGGATACGCGCTGAATTTAGCCATCAAATCCCTCATTGTTTATACTGCCTAATGCTTTTTAAGGTTTATTTTATTTATTTAGTTTTATTGTATTTTTCTGCACAATCTAATTGAACAAACCCTACAGTAAATGACATTTTGAGCCCAATTGTAAACTGTTTTGTGATTTAAAAAATAAATATTATATATATATATATATATATATATATATATATATATTTTTTTTTTTTTTATTATTTATTTTTTAAATAACAAAAAAATTCACATTTTATTTTTGTCTTTTCTGCTTCATTTTACAAAACAAATGTATTTTATGTTGTATATTATAGAGAAAAGCCTGTGTATTTGGGATACCCCCATTATGGCAGTTGTCTATTCCTGAATAATTAAAACTGTCATTAATGTTGTCAACTGCAATAAGTGCTTAAAGGCTAACAACAGATGTTAATTAGGATACTTTACATTTCCAGTTTTCCCCCCCACTCTCCCTATTATTTTTAATATTTAAAAGGCATCTATACTGAAAAAAATATGTATTTTAAATTGATCATTACTGAAAATTATAATTCTTCCCAACCACCACTGTACCATTTTTTTGTTGATTTGTCTCTATTTCTATAGATATCAAATCTGAAGAATATTACATTTCAGCTGTCAATCAAGCGCCTTATTATCATAAATATTTCTGCTGTGAGCAGTTTTGCTGTAGCCGGAAAGGTGAGTTTTGACAGTTGATATGCTGTGTGCAGTTTTGACAATTGTCTCATAGTGATTACTGAGCATGTTTGCCCTCAAAAAAAAGTCTGGTCAAATGGAAGGGGGAGTGGTTAAAAGAGAGAGGGAAATACTTTGCCTGAGCAAAACAAGTACTGGATTAAAAGGATGCAGCAAAACACACTCCTCAGGGTAAATACTACTTACACATATTTATGTATAAATGAAATGACAACTCCACCCCAATAATGACATATATATATATATATATCTCTATATATATATATATATATATATATATATATATATATATATAAAAATATGTTGACATACACTTCCCTGTGTTCTAGAATCATTAGCTTGTGTCTGCTATACTCCCGGGTGCCTTGTGTTAACTTAGAGGTAGTTAATGGCTGTTTCTTAACTCCCCCTTCAGGGTCAGGACTCAGCCGCGTACCTTCATCTTAAGGATAAAGGACATACCTTTCAAGATTGTAATGTTAACATATTGGCAAAGGAACGTGACTGGTTCAAGAGAGGTGTTAAGGAGGCAATTTATGTGAAAATAAAGAAACCAAGCCTAAATAGAGGTGGGGGGGTTCGACACCAACTGTCTGCCATGTACAATGCTGTTTTGACACCTTACTCTGGACGTTCCTTTAACACCTCTTAGCCACAATGCAATCACACCCTTAACACTTGGCTGTGATATGCTAATTGGGATTTTCCAGGGTACATAATTGCCACAGATTCTTGTACAAGTCATTCTGAATTGAGAGATCCAGTCGGATGACTAGCGAAACGTCTTCAAGAACTAAACTTCAAGTCCAGTTGATCTAATTGAATACAACAGATATCCCTCTTCAGCAATTTAGTGAGTTGGTTATGAGACAGCTTAGGGGCTTTGATGTCAACTGTCATCAACCTTTGTTCCATCGGCTCTCGCAGTAGCCGGCAGCCGTGTCTGTGATTGTCTGACTCTCACAGTCCAGTCCCTAATGTAACTCCGTTCCCGGAAGAAGCATTAGTGGCAGAGACCAAGGGAACGAAAGTTGGTAAGTACGTTTCTCCACAATTTTTAAGTTTTAAACCTGGCAGTCAGCATTGGGAGGGGGTCTCCTACAATACAGTAAAAGTTGGTTTTGGGGTTGAGATAACCTTTAAAATGACGAAAAGTAATTTTTTTTCAGTATAGTAATAATCTGTTTTTAGAGAAAGTCTATGGAAATATTTCTAAAAGATATAACTTTGCTCTTCAGAAAAAAAATTAAAAACAAAATCAATAAAGATTGAAAGTCAACTGTACAACTGGTTGAATAATGAATTAAAGTTATGATTGCAAATAATCATTGGAGAATTTTGATTTAATATGTTATATCTGTACTAAATCATGAAAACATTCTGCACATTTTAAAGAAAACATGTATCTAATTGTATCTAGAGATGTTCGAAACTGATGAGTTTCGTCCTATTTTTGAATTTTCGAATTTAACTGTAAATTCAAAAACGGACCCATAGAAGTCTATGGGAGAAATTTTTTTTTCTTTTTTTTTAAGGATGAAATAGTAATAGTCGGTTACTGTAAATAACACGGGGACCTGGGGAATGGTCTGGGGGACACGTAAATAAAACCAAAACTCATCTTTCCTCTCGATCGGGCTGTTTTCGAGCTTCCGCATTCTATTTTCTAGGGTTACCGAAATCAAACGCTACTTTCGAGGGTTACCGATATTTCAAATACAAGGGTTACCAAAATCGACTTGTACATTCAAGGGTTACCGAAATCGAACGCTACTTTCGAGGGTTACCGATATTACAAATTCAAGGGTTACCGAAATCGACTTGTACATTCGAGGGTTACTGAAATTGAAAGCTACTTTCAAGGGTTAACGATATTATAAATTCAAGGGTTACCGAAATCGGCTTGTACATTCGAGGGTTACCGAAATCGAACGCTACTTTCGAGGGTTACCAATATTACAAACTTTTTGTACTCATTTTCATTTTTGATAACCATCTACTTTCGATAATCAACTACTTTCGATTTCGATAATCATCTACTTTTAATTTCGATATTTATTGAATTTTCGATAAAAATCGAAAACTCAAAAAAATCCGGGTTTCGTAAATTCAGGGAGTTCCGAAAGTTTCGTCGGGACTTTGAAACCCTCAGATTCGATTCGAAACTGGGTTCTATTAGAACCCACAGTACATCTCAAATTGAATCGAAGTAGTAACATAAAAATACAGTATGACATTTTAAGCTCCTATAAGGTGGAGAATCCTCTGAGCAAGTAATAATTGGTTATTATAGCTTTAAATGTTTAAAGTTCTATAGTTTTGATCATTTATCATCCATTTAATTATATGAACTACTATGAATAATAAGCACAATTCTCAGATTCTCATTTATAAAGTATAGTTTGGTGACTAATTTTGTTTGGATCGTATTTGTGTATTTTCTAAACATACTAACATATTAATTTATTCACAATAGGCCTTTCCCAAAGAGCTTACAATCTAAGCACTTTATTTTGCACACACAAATTATCAATATGTCTTTATTAGAGGGACCAAGGTGCCAAGAGTAACCCCACCCAAGAACAGGGAGTCCTTACAAACCCTTGCAGATGTGAGAGAGGATTTGAATCTAGGACTCGTGGACGTTTGGTTAGTTATTACAGCATGTATACTGAGTACTTTCAATATATTTCTGCATTAAGAATAGTTGCTAAAAGTTTTTTGTTTTAGGAACTGACCGTTAGACACTTTGTTGAAGGCAGCTCAAGTTTTGGGGTAAAAAAACTGAACCTGTTAGCATTAACAGTCTAAAGGTTACCGAGATCGCACGTGTGTACGAACCTTTAGAAGTAACTCCTCGATCAACCAGAAAAAAACAGTCATACACTAGAATACTAGAATAAAATACATAAAAATGCTTCAAAATAAAGTCATTCAAAATCTTAGTGTTCTGGATCTTGGCTTATCACCCTTTTTCCAAGTTTCATAAAGAGAAGGACTGGAGAGGTGGTCAACCTCTGTCTATTCTAAATCTACCAGCTACATTACTTATCCATTCCCTTGCATTTGCTTCAACCATAGAATTATCTTTTCATTCTATTGCCCAGGTTCATTCATTCATACTTTACTGGCTCCACACTGACCTTGGCAGTGAACACCCAGATATTGAATTTCTGGTCACTTCTACTGTTTATAAGCACACCACTGGAAGAGGATAGTTATAATAGCTCTATAATATACTCTAAGTAAATACCCCATCAATATACCATTACCAAACGTATCTATCAACTTCTAACCTATCTAACAATTAATTTGGAGCTTTGCAAACAAACTGTACAGCTCCATTTGATTTGACATTTAATTAAATGAATAAGATAAGTCTGTAACAAGTTATAGATGACTACCTGTTTATTGTTTTATGGATGTTTTCTATTGGCTGAGGTTCGGAAAAATTCGAAATACGTCAAATCTGATTTTTTTTTCAGGTGAAACCCCATGTTATTTAAGTTGAAAACTATTCCCCCCCGTATCATGTCCCAGCCACACAAATTCCATATAGATTCTTATTCTTCACACCAGACACAACTATCGTACACTAGATCTACCCTGGTCTATCATGACTCTCACAGCTACAGTATATATAGCAATGGGTTGTAAAACCTGTAATAGAAAGGAAGGTAAAATGATCAGGTTAATACTCATGATATAAAATAGACAGCTTTTAGAGTTAACACGAAGACTGTAAGGTTGCCCCTTTTTAAAACAGGCTCCTTGTGCTTCATACGTCTTTTTTAAGAAAAGGGAAATTATACCATTTGGCACTGTTCAGCAGGTGAAGTAATCAGCCATCTGCTGGCTGTACAGATTTTACCAATGGTCTATCCACTTCTATCCTCTTAACAGGACACCATTCTTCTATGAAATGCATTTCTCTATCCGAATACAAGGCTCCATTCACTGAGACTACAACAATGCTAATTTTACCCTCTTATTCTTCCCATAGTCTGTTCTAATCATCTTGGGATATAATGTTACCTTCGCCTTGTCTGACTATGCAGTTCTATTCACAGTACCGGTCTCTATTGCTTCTCATACAACACATCTCAGATCACAGGAGGGGGTGGTATCCAAGCTCAACACAGAAAGACAAGTCAAGAAAACCAATGATTAGTGCAAAGTGCAGAAATGTGTTTTACCCAGACTAAAATTACAGTACCAGACGACACAACTTTGAATGTATCTCTAAATTACATAACAACAGTGTGAGAAGATGAATCACTTTTTTTGTTCTCTAACATTTCCAATAGAAATTTTCAGTTGAAGGCAAATGCTTGATGAATAAATCCTAAAATCAGACGTAGGAGTGTAAAAGTTAATTATTTCGCTTCAGACATTGGATTATAACTCAGCAACATCGCTTTCCTTGCTGCCAATACTGAGCTTGGTTCAACGGAAATGTCTGCAGCATATTTCAATACTTCTAATTTCACAGATGGATTACAGGTTAAACTCTGTTTACAGACACTTTAATGACCACAAATTAAAGTATCTGGTGAGGAGCAGAATTTTATAGGAAATCGATGTTAAAAAAAGGACAGTTTGTTCTAGATAAAACCAAAGCCTTTTATAATCAATAGTTTTGTCTATCATCCCTTTTACCAAGTTTAGATCTCAAACGTTTATTATAATACTTTGTTTTACCTTATAACTATATTTAAATGACAGTTTATTGTAGTTTTCCAATGCAACTATGTTACGTAAACTAGCAATTGATAATATCAGGAATTTGGGTTTAGTTGACCTCAATGGAGGAACAAGACAATATTTGGGGGACCAAAGTTTTGCTACATACAGACATTGGTGCAAAACAGCAACAAGATATTGTCTTGTATAAAGAGGGGAATAGATTCAAGGGAGAAAAATATTATTCTCCCTCTTTACAAGGCACTGGTAAGGCCACATTTGGAATATGCGGTGCAGTTTTGGAATCCCATATACAAAAGGGACATCTTGGAAATGGAAGCAGTTCAGAGAAGGGCAACTAAATTAATAAGGGGAATGGAGGTGCTTGACTATGGAGACAGATTTCATACATTAATAAGGGGAATGGAGGGGCATGAGTATATGCAAAGAGTGGACAAGTTTGTTATTATTATAATAGTAAATTTAAAATATGAAACATTTTTGAAACTCACGTGGTATAATAATGTTTGGTAACATATTTATTGTTGTGGACAACTATCTCTACTCTATTTCATTCTATTTTCAAATAGCTTTAAGTTTTAGCCATGATGAAATGCTTTGTATGTTGTGTTCTTTCAATCAATATGGAAAATGCATTAGTATATTAAAAATAGAGAAGTTGGAAGTACCTTAAACTGAGGAGGTACCAAATCTACATCAGTGGCTGAAAGAATAAATAAGGAACCTGTCTTATAGAAAAGGACCAAAAGATGAGCTTTTTTAGTTAATAAAGATATCACTGATAGGCAGGTTTACTAGTGGATTGTTCAGCTGAAAGAAGTTATCATATTAGTATTCAATAAAAGATCATTTAAATCCAACTACCTCAATGATCTTATTATTTGTACCCTACAATGTGGTAATAACCACTTATCTGCCTGCACAAAAGAGTGTCTAGTGCTTTATTAGCATTTATGTATGTCCTCAGTATTGAGCCCTGTTAGAGTAAGGGAGATGTACCGAGAGATGCTAGAAAAAAAAGTTCCTAAAATTGCACCAATAAAATAAAGGTTAGTGTGAGTTACATCGGAAGAGACAACCACAAGCCTATTTACCAGAGGCTGCACTGCTCCTTTAGCATAAGAATTTTATAGGCAGCTGATAGCTGGCTAAAATACTAACGCAAGAGTTAGATTCCCCCAGGGCCGTTCAGCTTCTGGTGAATCTCTTCCAGAGACTTGCCCAGAGTGCGTTTAACTCTAGGTGAATCTCCCAACTGGCTTTGTGGTGGTCCTGTGGATTTAGCAAAACTTACCCCACGCACTCACCACAACCAATGAGATAAAGCAATAGTGACTGCTTTTGTGTGACTTTTTAATGCCAGCTTATTGAGGCCCCTGTGTCTGAGAGAGGCAGGGTCTCTGTGCGTTAACATGAAATGGTCTCTGTGCTGCAGCATCATTGTCTCTCAGCTTCTAGGGGTAGGACAGACTGCAGCTTCCTTGTTTTGACTTGATGTGTACTAGAGAGTTTAGAAGTCTACACTTAGATGCCTACCAACGCAAAGAGGTGGATTTTGGGAGCCGACCGCTAGTACCCAAGGGTTAATTACCTAAACCACCGAACAGCCATAGCAAAGGCAGAAGCGAGACATGGCTTGTTGTATCTTTGTGAATATTCTCTGTCTATTGGGACAATTTTATCTGGTGACTTAAGTTCTCCTTTAGCTTCCCATTGACTGTAATGCTTGGCTACTCCTGTACTGAAACAAGACCTTGTTCCAATATAAATTCTACAAGTTTACCTGCAAAAGGTGTCTGCTTATTTGTAAAGGAAAGTACTTATACCTTTTAGGATATTGTAATAAATGATGCATCCAAAATAACTAACATATTGATCCATTCCCCCCACAGAAATTAACCCACAAAAAATACACAAAAACATTTTTTTTATTTTATCACTGCACTGATATAGTGATATATATGCATTTCTTATAATGGAAATTTTTATTGGAGGTTAAAGGGACATTTTACTTGTGCATTAACCAAATACTCTCTGGCTCCTCCCACAGTCACTGCCTCTGACATTCCTTTTATCTATGAAGGTAATACAAAAAAAAACAAACAAAAAAAAAAAAACTACAGCGCTCTATAGAGTATGACCTATAATCTTTATATAGGGAGATCGATAATTTATATAGGGAGATCGATACTTTATATAGGGAGATCAATATACTTTATATAGGGAGATATATATTTTATATAGGAGATATATATTTTATATAGGGAGATATATATACTTTATATAGGGAGATCAATATATTTTATATAGGGAGATCAATATACTTTATATAGGGAGATCTAAATACTTTATATAGGGAGATAGATATATATATATATATATATATATATATACTTTATACAGGGAGATCAATATATTTTATATAGGGAGATATATATACTTTATATAGGGAGATCAATATACTTTATATAGGGAGATATATATACTTTATATAGGGATATATATATATATATATACTTTATATAGGGCGATATATATATACTTTATATAGGGAGATCAATATACTTTATATAGGGAGATATATATAAATACTTTATATAGGGAGATATATATACTTTATATAGGGAGATCAATATACTTTATATAGGGAGATATATATATATATATATATATATATATATATATACTTTATATAGGGAGATATATATATATATACTTTATATAGGGAGATCAATATACTTTATATAGGGAGATATATATACTTTATATAGGGAGATATATATATATATACTTTATATAGGGAGATCAATATACTTTATATAGGGAGATCAATATACTTTATATAGGGAGATATATATATATACTTTATATAGGGCGATATATATATACTTTATATAGGGAGATCAATATACTTTATATAGGGAGATATATATACTTTATATATACTTTATATAGGGAGATCAATATACTTTATATAGGGAGATATATATATACTTTATATAGGGAGATAAATATACTTTATATAGGGGGATACATATACTTTATATAGGGAGATATATATACTTTATATAGGGATATATATATATACTTTATAGGACGATATATATACTTTATATAGGGGGAGATATATATATATATATATATATACTTTACATAGGGGGATACATATACTTTATATAGGGAGAGATATATATACTTTATATAGGGAGATATGTATATACTTTATATAGGAAGATACATATACTTTATATAGGGGGATACATATACTTTATATAGGGAGATATATATATATACTTTATATAGGAAGATATATATACTTTATATAGGGGGATACATAGAGGTTAAACATGTTATAACTTAAGGCCGCAGATGTGAATATGTGTTTTTCAGGAAAGACATAGTGAGCAGTAAAATAGTTAATACACCGTGACTCTTCTACAGAAGATTCCCTGACTAAACTCTTAACAATAAGCGGCGTCGTTTATATTTTGTTTGAATAATTGGAAATAATTGGAAACTTTGTTGTCTACATTGATCCTTTGGTTATAATTCCTTGGAAACGTTGCAGAGTGAACGTCATTTAAGCGTTGAGATTACAAGTGGAGCAACTACAAGAGTTGGGATGAGATTTCGTATAAGGTTGGGGCATCGAAAGCTATAAAGACACCCCCGTTTATGGTACATGTGGTCATAACAGGGCAAGGTTTATTTTAATAGATTCCTATCCCTTCTGACACATACAAATCAAAAGAAAATACAGGAATACAGGGTAAGGTTCTGTCACTAAGATATGTCTACAAAGCCAACCTGAAATCTTGCGTGAAGGTCACTAGTAAACTAAATGGTTTGTAGATTAAATCCTTCTAACAGTGCTTTATACCATCTAAAAGGGTCTAGGGTCCACTAGGAGTTATGGAAGGAAAGTAAAGGGCAATTAAAAAGGTCGATTAGAAGAAGCTCACATATTGGTTGGTTGGTTGAACTGCACTCGTTCTATTAGTCCCCGAATCCTTAGAAGTCCCATTGTGATTGGCTGTCTCAGCATTCTCTCAGAATATGGCCCGTAGAAATCAGTTTTCATAGAGAAATGCTTGGGTATTTTAATGTAAAATTATTTTACTGGCTTCTTACGCCTGACATAAAGTGACTAAGCACAGGTGATGTGTCACACAATGTCATCAAATTCATATGAATGTTCATTTCCCCGTTTGGAAGCTCCTGGGCACACCTTCAATGGCTGTTATATATTAAACGATGCCTGTTTTATGGAGTCTGAAGATTCTAATACTGCGGCCTGCCCTGACCACATTACTTGCTTGTTGTCAGATTTGCATAATGACATGTGTAGCAGATGTCATCGATTTGGCCTTGCTTCCTTCTGTTGTCTAACTTTAACCGGCTATGAACCATCTGTCAGCCTATCAAACGCAGTTCCTAGGAAGTTCTCAGTGACATCATAGTTGTCCATTTTGTACACATGCTCCCTGTTTATTCTCCATTGAGCAAACACTGTATCAAACATCGAATGCAGACTGCATCAGATATGGCTACGTCACGTGGGTTCTGACCTAATAAGCTAATTAAAACCAAATGTGACTGTTTATCAGACATGTTGACATAACAAATAAAATGATAAGTCATGCTTAACAATAGAAAATTAAAACCGTCTCCCCCCCACCCACCACCCTTCCTACTTGGCGAAGGGATAAAATTATGCTGTGCTCGACAGTAAGAAATGCTAAATAATATACGGGGGAAAGAAAATAAAAATCGTATCTAGTTATAAAAACCTAGTATAGTTTTCAAACAGAAATGCATTCACGTCCACTCCTCCCCCCCCATAACCAAATATAAATAGACTTTAGCACTGAGACTCCCAACTAGAAATTCACTCACAGCTCAAGATAGAGAAATCCGATAGTTTCAACCCGAAATGAAAATAAACAGGATTGCAAGCCAACTCGCTTTGGAAAAACGGAGATTTCTAAAACTAAAAAAGAAAAACCACTGGACGCCATATACAGAAGGATCCATTCAGGGAGGTTCAATAAAAGTTCTTATCGTTTGAAATGGTGCTAATTTTGCCCCAACCAATCAGAATTTATGTAACATTTGAAAGCTAACATCTGATTGGTTGGGGCAAAATTAGCACCATTTTAAACGATAAGAACTTTTATTGAATAACCCCCTTTATATTTAATTTTATCCTAATAAATAATAATTGATTAGAAATATCTCAGACGTGAACTGCAAATTTACTTGCTATTCCCTGGTATAATCCAATCTAGACGACCCAGAATTCCAAGTGTAAAATATCTTAGAGGAAATGTATTAAAGTTGTTTTCAGATAGTCATTGATTTAACTGTCCTTTAATGTGCCGTCCGCCCAAATTAATAAATAATAAAAGTCACAACGTTTCTGCCTTGTTTTACTCTGTTACATAAATATATCAACAAACTGATGTCTGCAGATTCAACATCCCCAATATCTCAATCTACCTTATCGTATGTGCAGCTGAGTCCCTCTGAGGTTGGAGAATTGTCGTCCCTGTTCTATACGAACTTCTCTAGACCATAAGTAGATTATCGGCCATAGAATTTTTAGAGCTTTTTACAATAAAAAGGAAATCATTCTCAGTCCAACAAATAACGTTATAAAACAGACTAGGATTTTATTGTTTTGATCAAAAAAGGTAAAACTCGAATTTTTCCCATATGACACTTGTCTGTTCATCTCAACCGATGCCCAAAATAATAATCAAAAAAAATCAAGTGGATAGAAAGAGAGGACTAATTCCCACAATGTGACCATTGATTTTAATATGTGACGTTTGCATCTGCAGCTGCATAAACAAGGCAAAGGCTTCAAGAGTTCTCAAACCAGAATGTGACTATCCACTATTCTGAGCCACTATTTATAAAAGCCAGAAATCAACAATTACAGAACTGAATTCTCATTGAAAGATAGATAGTTGGATGGATAGATAGATAGATAGATAGATAATAGATAGATAGATAGATAGATAGATAGATAGAAGATAGATAGATAGATAGATAGATAGATAGATAGATAGATAGATAGAGAGAAAGAGATAGATAGATGATTGATAGATAGATAATAGATAGATAGATAGATAGATAGATAGATAGATAGATAGATAATAGATAGAGAATAGATAGATAGATAGATAGATAGATAATAGATAGAGGATAGATAGATAGATAAATAGATAGATAGATAGATAGATAGATAGATAGATAGATAGATAGATAGATAGATAGATAGATAGAAAGAGATAGATAGATGATAGATAGATAGATAGATAGATAGATAGATAGATAGATAGATAGATAGATAGATAGATAGATAGATAGATAGATAGATAGATAGATAGATAGATAGATATAGATGGATAGATAGATAGATAGATAGATAGATAGATAGAGAGAAATAGATAGATAGATGATAGATAGATAGATAGATAGATGATAGATAGATAGATGATAGATGATAGATAGATAGATAGATAGATAGATAGATAAATAGATAGATAGATAGATAGATAGATGATAGATAGATAGATAGATAGATAGATAGATAGAGCAATCAGCGTTCTGAAAAGGCATCTGGCTCACATAACCTCCATAGCTTTAGATAACCACAACAAAATTGTCTTATATTAGCTATAGATGAATAGTCATGAACAAAACACCATGCATCCTGCTAAATACAGAGGGTGAACATTTTTTTTGGGACCTGCAAGATATGGACTAGAACACTTTACAAGTTCCATATTGCAAGTGGCTCATTTTAAAGGATAACTAAGTCCAACATTTGCTGTTAAAAAATAAATATCACTTGCCCATTCAATAATATTTATTAAAATTTTAATAGGAAACATTTACAATAAATAAATGTTTTCCAACACATTCAACAGGTTCTCACTCAACTTACTCATGGTATATCTGTGATATTCAATTAGATCAACTGGAATAAAGGTTTAGTCCACAGCATCACATCCAGAACTCCCAGGATTTCCCTAACAAGATTCCGGATGTAGTATTCATGTGCAAAAGAAATGACAGTGTCCTACAGTATGATGTGCCATCCCTCTTCACCTGTATACCCACCAAGAGGCTGTTTAAATGGTGTGAAAATGGCTGTGCCAAGACAACATCCTTACCAGCAGGAAAGAACCGAACTCAGAACAGGTGTGTTCCCTACTGGACTTATGCCTGATTGCCACCTATTTCCAATATAAGGATAAGTTCTACAAGGAAAAACATGGATGTGCTATGGGATCTCCAGTTTCACCCATTGTTGCCAACCTTTACATGGAGGAAGTGGAAACACCTTCAAGGGCATTGCACCCAGCCACTGGTTCAAATACGTGGATGACACCTGGGTTACAATCCACCAGAAGGAAGTACAAGCCTTCCAGAACACATCAAACTAACAAGGGAAGGTACAAAACAACACACTGTCTTTCTTGGACTGCTTGGTAGAAGTCAGGGAGAATGGTAAACTGGAAGTAGAGGTTTACAGAAAACCAACACACACAGATCAGTATTTGATGTTTGACTCCCACCACCGTTTAGATCACAAGCTGGGTGTCATCAGAACCCTGCAACACAGAGCCGAGAACATCCCCACTAGCACAGAGACGAAGGCTAAAGAAATTAACTAAACTTGTGGATATCTGGACTGGGCCTGAAAGAAGGAAAGAAAATCAATGAGAAGCAAGGCTGGAAAATGAACATGGTCATCCCATTTATGATGGGGGTGTCACAGAAATTAAGAAGAATTTTCAGTCGTATCCCCGTATAAACCAAACAACATACTGAGGCAGCAACTGGTGCATCCAAAAGACCCAATACCGAAACACAAGAAGTGCAACATCATGTATGCAGTGCAATTTCAATGAAGGGGGCTCCGATTTTTATGAGGGGGGGAGACAAAACTGCAGCTGCACCAATGTTTGGCCCAGCACAAAAGAGACAATTTCTTGGGTCATTACCTGCATCTTAAGGGGATTTTTTTTTTTAAATACACGTTTGAAGTACACTGTACTGTCAACATCTTTGAACAAGACTGGTATAGATGAGGTGTTAAGGAGACCATTTTGTCAAAATAAGAAAAGAAGTGGGTGTGTAGGGGGTTTCAACACAAATTGTCTGCCACATATAATGCTGTTTTAAAGCATTTACCTGGCCATTTAATAAAACCTTTTAGCTACAATGCGATCAACAATTTGCATTCAGTAGGTCCCAGATTCCTTGCTAAAATATGGAGGTCCTTGACCCCATGCTGATGTTTGGAGGTCCCTTACCTCTTGCTAGTATATGAAAGTCCCCAACTCCTTGCTGTTATATTGAGCCCCCTGGCTCCTTGCTGTTATATGGAGGTCCCTGACCCCTTGCCTAACTTCCGAGTTCAGAAAAATGTAATCCTAATTACACACCTAATGGTCAACATGACACGTTTATTTAAAATGATAACTACCTGTAAAAATTTAACTTTTTCAAAATGGAAAGTACTTGGGGCATGGAGATAGATTATCCCTACCTCCGCATAAATCGTTTTGTTAGGAGCACAACCCACAAACATTTTAATATTGGCCAGGTAGTCTGGACATTTCCTTATTAAGAGATTGCTGAAGCACCGAGGAAACTGAGAATAGTTTTCTTGCCTGTGCTCATTGCAGAAACAAGAGTTGGGAGTTAGGTTAACCTCCCAAGTATTTTTCATTTCAACTGCTTTTAAGAAAAAATTTAAAGCCCCCCAATTGTTTATCCTTTAAATTTTCATTGTCGTTACTATTAAAGAGCACTTTGTGATAACTCATTTAACAATTCCTACCTGTGAAAGGTCACTCTCTCTATAGAATTTTTAAACTGTGCAGCTGGAAGCCATTACCCACTTAGTAATATACTTCCCAAACTGTCTTATAACCATTGTGTCCTACTCTAGGAAACAAAAAAAAAAAAAAAAATACTCATAAAAAAGATAAAGTTCTAATCTTTAATCATATGACGGCACTTTACATCATTAAGCAGATATTTTGCCTACTAGGAATCTGTAATAAGGAATAGACCTTACGGGATATTTCTTGGCAAAATCGAAATTCCACAAGCTACACTGCGGTTTGTCCTTTAAAAATCTCATCTTGACACGAAAATGTGCAGATCAATTGTATACACAATAACGTTAGAACAATACGTTCGAGAAGCCGCAGGGAGATTTAAAATAGGAAAACATTTGCAACCAATTTACCTGCCCTTCCTCTATTAAAGAACATATGTTTTAGGGTCCAAAGCCAGACCGTGATTAAAACTTACGTCCCCCTGTGCTTCTCTCCGTTTACTTTAAAGTACCTAAAGCATTTTAGAGCCCCCTGTGGGGAATATATTGATGGTGAAATAGTTTTTGGTCCACACACAAGCATTGTAAACTCTAAGCAGTGCTTATACAGCTATTGCACTAATTAATTCTTTCATTCAGCACGTAATGCTGTCGTGTAGATCGTGGCACGACCCACAGATTTGCAATGGAAGTGAGCTTCATGCCCGCCTATGTAATGTAAAATTGTTGTTTTTACTGATCAACGTTAATAAAAGGGGAAAGCGCTCCAACCTTCTTCTTCCACACGTACCCTCTGTAAAGTATTGTAAAATAACCGATGATTTTGGACGACTTGATATCATAGGAAGAATTCTATCCTCACTAATGTTTTTTTTTTACAATCTAGTTACATTTCACTTCTATCACATGGCTTTTCCCTCCTGGTCCTATATAATGATCACCTTACCAGTTAAAGGCATTGCCCGCCCTTAAAAACAAAAACTGGGGCTTGTCATTTATCTGCCCGCAACCATAAGTAAATTAATTGGCCTTTATCTCTTGTCAGCGTAAGCTGGCTGCCCCTCCCTCAATGCATTCAATCAAATAATCTGTGACAACTGACAATGCAACAGACAATTATTGACTGCTGTTTCACCTGCTCTGCCACGTTAGCAAGCTAAAGCTCCACTGAGAAGAGGTAAAGAGGCAGATACCTTTTGTTCAGAACAGAAGCAAACTGTAACTAAATATCTGGTTTACAAATACTGTAATAAACTGATAACAGTTGGGGGTTGCAGGCAAGATAACTGACCAGTATCAGTTTTCTTTAACAGTGGACATGCATTTAAATCTCCATTAGTTAAGCTTTTCACAAAAAAAAATTCAATGATAAGATTCTAATATCCCATCTTTCACTGTCTTTTCAATTTTAGTAAAACTTTCTTATTAAATGTCAAGGCCTTAGGAAGAGGTAGAAAATAAAAAGGTCTCTCCGCTGCTTTTCTGTTAAATTCAAATATACAATTCCGCGGCCTGACAAATCCCTCGCCTTCTGTATTCGTGACTGAGTTTTTTAGCATAATTCGTTTTCAAAAAAGTCCACAAAAAATGTCTTAACTGATGTATTACCAATTCTATCTACACTTGTACATCTTTTGTTGCCTAAGACAGAACTAGAACTAAAGGTAGTAGTTTGAAAAAAACAATAATTCTGCTATCTCCCCCCCTCCCCACTTTATCCAGTTGGAGCTGACCATTAAAAAACATACATAGCAACAGAGTATTGTCAGTAAAAAAAAAAACATAATGTCCACAGTCCAGTGTCCTCACTAAGCTCTCCATATGTTTAAAAACTACTACTTACTCCCACACTTGGGTTTTGAGGATCCCTGATCTAGTCCATCATTTAACTTACCCCATAATGCCTACCGAACACTACATAGTACCGATATTGAATAAATTACCTACCTTCTAGTCTATCAAACCCTTTTATTAACCCTACTCCTGAGGCCCTACCTGAAAGTGATCCAGAGGAAGGCCAAACTAATCCAATAAACTTGCCATTACCACATCTGCTGAACACAGTAAGTTTTCACCTTTCTCACTGTCAAAGACCCTTTCCCTAACCTGAAGCTTGAAAATTCTTTTCTTCCAACCTACGGCATTCCCACTTCCTCTATTGCCTATTAGTGGAGCATGCACCAGAGAGTTCATTGTCGGCCCATTAATATTTTGTATACGGTTATCATATCTCCCACGCAAACGTCGTTTCTCTTTCTTCCCAATGTAACAGCTCTAACGTGTCCTAATCTGCCTGCATATTCAAGGCCCCTCCTTCCCCTTATTATTTAGTTGCCCTTCTCTGAACTGCCAAGCCTCCATTTCCAAGATTCCCTTGTATATGGGATTCCAAAACGAAAAACCGCATATTCCAAATGAGGCCTACCATTTGCCTTTAAGAGGAGAATAAATATTTTTCTCTCTTTGAAAATCTATTACCCTCTTTATACAAGACAATAGCTTGGCTAGCTCTAGCCGTTGCAAACCTGGCATTGTTTGCTACAGCTAGAGTCTTTTTATCTACAGAACCCCAATCTTGCTCCACCACAGATTCACTTAGCAAAGAGTTATTATGGTGTAGTGTATTGATTCACAATTGTATTAGTGTTTTACAATATTACAATATCTATGGTTTTATTGGTTTTTTTTTTCTTTCTCAGCATTCTTTCGTGAATACAAATAAAAGCCATCCAAGAACTCCAACAAGATGCCACTTATACATAATGATCAGTCACTTAAACTATGGAAAGCCAAGTGGACTGAAGGTTTCTTTTTGTCTTTTTCCCCAAATGAAATCTTTCCGAGATTAGGGAACAAGAACTAATGCATACCTTTACTTCTTTCTTCCCCTGCTCGCGTGTTTAGGTTCTGTTCTCATAACAAAAGGTTACGCATCAGGTACCGTGGTTTATGTACAAAGCTCTTGTTCATCACTAATAGCTTTTTGCAGCTCAAGGGAGTTTTCATTCAGTAGGGCCCGGATCAAGGTCTGTGGATTTAATTCTTAATAATTTTTGGATACCCGTCTGAATTTTGACTGTTCCTCTTTCCAAATGCAGCTATACCTTGTTTGGAAAGGTCCTCCAGGAACTTTCTACAGTGTTTCCATATAACAAAAAATACAATACAAAAGAAAGAAAACAAAGACTGGACCAAAAATGGTCACACTGACCAAATAAGTAAATATCAAACTTTTATTTTATTAGCTCATTATAAAATATTAAATGGTGTATAAATTCAAGACATTTTAAAACCTCCCTCAAAGATCAAACGCTACCGAATTAATATACCGTATCATGCTAAATATAACGGTACATCCTAGCTACATCCGTGGACCAAACAGTAATCCAATATTTCATATATAACAATGTTAGCCAGTGAGGTATATATATATATTATTATATATTTATTATATATATATAATATATTATATACCACAATACTTGAACCACCAAATAACTTGTGAGGAGCAGGAGAGAGATTCATGGGCAATGAAACAATGGTTTGCCAGGCGTATTTAGTCGCCATGCAACGGCCTTTCCTCGATAACGCAACAATATGTGTGTGTGTAAATTACGTTTCTCTTTACCTACTTGTAATGCATGTCCACTGTTAGACATTGTTATGGGATTTGTATTCGCTGGGCA
Organism: Hymenochirus boettgeri; assembly: GCA_019447015.1. Taxonomy (NCBI): domain Eukaryota; kingdom Metazoa; phylum Chordata; class Amphibia; order Anura; family Pipidae; genus Hymenochirus; species Hymenochirus boettgeri. The sequence goes on from CM033470.1 coordinate 2,125,508, forward strand.
TGACTGGGAAAAGGCCAATCTGGTTTGTGTAGTCAGGAGGGTGTAAATACTGGAACTTAGTACCTCGATCAGTGTTGGTGTTAGAGATGTCATGGTGGTTTCTAATAAACCCAGTGTTCGAATCGAACGAGGGTTTTGAAGTCCCGAGAACAAACTTCGTAACATCTCAATTTCACGGAACCGAATTTTTTGAATGTTTCCAAATTTTTTTTATATTATCGAAAATCAAATTGACGATTTTTCAAAATCGAAAGTAGACCGATTTTTCGAAAAATCGAAATAGACGAATTTCGAAAACCGAAAGTAACAATACTAAAAGTAGAACGATTTTCGAAATCCGAAAGTAGACGAATTATTCGAAAATCGAAACTAAGACTCTTTTCGAACACCTAAAGTAGACGATAATCACAAGTAGACGGATTTTTTGAAAATCGAAAGTAGACGATTTTCGAAAACGAAGTAGAATAGACATTTTCAAATCGAAAATCAAAAGTAGACATTTTCATTCAAAAATTAAACCGAATTTCGAAAATTCTAAAACGTAACGCAACTCACAGTTTTGAACATCTCTAGTTTTGTGACCAGTTTCTTTGAGCCTTTGGGTCAGGTTGTGCTATAAGGCTATGCAGAAAATGAAAAGAATCTACCTAAGACTTGCAAGAATTGAGCGCTGTGTATAACGATGTGTATGATGCCACTTGTTTGATATATATGTCTATATGTCTATTATAACTAATGTTACTGATGCTTTATTATGATAACAATTGCTTTAGTGTCCGAAACAAATTTAAACAAGGCTTTGTGGCCGATACTTAACATGGCTTGATGAAGTAATTAAGTTGCCACAAACTTGCCAAAAGTTTGGTGCAATTAAAAAAATTAAAAATTTGTACCGGTTTTCGCATTATCGAACATCGATAAAATCCCTGATTTTATTGTATGACTCTGATATACTGTTCATGTGCTTTTTTCAATGGAAACAATTTTAATGTAAAAACAGGTGTGGATTAATCCAGTTTATTGTGTTTTAAATAACCAACACCACCACATTAAACACTTTTGTTTGCCCTTGCAAACTCCTTCAAATCTTAAAGACATGCCATGTCCTCTGTTTTAACTGAGCCACTCAAAGGAGAAAGATTTTTAATTATGTGAATAGCTACATCCTTAAAAATCATTCAAGCATTTACCTTAAAACCATCTTATCTTTGCTTCTAATCTTCGTCATGTTGTCCCACCGTGCTTTGCAGAGAGAATAATGGAACAAATCAAGGCTATGGAGCAATGCCAAACAAATATTTGGCTGGACAAGATGCAGAGGAGTCTAGCAAAAGAAGAAAGGCCACCCCCGAATCAACACCGATGTTAAGGTGGTCAAATATTACTTGGGAACCCTTTTGATCTTCTCTTGCCATTCAATATATTATTGTTTTGTATATGTAACATGTGGATCTCCTTCATGTTAATCCCACATAAGGTAGATCTGTGTTCCTGTCCTGAAACCAGGAGGGAACCACTGACCTCTATGAAACTGGTAGTAAGTATTCCACAAATATTTGACTTTATTTTACATTCATCCTTAGTTTATAGGTTTTATGTGAAGACAACCACTTAACAAAATCACCCTTGAGGTTACAAAACATTACTTAAAGTTTTGATGAAGAGCCTGGGAAATGCATGTTGCACTGAACTTAATCAGCTCTCATTACGGGTTGCCCTTATAAAGGTTTATTAACCGTTCCAGTAATTAAGTAAAACAGGATGTGGACCATAAACCACTAAATAATTCAACCAACTGGCGCTAAATTAAACACCTTGTTGGAGGAACACTTTGAATAAATCCCTACCTACATAAAGGCTAAATAAAGTGCTTATCGACATTAATTCTACATGGCATGGTTTTATGTTGAAAGCCCCTGATCTCTATGTGATAAAAGCTTTCAGCTCATGTCCCTTTTTTTTCATTTTCAAAATCTTTTGATTGAAATCCCCCATTCATCATTTCCGGGGGGTGGGGGTCTTATGTAACACAAGGTGTGTTTATTTTGCAATCATAGAGCTGTTCACTAATTATTTTCTTTGTCAGGTAATTTCGATTCCCCTGAATGAAATTACATAATATATCTATATATCTTAATTAGAAATTGTTGCAATCTTTTGCTGACAAGTAACGAATAACATGAAAAAACTGTCAGAAAACCTTTACTTAGATTTATGGGAATGGTCTTGAAGCCACAAGTGCGCTTATGACAATTGGAGATATCGAAAATATGATCCCCACGTTTTATTCGTCTTAACTTGGGTACTGGTTCCATTGCTTTGACTACTTGCTGACAAAATTTCAAACTGTAAAAGAAGGATAGTATATCTAAACTTAACCTGAAGTTTATAAGGTCAGTTACGACTCTTCAATATAGGATTTTTCATCCCGTCAATAGGATGTCCCTAATAAGAACTTTGAAAGCGGATACCACCCTGTAGTTAATTTTGCATCAATCCTCCTAACCAGGAACATATGGTTTTTGCATCCATCTGTTCTAAGCAAAAGCTAAATATACCTATATATACCTTGTTCGGTAATATGTTTACGCTTTGGTGGGTTAGAGAGTAAATGCTCTGCTTTTTAGATCAGAATCCATGATCATCGTTTTTTTTTTTCTCCATGAATTCGAAGGAATGTGTTATTGCCTAGGGAAGGACACTAAAATATCTATGCCTAAACACCCTACAGTGTAAATCCATTGTTCTGTGTCTGGAGTGAGAGAAGGCACTCTGTACTGAAAACTAATTGGCTTTAACTTTTTAGGGAAAGGACAGCCTGCAGGTTTTGATCTGCTTTGCAGTGGAGAGAAATGTCAGAAAGCTTACAGCAATAATTTTGCTCCCATAACACACAGAGATATTATATTAGCTGACCTATTGTACCCACAAGGTTAATTATTTAAACCAACTAAAGCCCCATCAACGGGAGATGTAGGCACAGTTTGTTACATCATTGTTCGTGACATTATTCCTCTTTAAACCAAATAAATTGTTTGGCAGGTTGTAAACCTAGAACAATTCCAATGTCACTACTTGAGCTCTATAAATAATACAGTGCAATACATTATAAATGAATGGTAATCTATTTACATGTAGATTTATAGTTTTTTATTTTAAAAGAATAAACACGGTCAATCCTACCCCCAATCTCACTAAACAAATAATTAAATTGAATGTCCCACTCCCAGACAAAAATTTATACTGAAAATGACTATGGATCATCTTACTCTATAAATACATACACATAGTAGCATCTTACCTGAGGTGTGTGTGTTTCTGCATGCCTTCAATATACAGTACGTTGTTTTGCTCAGGCAGCGACTGACTATTTTCCCCCATAACCAATTGTCAATACTGCATACAGCACCAACTGTCAAACCATTCCAGCTACAGCCAAAACTCTTACAGAAAGCTAAAACGTAAGATGTTTCCGATTGGCTATCAATGAATAGGGGGCAGATCAACAAAAAAAAATACAGTATACGTGGGAGAATTCGTAGTTTCCACTAATGGCAATTTAAAAAAAAAAAAATTCCACTGTACATCCAGGGGGAGGTGAGGAATTTAAGTATACATTTTTATTAGGAGGAATGAACATTTAAGTTCAGTAGATGAATAATTATTTAAACTGTACCATGATAATGTAAAATTACTGTGCAAAATTGCATATATTTATTCAAATGTTTAATCGAAATGGATTGGAAAAAAAAAAAAAAAACAGCAGAAAAAACAGATGTTCTTGCCACTAAAATACTCTGTTATGAGGGTTACAAATTTGCACGTTTCTAAGAGGCTATACACCACAGGTATCCACTAGTCATTACAGGAGAATAAATGTCTCTTTCATGTATACCTCCTAACATCCAGCACCATTTTTATCACCATAAATTCTAGAAAACAATGCAATAAGAAAGCTCAAAACGCTATAGAATATACTGAAATAAAACTAATCTCCTTTGGATCTGGGCAGCACGGTGGGTCTGTGTCCACCACTGATCCCTTGTACCGCTGAAGTTCTGAGATCGAATCCCCCCTGGAAAACATCTGCACGGATTTTGTATGTTTCTTCCCGTGCTTGCGTGGGTTTCCTCTGGGGACTCCAGTTTTACCTGCAATAACTTACTGATATGTTGTATGTTTCAATAAAAATACTTAGATTGTAAGCTCTTTGGGGCAGGGCTTGATGTGAGTGTATCATGTAATTTCAAGAGCTGTGATGTTGCTGCTATAAATCTACAATAATAATAATAATTAAACATAACTAAAAATGGAACAAATATTCTTGTATAATTAAATGTATAATCTAAAAAAATAGAAAATAATAGCTAAAAAAATAAAATAAAAACTCTGTAAAGTTCTGTACCCACTGTGGCTGCCATTGCACAGGAATTGTGCCGTTTAATTGGTTAGTTATGTTCAGTTACATAGTTTAATTCCCCGTATTGACACTGATCAGACACACACTGTTCAAAGACTAGACGGGAAATTCTTTTTCCATGTTTCCAGATCCCCTACAATTTTTCACAAAGTCAATCAGCCAAACCTCAGTGAAAGTAATGATTTCAAAGGCATGAAACGTCTACATTCTCTTTTATTCTCCTTGAGGTTAAAATATAACTATAATCTACATATAAGGATATTTGATTCAAATTCAAGAAGGAGTACTGAAATAATGTAAAAGTTTATAAAGTTGTCAGGCCATGAAATTCTAGGGCATCTTAAACAACACCCAAACTATATTAATATTACTTAATGTTACTTAATATTTATTTCTAAAGCTGAAGTAAACAAGTGATCAAGCTGGAAACCAAGCCATTAGTCTGTGAGATTAACATTTTCATAACGCCTATGCTGTACATTTTATGTAAACTGCAACCCTTACTAACCTTCGCCTTTCCAGCGGTGTGTGATCAAAACTTCCCCCCAAGACGTATTTAATGGAATAAGTTTAACTCGGTCAAAGCTTTTTGTTTGTGTTTTTTTTAAAAAGGTTTTCAGATTCCTTAAATACATTTTATTTTTTCTGCAGAAAGTTTCAAATTGAAATTTTTTCCAGAAATTGTGAATTTTTAAATGATCCCCAAACATGAAAACATAAAAACATTAAGTACCAGTAAAAACAAAACCGAAAAAATTACACAAGATCATTTAAAATCATAATACAAAATCCTACTTTATATTCAACACAAAAGAAACATATCATTTTCAGAAAATTGGCTCATTACGATGTATACGTTAACAACAATAAGAAACCTAAAAAACATTTTAAAAGAATTTTCAAATTGCGAAGTTCACTTGTGAATTAAAGAATTGTTTCTAGAAATCCTCACATTCAAAGGCTTAAGGATTTTGTAAATTTTCCTGAACAACAAAATTATTATCAGATTTTGAAGAAAATGAAGTGGTGTGAACTAATTAAGCAATAGGACGAGACCGAGGATATTTCCTAAGAATTATTCCCCTTTACCACAGTTCATCTAAGGAAACGCGCTGAATTTAGCCATCAAATCCTCATTGTTATACTATGCCTATGCTTTTTAAGGTTTATTTTATTATTTAGTTTTATGTGTATTTTTCTGCACAAATCTAATTGAAACAAACCCTACAGTAAATGACATTTTGAGCCCAATTGTAAACTGTTTTGTGATTTAAAAAATAAATATTATATATATATATATATATATCTATATATATATATTTTTTTTTTTTTTATTATTTATTTTTTACAATACAAAAATCACATGTTATTTTTGTCTTTTTCTGCTTCATTTACAAAACATGTATTTTATGTTGTATATTAGAGAGAAAAGCCTGTATGTTGGGATACCCCCATTATGGCAGTTGTCTATTCCTGATAATTAAAACTGTCATTAATGTTGTCAACTGCAATAAGGGCTTAAAGGCTAAACAACAGATGTTATAGGATCTTTACATTTCCATTTTCCCCCCCACTCTCCCTATTATTTTTAATATTAAAAGGCATCTATAACTGAAAAAAATATGTATTTTAAATTGATCATTACGAAATTATAATTCTTCCCAACCACCACTGTACCATTTTTTGTTGATTTGTCTCTATTCTATAGATATCAAATCTGAAGAATATTACATTTCAGCTGTCAATCAAGCGCCTTATTATCATAAATATTTCTGCTGTGAGCAGTTTTTGGAGCCGGAAAGGTGAGTTTGACAGTTGATATGCTGTGTGCAGTTTTGACAATTGTCTCATAGTGATTACTGAGCATGTTTGCCCTCAAAAAAAAGTCTGGTCAAATTGGAAGGGGGAGTGGTTAAAAAGAGAGAGGGAAATACTTTGCCTGAGCAAAACAAGTACTGGATTAAAGGATGCAGCAAAACACACTCCTCAGGTAAATACTACTTACACATATTTATGTATAAATGAAATGACACTCCACCCAATAATGACATATATTAATATATATCTCTATATTATAATTATATATATATATTATATATATATATAAAAATATGTTGACATAACTTCCCTGTGTTCTAGAATCATTAGCTTGTGTCTGCTATACTCCCGGGTGCCTTGTGTTAACTTAGAGGTAGTAATGGCTGTTTCTTAACTCCCCCTTCAGGGGGTCAGACTCAGCCGCGTACCTTCATCTTAAGGATAAAGGACATACCTTTCAAGATTGTAATGTTACATATTGGCAAAGGAACGTGGACTGGTTCAAGAGAGGTGTTAGGAGGCATTTATGTGAAAATAAAGAAACCAAGCCTAAATAGAGTGGGGGGGTTCGAACCAAATGTCGCCATGTACAATGCTGTTTTGACACCTTACTCTGGACGTTCCTTTAACACCTCTTAGCCACAATGCAATCACACCCCTTAACACTTGGCTGTGATATGCTAATTGGGATTTTTCCAGGGTAACATAATTGCCACAGATTCTTGTACAAGTCATTCTGAATTGAGAGATCCAGTCGGATGACTACGAAACGTCTTCAAAACTAAACTTCAAGTCCAGTTGATCTAATTGAATACAACAGATATCCCTCTTCATCAATTTAGTGAGTTGGTTATGAGACAGCTTAGGGGCTTTGATGTTCAACTTGTCATCAACCTTTGTTCCATCGGCTCTCGCAGTAGCCGGCAGCCGTGTCTGTGATTGTCTGACTCTCACAGTCCAGTCCCTAATGTAACTCCGTTTCCCGAGAAGAAGCATTAGTGGCAGAGACCAAGGGAACGAAAGTTGGTAAGTACGTTTCTCCACAATTTTTAAGTTTTAACTGGCAGTCAGCATTGGGAGGGGGTCTCCTACAATACAGTAAAAGTTGTTTTGGGGTTGAGAATAACCTTTAAAATGACGAAAAGTAATTTTTTTTTCAGTATAGTAATAATCTGTTTTTAGAGAAAAGTCTATGGAAATATTTCTAAAAAGATATAACTTTGCTCTTCAGAAAAAAAATTAAAAACAAATCAATAAAGATTGAAAGTCAACTGTACAACGGTTGAATAATGAATTAAGTTATGATTGCAAATAATCATTGGAGAATTTTGATTTAATATGTTATATCTGTACTAAATTCAGAAAACATTCTGCACATTTAAAGAAAACATGTATCTAATTGTATCTAGAGATGTTCGAAATGATGAGTTTCGTCCTATTTTTGAATTTTCGAATTTAACTGTAAATTCAAAAACGGACCCATAGAAGTCTATGGAGAAATTTTTTTTCTTTTTTTTTAAGGATGAAATAGTAATAGTCGGTACTGTAAATAACACGGGGACCTGGGGAATGGTCTGGGGGGACACGTAAATAAAACCAAAACTCATCTTTCCTCTCGATCGGGCTGTTTTCGAGCTCCGCATTCTATTTCTAGGTTACCGAAATCAAACGCTACTTTCGAGGGTTACCGATATTTCAAATACAAGGGTTACCAAAATCGACTTGTACCCAAGGGTACCGAAATCGAACGCTACTTTCGAGGGTTACCGATATACAAATTCAAGGGTTACCGAAATCGACTTGTACATTCGAGGGTTACTGAATTGAAAGCTACTTTCAAGGGTTACGATATTATAAATTCAAGGGTTACCGAATCGGCTTGTACATTCGAGGGTTACCGAAACGAACGCTACTTTCGAGGGTTACCAATATTACAAACTTTTTGTACTCATTTTCATTTTTGATAACATCTACTTTCGATAATCAACTACTTATCGTTCGATTCGATAATCATCTACTTTTAATTTCGATATTTTATTGAATTTTCGATAAAAATCGAAAAACTCAAAAAAATCCGGTTTCGTAAATTCAGGGAGTTCCAAAGTTTCGTCGGGACTTTGAAACCCTCAGATTCGATTCGAAACTGGGTTCTATTAGAACCCCACAGTCATCTCAAATTGAATCGAAGTAGTAACATAAAAATACAGTATGACATTTTAAGCCTCTATAGTGGAGAATCCTCTGAGCAAGTAATAATTGGTTATTATAGCTTTAAATGTTAAAGTTCTATAGTTTGATCATTTATCATCCATTTAATTATATGAAACTATGAATAATAAAGCCAATTCTCAGATTCTCATTTATAAAGTATAGTTTGGTGACTAATTTTGTTTGGATCGTATTTGTGTATTTTCCATACTAACATATTAATTTATTCACATAGGCCTTTCCCAAAGAGCTTACAATCTAAGCACTTTATTTTGCACACACACAAATTATCAATATGTCTTTATTAGAGGGACCAAGGTGCCAAGAGTAACCCCACCCAAGAACAGGGAGTCCTTACAAACCCTTGCAGATGTGAGAGAGGATTGAATCTAGACTCGTGGACGTTTGGTTAGTATATTACAGCATGTATACTGAGTACTTTCAATATATTTCTGCATTAAGAATAGTTGCTAAAAGTTTTTTGTTTTAGGAACTGAACGTTAGACAACTTTGTTGAGCAGCTCAAGTTTTGGGTAAAAAAACTGAACCTGTTAGCATTAACAGTCTAAAGGTTACCGAGATCGCACGTTGTACGAACCTTTAGAAGTACTCCTCGATCAACCAGAAAAAAACAGTCATACTAGAATACTAGAATAAAATACATAAAAATGCTTCAAAATAAAGTCATTCAAAATCTTAGTGTTCTGGATCTGGCTTATCACCCTTTTCCAAGTTTCATAAAGAGAAGGACTGGAGAGGTGGTCAACCTCTGTCTATTCTAAATCTACCAGCTACATTACTTATCCATTCCCTTGCATTTGCTTCAACCATAGAATTATCTTTTCATTCTATTGCCCAGGTTCATTCATTCATACTACTGGCTCCACACTGACCTTGGCAGTGAACACCCAGATATTGAATCTGGTCACTTCTACTGTTTATAAGCACCCCACTGGAGAGGATAGTTATAATAGCTCTATAATATACTCTAGTAAATACCCCATAATATACCATTACCAAACGTATCTATCAACTTCTAACTTACTAACAATTATTTGGAGCTTTGCAAACAAACTGTACAGCTCCATTTGATTTGACATTTAATTAAATGAATAAGATAAGTCTGTAACAAGTTATAGATGACTACCTGTTTTGTTTTATGGATGTTTTCTTATTGGCTGAGGTTCGGAAAAATTCGAAATACGTCAAATCTGATTTTTTTTTCAGGTGAAACCCCATGTTATTTAAGTTGAAAACTATTCCCCCCCGTATCATTCTCCACCACAACAAATTCCATATAGATTCTTATTCTTCACACCAGACACAACTATCGTACACTAGATCTACCCTGGTCTATCTCATGACTCTCACAGCTACAGTATTATAGCAATGGTTGTAAAACCTGTAAATAGAAAGGAAGGTAAAATGATCAGGTTATACTCATGATATAAAATAGACAGCTTTTAGAGTTGAACACGAAGACTGTAAGTTGCCCCTTTTTAACAGGCTCCTTGTGCTTCATACGTCTTTTTAAGAAAAGGGAATTATACCATTTGGCACTGTTCAGCAGGTGAAGTAATCAGCCATCTGCTGGCTGTACAGATTTTACCAATGGTCTATCCACTTCTATCCTCTTAACAGGACACCATTCTTCTATGAAATGCATTTCTCTATCCGAATACAAGCTCCCTTCACTGAGACTACAACATGCAATTTTACCCTCTTATTCTTCCCATAGTCTGTTCTATCATCTGGGATATAATGTTACCTTCGCCTTGTCTGACTATGCAGTTTCTATTCACAGTACCGGTCTCTATTGCTTCTCATACAACACATCTCAGATCACAGGAGGGGGTGGTATCCAAGCTCAACACAGAAAGACAAGTCAAGAAAAACCAATAGATTAGTGCAAAGTGCAGAAATGTGTTTTACCCAGACTAAAATTACAGTACCAGACGACACAACTTTGAATGTATCTCTAAATTACATAACAACAGTGTGAGAAGATGAATCACTTTTTTTGTTCTCTAACATTTCCAATAGAAATTTTCAGTTGAAGGCAAATGCTTGATGAATAAATCCTAAAATCAGACGTAGGAGTGTAAAAGTTAATTATTTCGCTTCAGACATTGGATTATAACTCAGCAACACGCTTTCCTTGCTGCCAATACTGAGCTTGGTTCAACGGAAATGTCTGCAGCATATTTCAATACTTCTAATTTCACAGATGGATTACAGGTTAAACTCTGTTTACAGACACTTTAATGACCCAAATTAAAGTATCTGGTGAGGAGCAGAATTTATAGGAAATCGATGTTAAAAAAAGGACAGTTTTGTTCTAGATAAACCAAGCCTTTTATAATCAATAGTTTTGTCTATCATCCCTTTTCCAAGTTTAGATCTCAAACGTTTATTATAATACTTTGTTTTACCTTATAACTAATTTATTAAATGACAGTTTATTGTAGTTTTCCAATGCAACTATGTTCGTAACTAGCAATTGATAATATCAGGAATTTGGGTTTAGTTGACCTCAATGGAGGAACAAGACAATATTGGGGGACCAAAGTTTTGCTACATACAGACATTGGTGCAAAACAGCAACAAGATATTGTCTTGTAAAAGAGGGAATAGATTCAAGGGAGAAAAATATTATTCTCCCTCTTTACAAGGCACTGGTAAGGCCACATTTGGAATATGCGGTGCAGTTTTGGAATCCCATATACAAAAGGGACATCTTGGAAATGGAAGCAGTTCAGAAGAAGGGCAACTAAATTAATAAGGGGAATGGAGGTGCTTGACTATGGAGACAGATTTCATACATTAATAGGGGAATGGAGGGCATGAGTATATGCAAAGAGTGGACAAGTTGTTATTATTATAATAGTTAATTTAAAATATGAAACATTTTGAACTCACGTTGGTATAATATGTTTGGTAACTATTTATTGTTGTGGACAACTATCTCTACTCTATTTCATCTATTTTCAAATAGCTTTAAGTTTTAGCCATGATGAAATGCTTTGTATGTTGTGTTCTTTCAATCAATATGGAAATGCATTAGTATATTAAAAATAGAGAAGTTGGAAGTACCTTAAACTGAGGAGGTACCAAATCTACATCAGTGGCTGAAAGATAAATAAGGAACCTGTCTTATAGAAAAGGACCAAAAGATGAGCTTTTTTTTTAATAAAGATATCACTGATAGGCAGGTTTACTAGTGGATTGTTCAGCTGAAAGAAGTTATCATATTAGTATTCAATAAAAGATCATTTAAATCCACAACCTCAATGATCTTATTATTTGTACCCTACAATGTGGTAATAACCACTTATCTGCCTGCACAAAAGAGTGTCTAGTGCTTTATTAGCATTTAGTATGTCCTCAGTATTGAGCCCTGTTAGAGTAAGGGAGATGTACCGAGAGATGCTAGAAAAAAAGTTCCTAAATTGCACCAATAAATAAAGGTTAGTGTGGTTACATCGGAAGAGACACCACCACAAGCCTATTTACCAGAGGCTGCACTGCTCCTTTAGCATAAGAATTTTAAGGCAGCTGATAGCGGCTAAAATACTAACGCAAGAGTGATTCCCCCAGGGCCGTTCAGCTTCTGGTGAATCTCTTCCAGAGACTTGCCAGAGTGCGTTTAACTCTAGGTGAATCTCCCAACTGGCTTTGTGGTGGTCCTGTGGATTTAGCAAAACTTACCCACCGCACTCACCACAACCAATGAGATAAAGCATAGTGACTGCTTTTGTGTGACTTTTTAATGCCACTTATTGAGGCCCCTGTGTCTGAGAGAGGCAGGGTCTCTGTGCGTTAACATGAAATGGTCTCTGTGCTGCAGCATCATTGTCTCTCAGCTTCTAGGGGTAGACAGACTGCAGCTTCCTTGTTTTTGACTTGATGTGTACTAGAGAGTTTAGAAGTCTACACTTAGATGCCTACCACGCAAGAGGGTGGATTTTGGGACCGACCGCTAGTACCCAAGGGTTAATTACCAAACCACCGAACAGCCATAGCAAAGGCAGAAGCGAGACATGGCTTTTGTATCTTTGTGAATATCTCTGTCTATGGGGACAATTTTATCTGGTGACTTAAGTTCTCCTTTAGCTTCCATTGACTGTAATGCTTGGCTACTCCTGTACTGAAAACAAGACCTTGTTCCAATATAAATTCTACAAGTTTACCTGCAAAAGGTGTCTGCTTATTTGTAAAGGAAAGTACTTATACCTTTTAGGATTTGTAATAAATGAATGCATCCAAAATAACTACATATTGATCCATTCCCCCCACAGAAATTAACCCCACAAAAATACACAAAAACATTTTTTTTATTTTATCACTGCCTGATATAGTGATATTAATGCATTTCTTATAATGGAAATTTTTTGTGAGGTTAAAGGGACATTTTACTTGGCATTAACCAATACTCTTGGCTCCTCCCACGTCACTGCCTCTGACATTCTTTTATCTATGAAGGTAATACAAAAAAAAACAAACAAAAAAAAAAAACTACAGCGCTCTATAGAGTATGACCTATAATCTTATATAGGGAGATCGATAATTTATATAGGGAGATCGTACTTTATATGGGAGATCAATTACTTTATGGGAGATATTATTTATATAGGGATATATATTTTATATAGGGAATATATATACTTTATATAGGGAGATCAATATATTTTATATAGGGAGATCAATATACTTTATATAGGAGATCTAAATACTTTATTAGGGAGATAGATATATATATTATATATATATATATATACTTTATACAGGAGATCAATATATTTTATATAGGGAGATATATATACTTTATATAGGGAGATCAATATACTTATATAGGGAGATATATATACTTTATATAGGGTATATATATTATATATACTTTTATAGGGCGTATATTATACTTTATATAGGGAGATCAATATACTTTATTAGGGGAGATATATATAAATACTTTATATAGGGAGATATATTACTTTATATAGGGAGATCAATATTTTTATATGGGAGATATATATATATATATATATATATTATATATACTTTATATAGGGATATATATATTATATACTTTATATAGGGAGATCAATATACTTTATAGGGAGATATATATACTTTATATAGGGAGATATATATATATACTTTATTAGGGCGATATATATATCGTTATATAGGGAGATCAATATACTTATTATAGGGAATATATATATATATACTTATATAGGGCGATATATAATATACTTTATATAGGGAGATCAATATACTTTATATAGGGAGATATTAATAAATACTTTATATAGGGAAGATATTATACTTTATATAGGGAGATCAATATACTTTATATAGGGATATATATATATAATATTATAATATATATTATTAATATATATACTTATATAGGGAGATATATATATACTTTATTATAGGGAGATCAATATACTTTATATAGGGAGATCAATATACTTTTATATAGAGATATATATATAACTTTATATAGGGCGATATATATATACTTTATATAGGGAGAATCAATATACTTTTATAGGGAGATATATATACTTTATATAGGGAGATAAATATACTTTAATAGGGGGATACATATACTTTATATAGGGATATATATACTTTATATAGGATATATATATTACTTTATAGGACGATAATACTTTATATAGGGGGAGATATATATATATATATATTATACTTTACATAGGGGATACATATACTTTATAGGAAGAGATAATATACTTTATATAGGGAGATATGTATAATACTTTATAGGAAGATACATATACTTTATAGGGGGATCATATACTTTATATAGGGAGATATATATATATACTTATATAGGAAGATATATATACTTTATATAGGGGGTACATAGAGGTTAACATGTTATAACTTAAGGCCGCAGATGTGAATATGTGTTTTTCAGGAAAGACATAGTGAGCAGTAAAATAGTTAATACACCGTGACTCTTCTACAGAAGATTCCCTGACTAAACTCTTAACAATAAGCGGCGTCGTTATATTTTGTTTGAATAATTGGAAATAATTGGAAACTTTGTTGTCTACATTGATCCTTGGTTATATTCCTTGGAAACGTTGCAGAGTGAACGTCATTTAAGCGTTGAGATACAAGTGGAGCAACTACAAGAGTTGGGATGAGATTTCGTATAAGGTTGGGCATCGAAAGCTATAAAGACACCCCCGTTTATGGTACATGTGTGTCATAACAGGGCAAGGTTTATTTTAATAGATTCCTATCCCTTCTGACACATACAAATCAAAAGAAATACAGGAATACAGGGTAAGGTTCTGTCATAAGATATGTCTACAAGCCAACCTGAAATCTTGCGTGAAGGTCACTAGTAAACTAAATGGTTTGTAGATTAAATCCTTCTAACAGTGCTTTATACCATCTAAAAGGTCTAGGGTCCACTAGGAGTTTGGAAGGAAGTAAAGGGCAATTAAAAAGGTCGATTAGAAGAAGCTCACATATTGGTTGGTTGGTTGAACTGCACTCGTTCTATTAGTCCCCGAATCCTTAGAAAGTCCCATTGTGATTGGCTGTCTCGCATTCTCTCAGAATATGGCCCGTGAAATCAGTTTTCATAGAGAAATGCTTGGGTATTTTAATGTAAAATTATTTTACTGGCCTTTCTACGCCTGACATAAAGTGACTAAGCACAGTGATGTTCACACAATGTCATCAAATTCATATGAAGGTTCATTTCCCCGTTTGGAAGCTCCTGGGCACACCTTCAATGGCTGTTATATTAAACGATGCCTGTTTTTGGAGTCTGAAGATTCTAATACTGCGGCTGCCCTGACCACATTACTTGCTTGTTGTCAGATTTGCATAATGACATGTGTAGCAGATGTCATCGATTTGGCTTGCTTCCTTCTGTTGTCTAACTTTAACCGGCTATGAACCATCTGTCAGCCTATCAAACGCAGTTCCTAGGAAGTTCTCAGTGACATCATAGTTGTCCATTTTGTACCATGCTCCCTGTTTATTCTCCATTGAGCAAACACTGTATCAAACATCGAATGCAGACTGCATCAGATATGGCTACGTCACGTGGGTTCTGACCTAATAAGCTAATTAAAACCAAATGACTGTTTATCAGACATGTTGACATAACAAATAAAATGATAAGTCATGCTTAACATAGAAAATTAAAACCGTCTCCCCCCCACCCACCACCCTTCCTACTTGGCGGGGATAAAATTATGCTGTGCTCGACAGTAAGAAATGCTAAATAATATACGGGGGAAAGAAAATAAAAATCGTATCTAGTTATAAAAACCTAGTATAGTTTTCAAACAGAAATGCATTCACGTCCACTCCTCCCCCCCCATAAACACTAAATTAAATAGACTTTAGCACTGAGACTCCCAACTAGAAATTCACTCACAGCTCAAGATAGAGAAATCCGATAGTTTCAACCGAAATGAAAATAAACAGGATTGCAAGCCAACTCGCTTTGGAAAAACGGAGATTTCTAAAACTAAAAAAGAAAAACCACTGGACGCCATATACAGAAGGATCCATTCAGGAGGTTCAATAAAAGTTCTTATCGTTGAAATGGTGCTAATTTTGCCCAACCAATCAGAATTTATGTAACATTTGAAAGCTAACATCTGATTGGTTGGGGCAAAATTAGCACCATTTTAAACGATAAGAACTTTTATTGAATAACCCCCTTTATATTTAATTTTATCCTAATAAATAATAATTGATTAGAAAATCTCAGACGTGAACTGCAAATTTACTTGCTATTCCCTGGTATAATCCAATCTAGACGACCCAGAATTCCAAGTGTAAAATATCTTAGAGGAAATGTATTAAAGTTGTTTTCAGATAGTCATTGATTTAACTGTCCTTTAATGTGCCGTCCGCCCAAATTAATAAATAATAAAAGTCACAACGTTTCTGCCTTGTTTTACTCTGTTACATAAATATACAACAACTGATGTCTGCAGATTCAACATCCCCAATATCTCAATCTACCTTATCGTATGTGCAGCTGAGTCCCTCTGAGGTTGGAGAATTGTCGTCCCTGTTCTATACGAACTTCTCTAGACCATAAGTGAATTATCGGCCATAGAATTTTTAGAGCTTTTTAATAATAAAAGGAACATTCTCAGTTCTCAGTCCAACAATAACGTTATAAAACAGACAGGATTTTATTGTTTGATCAAAAAGGTAACTCGAATTTTTCCCATATGCACTTGTCTGTTCATCTCAACCGATGCCCAAAATAATAATCAAAAAAAATCAAGTGGATAGAAAGAGAGGACTAATTCCACAATGTGACCATTGATTTTAATATGTGACGTTTGCATCTGCAGCTGCATAAACAAGGCAAAGGCTTCAAGAGTTCTCAAACCAGAATGTGACTATCCACTATCTGAGCCACTATTATAAAAGCCAGAAATCAACAATTACAGAACGAATTCTCATTGAAGATAGATAGTTGGATGATGATAGATAATAGATAGATAATAGTAGATAGATAGATAGATAAGATAGATAGATAGATGATAGTAGATAGATGTGATAGAGAAAAATAGATATGATTGATAGATGATAATAGATAGATAGATAGATGATGATAGATAGATCGCTATATAATGTGGTGCTGATAGTAGATGTTATGGGTGTGTGATTGTAGTGATAGTGTAGTGTAGTTTGTAGTAGTAGTGTGATGATGCTTTAGTAGATAGTGTAGTGTAGTGATGTAGTGATGTGTGATGGTGTGTGTGTGTGTGCTGATGTTGTGGTGTGTGTGTGTGTGTTGTGTAGTGTGTGTGTAGTAGATGTTTAGTGTGTGTGTCGTGCTTGTGTAGCTGTGATTTAGTGTAGTGGGTGTGTGTGCTGTGCTGTGTAGTGTGTGTGGTCGTGTGTGTGTAGATTAGATGATAGTGATAGAGAGTAGATAGATCGACTAGTACGATAGATAGATAGATAAGATAGATAGAGCAATCAGCGTTCTGAAGGCATCTGGCTCACTACCTCCATAGCTTTGATAACCACAACAAAATTGTCTTATATTAGCTATAGATGAATAGTCATGAACAAAAACACCATGCATCCTGCTAAATACAGAGGGTGAACATTTTTTTTGGGACCTGCAAGATATGGACTGAACACTTTACAAGTTCCATATTGCAAGTGGCTCATTTTAAAGGATAACTAAGTCCAACATTTGCTGTTAAAAAATAAATATCACTTGCCCATTCAATAATATTTATAAAATTTTAATAGGAAACATTTACAATAAATAATGTTTTCCAAACACATTCAACAGGTTTCACTCAACTTACTCATGGTATATCTGTGATATTCAATTAGATCAACTGGAATAAAGGTTTAGTCACAGCATCACATCCAGAACTCCCAGGATTTCCCTAAAAGATTCCGGATGTAGTATTCATGTGCAAAGAAATGACAGTGTCCTACAGTATGATGTGCCATCCCTCTTCACCTGTATACCACCAAGAGGCTGTTTAAATGGTGTGAAAATGGGCTGTGCCAAGACAACATCCTTACCAGCAGGAAAGAACCGAACTCAGAACAGGTGTGTTCCACTGGACTTATGCCTGATTGCCACCTATTTCCAATATAAGGATAAGTTCTACAAGGAAAAACATGGATGTGCTATGGATCTCCAGTTTCACCCATTGTTGCCAACCTTTACATGGAGGAAGTGGAAACACCTTCAAGGGCATTGCACCCGCCACTGTTCAAATACGTGGATGACACCTGGGTTACAATCCACCAGAAGGAAGTACAAGCCTTCCAGAACACATCAAACTAACAAGGGAAGGTACAAAACAACACACTGTCTTTCTTGGACTGCTTGGTAGAAGTCAGGGAGAATGGTAAACGGAAGTAGAGGTTTACAGAAAACCAACACACACGATCAGTATTTGATGTTTGACTCCCACCACCGTTTAGATCACAAGCTGGGTGTCATCAGAACCCTGCAACACAGAGCCGAGACATCCCCACTAGCACAGAGACGAAGGCTAAAGAAATTAACTAAACTTGTGGATATCTGGACTGGGCCTGAAAGAAGGAAAGAAAATCAATGAGAAGCAAGGCTGGAAAATGAACATGGTCATCCCATTTATGATGGGGGTGTCACAGAAATTAAGAAGAATTTTCAGTCGTATCCCCGTATAAACCAAACAACATACTGAGGCAGCAACTGGTGCATCCAAAAGACCCAATACCGAAACACAAGAAGTGCAACATCATGTATGCAGTGCAATTTCAATGAAGGGGGCTCCGATTTTTATGAGGGGGGAGACAAAACTGCAGCTGCACCAATGTTTGGCCCAGCACAAAAGAGACAATTTCTTGGTCATTACCTGCATCTTAAGGGGATTTTTTTTTTAAATACACGTTTGAAGTACACTGTACTGTCAACATCTTTGAACAAGACTGGTATAGATGAGGTGTTAAGGAACCATTTTGTCAAAATAAGAAAAGAAGTGGGTGTGTAGGGGGTTTCAACACAAATTGTCTGCCACATATAATGCTGTTTTAAAGCATTTACCTGGCCATTTAATAAAACCTTTAGCTACAATGCGATCAACAATTTGCATTAGTAGGTCCAGATTCCTTGCTAAAATATGGAGGTCCTTGACCCCATGCTGATGTTTGGAGGTCCCTTACCTCTTGCTAGTATATGAAAGTCCCCAACTCCTTGCTGTTATATTGAGCCCCCTGGCTCCTTGCTGTTATATGGAGGTCCCTGACCCCTTGCTGTTATATGGAGATCCCTGACCCCTGCTGTTATATGGAGGTCCCTGACCTCGTGCTGTTATATGGAGGTCCCTGACCCATTGCTGTTATATGGAGGTCCCTGACCCCTTGCTGTTATATGGAGGTCCCTGACCCCTTGCTGTTATATGGAGATCCCTGACCCTTGCTGTTATATGGAGGTCCCTGACCCTTGCTGTTATATGGAGGTCCCTGACCCCTTGCTGTTATATGGAGGTCCCTGACCCCTTGCTGTTATATGGAGGTCCCTGACCTCGTGCTGTTATATGGAGGTCCCTACCCTTGCTGTTATATGGAGGTCCCTGACCCCTTGCTGTTAATGGAGCGCCCTGGCTCCTTGCTGTATATGGAGCCCCCTGGCTCCTTGCTGTTATATGGAGGTCCCTGACCCTTGCTTTATATGGAGCCCCCTGGCCTCCTTGCTGTTATATGGAGGTCCCTGACCCTTTCTGTTATATGGAGCCCCCTGGCTCCTTGCTGTTATATGGAGACCCCCTGAACCCCTTGCTGTTATATGGAGGGTCCCCTGACCCCTTGCTGTTATATGGAGGTCCCTGACCCCTTGCTGTTTATGGAGGTCCCTGACCCTTGCTGTTATATGGAGGTCCCTGACCCCTGCTGTTATATGGAGGCCCTGAACACTTGCTGTTTTATGCTGATTGAGAAACATTCCAAGGTATCTCGCCCTGAAAAAACTTGCACACATAATGTCTAGCAAGCGAAATGCACATCGGTAGAGGGACTGTGACAAGGTGAACTAGAGCCAATGGTGAAGAGCATTATTAAAGCAAAAATGAGCACAAGGATTGCTTTGTTTCTTCTACTGGATTAAGCACAGACGATCATGCATACTGCACGGAAGGCACATGAGTGTACCATCAAAGTGATAAATCCATGAGTGAGAGTAGTGTGTTATCAGTAGTTTCTAATGGATCCATAGTAAGTCCCGGTTAGATATAAACGTGACTTTCTACAATGCTTAGCTCCGTAAGCCATGTTTAACAGCATACAGGGAGATTCAATAAAAGTTGGTGCTAATTTTGCCCCAACCAATCATCTTATTGAACATTTGAAAGCTAACATCTGATTGGTTGGGCCAAAATTAAAATATTAATTTAGTTGCCCTTCTCGAACTGCTTCCATTTCCAGATGTCCCTTTTGTATATGGGATTCCAAAACTGCACCGCATATTCCAAATGAATCCTTACCAGTGCCTTATAAAGAGGGAGAATAATATTTTCTCTCTTGAATCTATTCCCCTCTTTATACAAGACAATATCTTGCTAGCTCTAGCCGTGCTACCTGGCTTGTTTGCTACAGCTAAGTCTGTTATCTACCAGAACCCCCAAATCTTTTTCCATTACAGAAGAAGAAGAGGAATGGTTCGCCCTATAGAATTGATTACTAAATTGGTTAACTAGATTGTAAGCTCTACGGGGCAGGGACCTCCTTTCCTCTTGTGGCAAGACTCTAGCACTTATATAGTAATATTTATATAAGTTATATATTTATGTACTGAACTATTTATTTTGCCCCCTGTGTATGAAATTTTTGTATTTGATATTGTACAGCTCTGTGTCCCCAAATGGCGCTTTAATAATAACTATCTACATACATACACACACTTACTACACACATATATACATACAAACACACATACATACAACCACATACATCATACTACACACATACATACATACATACAAACAAACATACATACATACATACATACATACAAACACACATACATACATACATACTATGTTCTAATAGAGGATCACATTTAGTTTGCATCATTGGCCTGAAGTAACTAATTGGCAACATTACTGGAACCTACCCAATGTGAATCCTGAGTGTATTGAGACTTTATCCATTTAACTTTTACAATTCATTTTTACAGCTTCGCTACTGGGGACGCCAGTGTCCTTTAAAAAGAATCTGAAATCTTAGCTCTTTAAATGAATCATTTTACATTATATAATCAACTGCTTGCAGTTCTTTAAAGATCTAACGAGTAATGCAGTAGGCAGATTTCTATACTTTGTGATCGTTAAGAATTTCTCTTCATTGAATAAAAGGACATTTTTTTTTTATTATTATTATTATTAGAAATTCTAGTCTAGGGCATATGACACCTGTTTTACCAGTTGAAACCTGTTAAATTCATGAAACAAAGTAAAGGAACATTTCTTAAATTATATGATGAAGATAAGAGTCAAAGTTATTCCAAAATCAATATTACGGAATCCCGCATGGGTACTTTGGAAGCCATTTTATACACTTCAAAGTGCAATTAAAGTCAGATTGCTACAGTTAACATTAATCTTGATTATGATTTCTGTCGCAGATGCCTATAGGTTATCAAATTTACTGGATTGCTACCTACATTTATCCTGATGGAGTCCAGAGCAGTTTCCTTTTGTATAATAATCAGGGTTATTCAATAAAAGTTCTAAATGGTGCTAATTTTGCCCCAACCAATCAGATGTTAGCTTTCAAATGTTAAATAAGATCTGATTGGTTGGGGCTAAATTTGCACATTGTAAACGATAAGAACTTTTATTGAATAACCTGTATATATTCTAAGGGCCGGTCACACTAGGAACGGACAGAAACACAATTTAATGCAATGTGTTAAAACGCAACATTTTAACAAGTTTCTGTGTCTGTAGCTGACCATTTGTGTGACCGTTATCATCCGTTAGTGTCTGGTTTTTTTCTGCATTTCTGTCTATTGTGTTTGAACGCATTTTTTCAAATTTAGGGGGCAGGACCTGAGAACTAAAATGACATCACAGGAACTCCCAGGCACCCTTTTTGAAAAATGGCCAGAAAAGCAAAACGCGTTGTATCCGTTGTACCGCATTTTCATGCAGTTTACACGGACAGGAATGCGTGCAGCGGTGCGTTTTATAACGAATTGAACGGAATACAATGCAGAAAGTGTGAACAATATATGAAACACTATGGGATTTTATGGTCTGCACTTGTGCTTGAAAAACAGATACAAACTGATGTAGTGTGAACGAGCCCTAAATAGAAAGTGGCTGACCAAAATGTATTTAAAGCAAAAGACAAAGATGAAGGTTAGTGGCATTTAAAACTTAAAAGAACATCTAAATGACCATTGGTTGAAGACGTCTGACATATAACAATGTTAGACAGAAGCCTCAGACCAGAAATTGATGCTCTGCAACGGGACAAAACAGGAGGTAGGAATAATTACCTCTACCTCCCAGAAAAAAAAATTCTATGCAGGTAAGAGTTGTTTTTTTTTTTTTAATATTAATTGTTATTAATATTGTTTCATATGTATTGGAGTATTACAGTATAATGCTTATAAAAGGTTTGTTAAGTTTGATTTCAAAATGCTGTATACAGAAGCCCACAATAGGCTGAAAAACTTCTGTAATTTGTGATTGGATGACCCTGTTTCCCAGATTATTATTATTATTATCTAAGCACATTTATTTGACACATACAACCTATCAGTATATCTGTTGTATTCAATTAGATCAACTGGACTTGAAATGTAGTTCTGAAGACGTTTCGCTAGTCATCGACTGGCTTTCTCAATTCAGAATGACTTGTACAAGAATCTGTGGCAATTATGTACCCTGGAGAATCCCAATTAGCATATCACAGCCAGGTGTTAAGGGTGTGATAGATAGTGGCTAAGAGGTGTTATAGGAACGCCCAGAGTAAGGTGTTAAAACAGCATTGTACATGGCAGACAGTTGGTGTCGAACCCCCCCACCTTATTTAGGCTTGGTTTCTTTATTTTCACATAAATGGCCTCCTTAACACCTCTCTTGAACCAGTCACGTTCCTTCGCCAGTATGTTAACATTACAATCTTCAAAGGTATGCCTTTATCCTTAAGATGCAGGTACACGCTGAGTCCTGACCCGAGGAATTGGCTCTTCTGTGCTGGGCCATACGTTGATGCAGTTGCTGTTTGGTCTCCCCCACATCAAATCAGAGCATCTTCACTGCACTGCACCGCTATATGATGTCGCTTTTCTTGTGTTTTGGTATGGGTCTTTCGGATGTACCAATTGCTGCCTCAGCGTGTTGCTCGGTTTAAGCAACCGCTGAGGCAGCAATTGGTACATCCAAAAGACCCAATACCAAACCAAGAAAAGTGCATCATATATGCGGTGCAGTGCATCACCGCATAAACCTATCAGTATGTCTTTATAGTGTGGGGGAAACCCACGCAAGCACGGGGAGACATACAAACTCCTTGCAGATGTGTCCAAGGGCGGATCGAACTCAGGACCTCAGCGCTGCAAGGAATCAGTGCTAACTAGAGATGGACTAGAACTCGTACTCGAACCCGAGTTTGAGCCGAACTATTCAAGTTCGAACGGACTCGGACTTCTCGAACTTCCTGGACCCGATTTTCGATATTTCCGGACTTTGATATCATCGAATGTTCGAACGTTCAGGCAATCGAATCCGCGAGTAAAATGTCTATTATACCTATACGCGAGCGTTGAATCCGCAAGTAAAATGTCTATTATACCTAGACGCGAGCATCGAATCCGCAAGTAAAATGTCTATTATTCCTAGACGCGAGCATCGAATCCGCTAGTAAAATGTCTATTATTCCTAGACCGCGAGCTCGAATCCGAAGTAAAATGTCTATTATACCTAGACGCGAGACATCGAATCCGCAAGTAAAATGTCTATTATCCTAGACGCGAGCGTGAATCCGCAAGTAAATGTCTATTATACCTTACCGAGCGTTGAATCCACAAAGAAAAATGTCTATTATACCTATACGCGAGTATTAATCCGCAAGTAAAATGTCTATTATACCTAGACGCGCAGCGAATCCGCAAGTAAATGTCTATTTCCTAGACGCGGATCGAATCCGCAAGTAAAATGTCTATTATACCTAGACGCGAGTATCAAATCCGCAAGTAAAGTCTATTATACCTAGACGCGAGCATCGAATCCAAGTAAAATGTCTATTATACCTAACGCGAGCATGATACCACAAGTAAAATGTCTATTATCCTAGACGCGAGTATCGAATCCACAAGTAAATGTCTATTATACCGACGCGAGCATCGAACCCGCAAGTAAAATGTCTATTATACCTAGACGCGAGCATCGAATCCGCAAGTAAAATGTCTATTATACATATACGCGAGCGTTGAATCCGCAAGTAGAATGTCTATTATACCTAGACGCGAGCATTGAATCCGCAAGTAAAATGTCTATTATACCTATACCGAGCATCGAATCCGCAAGTAAAATGTCTATTATACCTAGACGCGAGCATCGAATCCGCAAGTAAAATGTCTATTATACCTAGACGCGAGCATCGAATCTGCAAGTAAAATGTCTATTATACCTATACGCGAGCGTCGAATCTGCAAGTAAAATGTCTTTTATACCTATACGCGAGCGTCGAATCTGCAAGTAAAATGTCTATTATACCTAGACGCGAGCATCGAATCCGCTAGTAAAATGTCCTATTATACCTATACCGAGCGTCGAATCCGCAAGTAAATGTCTATTATACCTATACGCGGCGTCGAATCCGCAGTACCTCGAGCGTCGAATCCGCAAGTAAAATGTCTATTATACCTATACGCGAGCGTCGAATCCGCAAGTAAAATGTCTATTATACCTAGACGCGAGCATCGAATCCGCTAGTAAAATGTCTATTATACCTATACGCGAGCGTCGAATCCGCAAGTAAAATGTCTATTATACCTAGACGCGAGCGTCGAATCCGCAAGTAAAATGTCTATTATACCTATACGCGAGCGCGTATAGGTTAATAGACCTTTTACTTGCGGATTCGACGCTCGCGTATAGGTATATAGACATTTTACTTGCGGATTCGATACTCACGTATAGGTATAATAGACATTTTACTAGCGATTCGATACTCGCTTATAGGTAATATAGACATTTTACTTGCGGATTCGACGCTCGCGTCTAGGTATAATAGACATTTTACTTGCGGATTCACGCTCGCGTATAGGTATAATAGACATTTTACTAGCGGATTCGATGCTCCGCGTCAGGTATAATAACATTTTACTTGTGGATTCGACGCTCGCGTATGGTATAATAACATTTTACTTGCGGATTCGACGCTCGCGTATAGGTAATAATAGACATTTTACTTGCGGATTCCGCGCGCGTATAGGTATAATAGACATTTTACTAGCGGATTCGATGCTCGCGTCTAGGTATAATAGACATTTTACTTGCAGATTCGACGCTCGCTGTATAGGTATAAGACATTTTACTTGCAGATTCACGCTCGCGTATAGGTATAATAGACATTTTACTTGCAGATTCGATGCTCGCGTCTAGGTATAATAGACTTTACTTGCTGGTTCGATGCTCGCGTCTAGGTATAATAGACATTTTACTTGCGGATTCGATGCTCGCGTAAGGTATAATAGACATTTTACTTGCGTGTTCAATGCTCGCGTCTAGGTATAATAGACATTCTACTTGCGGATTCAACGCTCGGTATATGTATATAGACATTTTACTTGCGATTCGATGCTCGCTCTAGGTATATAGACATTTTACTTGCGGGTTCGATGCTCGCGTCTAGGTATAATAGACATTTTACTTTGGATTCGATACTCGCGTCTAGGTATAATAGACATTTTACTTGTGATTCATGCTCGGTCTAGGTATATAGACATTTACTTGTGGATTCGATGCTCGCGTCTAGGTATAATAGACATTTTACTTGCGGATTTGATACTCGCGTCTAGGTAATATAGACATTTTACTTGCGGATTCGATGCTCGCGTCTAGGAATAATAGACTTTTTACTTCGGATTCGATGCTCGCGTCTGGTAAATAGACATTTACTTGCGGATTCAATACTCGCGTATAGGTATAATAGACATTTTTTCTTGTGGATTCAACCTCGCGTATAGGTATAATAGACATTTTACTTGCGGATTCAACGCTCGCGTCTAGGTATAAAGACATTTTACTTGCGGATTCGATGCTCGCGTCTAGGTATAATAGACATTTACTAGCGGATTCGATGCTCGCGTCTAGGTATAATAGACATTTTACTAGCGGATTCGATGCTCGCGTCTAGGTATAATAGACATTTTACTTGCGGATTCGATGCTCGCGTCTAGGTATAATAGACATTTTACTTGCGGATTCATGCTCGCGTATAGGTTAATAACATTTTACCGCGGATTCGATTGCCTTGAACGTTCGAACATTCGATGATTATCGAAAGTCCGGAAAATATCGAAAATCCGGGTCCAGATAGTTCGAGAAGTCCGAGTCCGTTCGAACTTGAATAGTTCGGCTCAAACTCGGGTTCGAGTACGAGTTCTAGTCCATCTCTGTTAGCACTGATTCCTTGCAGCGCTGAGGTCCTGAGTTCGATTCCGCCCTTGGACACATCTGCAGGAGTTTTGTATGTTCTCCCCGTGCTTGCGTGGGTTTCCCCCACAATCATAAAGACATACTGATAGGTTTATGCGGTGCACTGCACCGCATATATGATGTCACTTTTCTTGTGTTTTGGTATTGGGTCTTTTGGATGTACCAATTGCTGCCTCAGCGTGTTGCTTTAAACCGAGCAACACGCTGAGGCAGCAATTGGTCCATCCGAAAGACCCAATACCAAAACACAAGAAAAGCGACATCATATATGCGGTGCAGTCAGTGAAGAATGCTCTGATTTGTATGTGGGGGAGACCAAACAGCAACTGCATCAACGTATGGCCCAGCACAGAAGAGCCAATTCCTCGGGTCAGGACTCACCGTGTACCTGCATCTTAAGGATAAGACATACCTTTGAAGATTGTAATGTTAACATACTGGCGAAGGAACGTGACTGGTTCAAGAGAGGTTTTAAGGAGGCCATTTATGTGAAAATAAAGAAACCAAGCCTAATAGAGGTGGGGGGGTTCGACACCAACTGTCTGCCATGTACAATGCTGTTAACACCTTACTCTGGGCGTTCCTATAACACCTCTTAGCCACTATCTAATCACACCCCTTAACACCTGGCTGTGATATGCTAATTGGGATTCTCCAGGTACATAATTGCCACAGATTCTTGTACAAGTCATTCTGAATTAGAAAGCCAGTCGGATGACTAGCGAAACGTCTTCAAGAACTACATTTCAATCCAGTTGATCTAATTGAATACAACAGTACTGATAGGTTGTATGTGTCAAATAAATGTGCTTAGATAATAATAATAATAATCTGGGAAACAGGGTCATCCAATCACAAATTACAGAATTTTTTCAGCCTATTGTGGGCTTCTGTATACAGCATTGAAATCAAACTTAACAAACCTTTTATAAGCATTATACTGTAATACTCCAATACATATGAAACAATATTAATACAACTTAATATTAAAAAAAAAAAACAACTCT
This sequence comes from Hymenochirus boettgeri, assembly GCA_019447015.1. Lineage (NCBI taxonomy): Eukaryota > Metazoa > Chordata > Amphibia > Anura > Pipidae > Hymenochirus > Hymenochirus boettgeri. The sequence continues at coordinate 2,153,170 of CM033470.1, forward strand.
TACCTGCATAGAATTTTTTTTTCTGGGAGGTAGAGGTAATTATTCCTACCTCCTGATTTTGTCCCGTTGCAGAGCATCAATTTCTGGTCTGAGGCTTCTGTCTAACATTGTTATATGTCAGACGTCTTCAACCAATGGTCATTTAGATGTTCTTTTAATTTTTAAATGCCACTCAACTTCATCTTTGTCTTTTGCTTTAAATACTTTTGGTCGCCCACTTTCTATTTGGGCTCGTTCACACTACATCAGTTTGTATCTGTTTTTCAAGCACAGTGCAGACCATAAAATCCCATAGTGTTTCATATATTGTTCACACTTCTGCATTGTATTCCGTTCAATTCCGTTATAAAACGCACCGCTGCACGCATTCCTGTCCGTGTAAACTGCATGAAAATGCGGTACAACGGATACCAACGCGTTTTGCTTTTCTGGCCATTTTTCAAAAAGGGTGCCTGGGAGTTCCTGTGATGTCATTTTATTTCTCAGGTCCTGCCCCCTATTTGAAAAAATGCGTTCAACACAATAGAACAGAATGCAGAAAAAACCAGACAACACGGATGATAACGGTCACACAAATGGTCAGCTACAGACACAGAAACTTGTTAAAATGTTGCGTTTTAACACATTGCATTAAATTGTGTTTCTGTCCGTTCCTAGTGTGACCGAGCCCTTAGAAATATACAGGTTATTCAATAAAAGTTCTTATCGTTTACAATGTGCAAATTTAGCCCCAACCAATCATCTTATTTAACATTTGAAAGCTAACCTGATTGGTTGGGGCAAAATTAGCACCATTTAGAACTTTTATTGAATAACCCTGATTATTATACAAAAGGAAACTGCTCTGGACTCCATCAGGATAAATGTAGGTAGCAATCCAGTAATTTTGATAACCTATAGGCATCTGCGACAGAAATCATAATCAATTAATGTTAACTGCAATCTGACTTTAATTGCACTTTGAAGTGTATAAAATGGCTTCCAAAGTACCCATGCGGGATTCCGTAATATTGATTTTGGAATAACTTTGACTCTTATCTTCATCATTAATTTAAGAAATGTTCCTTTACTTTGTTTCATGAATTTAACAGTTTCAACTGGTAAACAGGTGTCAATATGCCCTAGACTAGAATTTCTAATAAATAATAATAATTAAAAAAAAATGTCCTTTTATTCAATGAAGAGAAATTCTTTAACGATCACAAAGTATAGAAATCTGCCTACTGCATTACTCGTTAGATCTTTAAAGAACTGCAAGCAGTTGATTATATGTAAAATGATTCATTTAAAGAGCTAAGATTTCAGATTTCTTTTTAAAGGACACTGGCGTCCCCATTAGCGAAGCTGTAAAAATGAATTGTAAAAGTTAAATGGATAAAGTCTCAATACACTCAGGATTCACATTGGTGGTTCCCAGTAATGTTGCCAATTAGTTACTTCAGGCCAATGATGCAAACTAATGTGATCCTCTATTAGAACATAGTATGTATGTATGTATGTGTGTTTGTATGTATGTATGTATGTATGTATGTTTGTGTATGTATGTATGTATGTGTGTATGTATGTATGTATGTGTGTTTGTATGTATGTGTGTTTGTATGTATATATGTGTGTATGATTAGTGTGTTGTATGTAGGTAGTATATTTTATTTTAAAGCGCCATTTGGGGACACAGAGCTGTACAATATCAAATACAAAATTTCATACAAGGGGGCAAATACATAAATAGTTCAGTACATATATATAACTTATATAAATATTACTATATAAGTGCTAGAGTCTTCCCACAGAGGAAAGGAGGTCCCTGCCCCGTAGAGCTTACAATCTAGTTAACCAATTTTAATCATTTCTATAGGGCAAACCATTCCTCTTCTTCTTCTGTAATGGAAAAAGATTTGGGGGTTCTGGTAGATAACAGACTTAGCTGTAGCAAACAATCCCAGGTAGCACCGGCTAGAGCTAGCAAATATGTCTTGTATAAAGAGGGGAATAGATTCAGAGAGAAAAATATTATTCTCCCTCTTATAAGGCACTGGTAAGGATTCATTTGAATATGCGGTGCAGTTTTGGAATCCCATATACAAAAGGGACATCTTGGAAATGAAGCAGTTCAGAGAAGGGCAACTAAATTAATATTTTAATTTTGGCCCAACCAATCAGATGTTAGCTTTCAAATGTTCAATAGATCTATTGGTTGGGGCAAAATTAGCACCAACTTTTATTGAATCTCCCTGTATGCTGTTAACATGGCTTACGGAGCTAAGCATTAGTAGAAAGTCACGTTTATATCTAACCGGGACTTACTATGGATCCATTAGAACTACTGATTAACACACTACTCTCACTCATGGATTTATCACTTTGATGTACACTCATGTGCCTTCCGTGCAGTATGCATGATCGCTGTGCTTAATCCAGTAGAAGAAACAAGCAATCCTTGTGCTCATTTTTGCTTTAATAATGCTCCTTCACCATTGGCTCTAGTTCACCTTGTCACAGTCCCTCTACCGATGTGCTTTTCGCTTGCTAAACATTATGTGTGCAAGTTTTTTCAGGGCGAGATACCTTGGAATGTTTCTCAATCAGCAAAAACAGCAAGTGTTCGGCCTCCATATAACAGCAAGGGGTCAGGACCCTCATATAACAGCAAGGGGTCAGGACCTCCATATAACAGCAAGGGGTCAGGGACCTCCATATAACAGCAAGGGGTCAGGGACCTCCATATAACAGCAAGGGGTCAGGGGGCTCCATATAACAGCAAGGAGCCAGGGGGCTCCATATAAACCAAGGGTTCAGGGCCCTCCATATAACAGCAAGGAGCCAGGGGGCTCCATATACAGCAAGGGGTCAGGACCTCCATATAACAGCAAGAGCCAGGGGGCTCCATAAACAGCAAGAGCCGGGGCGCTCCATAAACAGCAAGGGGTCAGGACCTCCATATAACAGCAAGGGGTCAGGGACCTCCATATAACAGCACGAGGTCAGGGACCTCCATATAACAGCAAGGGGGGACCTCCATATAACAGCAAGGGGTCGGGACCTCCATATAACAGCAGGGGTCAGGGACCTCCATATAACAGCAAGGGGTCAGGGATCTCCATATAACAGCAAGGGGTCAGGACCTCCATATAACAGCAAGGGGTCAGGGACCTCCATATAACGCATGGGTCAGGACCTCCATATAACAGCACGAGTCAGGGACCTCCAATAACAGCAGGGGTCAGGGATCTCCATATAACAGCAAGGGGTCAGGGACCTCCATATAACAGCAAGGAGCCAGGGGGCTCAATATAACAGCAAGAGTTGGGGACTTTCATATACTCAAGAGGTAAGGGACCTCCAAACATCAGCATGGGGTCAAGGACCTCCATATTTTAGCAAGAATCTGGAACCTACTGATGCAAATTGTTGATCGCATTGTGCTAAAGGTTTTTATTAATGGCCAGTAAATGCTTAAAAACAGCATTATATGTGGCAGACAATTTGTGTTGAACCCCCTACACACCCACTTCTTTTCTTATTTTGACAAAATGGTCTCCTTAACACCTCATCTATACCAGTCTTGTTCAAAGATGTTGACAGTACAGTGTACTTCAAACGTGTATTTAAAAAAAAAAATCCCCTTAAGATCAGGTAATGACCAAAAATTGTCTCTTTTGTGCTGGGCCAACCATTGGGCAGCTGCAGTTTTGTCTCCCCCCCTCATAAAAATCGGAGCCCCCTTCATTGAAATTGCACTGCATCTACATGATGTTTCACTTCTTGTGTTTCGGTATTGGGTCTTTGGATGCACCAGTTGCTGCCTCATTATGTTGTTTGGTTTATACGGGGATACGACTGAAAATTCTTCTTAATTTCTGTGACACCCCCATCATAAATGGGATGACCATGTTCTTTTCCAGCCTTGCTTCTCATTGATTTTCTTTCCTTCTTTCAGGCCCAGTCCAGATATCCACAAGTTTAGTTAATTTCTTTAGCCTTCGTCTCTGTGCTAGTGGGGATTTCTCGGCTCTGTGTTGCAGGGTTCTGATGACACCCAGCTTGTGATCTAACGTGGTGGGAGTCAAACATCAAATCTGATCTGTGTGTGTTGGTTTTCTGTAAACCTCTACTTCCAGTTTACCATTCTCCCTGACTTCTACCAAGCAGTCCAAGAAAGACAGTGTGTTGTTTTGTACCTTCCCTTGTTAGTTTGATGTGTTCTGGAAGGCTTGTACTTCCTTTGGTGGATTGTACCCAGGTGCATCCACGTATTTGAACCAGTGGCTGGTGTGCAATGCCCTTGAAGGTGTTTCCACTTCCTCCCATTGTAAAGGTTGGCAACAATGGGTGAAACTGGAGATCCCATAGCACATCCATGTTTTTCCTTGTAGAACTTATCCTTATATGGGAAATAGGTGGCAATCAGGCATAAGTCCGTAGGGAACACACCTGTTCTGAGTTCGGTTTCTTTCCTGCTGGTAAGGATGTGTCTTGGCACAGCCATTTTCACACCATTTAAACAGCCTCTTGGTGGTATACAGGTGAAGAGGGATGGCACATCATACTGTAGGACACTGTCATTTCTTTTGCACATGAATACTACATCCGAATCTTGTTTAGGGAAATCCTGGGAGTTCTGGATGGTGATGCTGTGGACTAAACCTTTATTCCAGTTGATCTAATTGAATATCACAGATTACCATGAGTAATTTGAGTGAGAACCTGTTGATGTGTTTGGAAAACATTTATTTATTGTAAATGTTTCCTTTAAAATTTATAAATAATTATTGAATGGGCAAGTGATATTTATTTTTTAACAGCAAATGTTGGACTTAGTTATCCTTTAAAATGAGCCACTTGCAATATGGAACTTGTAAAGTGTTCTAGTCCATATCTTGCAGGTCCCAAAAAAATGTTCACCCTCTGTATTTAGCAGGATGCAGGGTTTTTTTGTTCATGACTATTCATCTATAGCTAATATGAACCAATTTTTTTGTGGTTATCTAAGCTATGAGGTTATGTGAGCCAGATGCCTTTTCAGAACGCTGATTGCTCTATCTATCTATCTATCTATCTATCTATCTATCATCTATCTATCTATCTATCTTCTATATCTAGCTATCTATCTCCAGCTATCATCTACATCATCTATCTATCATCTAGCTATCTATCTATCTATCATCTCATCTATCTATTTCTCTCTCTATCTATCTATCTATCTATCTATCTATCCATCTATATCTATCTATTATCTATCTAATCTATCTATCTATCTATCTATCTATCTATCTATCTATCTATCTATCTATCTATATCTATCTATCTATCTATCATCTATCTATCCTCTATATCTATCTATCTATATATCTATCTAATCTATCTATCTATCTATCTATCCTATCTATATCTAGCTATCTTCTCTATCTATCACTATCTATCTAATCTCATCTCTATCTATCTATCTATCTATCTCTATCTATCTATCTATCTATCTTATCTATCTATCTATTTATCTATCTATCATCCTTATCTATTATCTATCTATCTATCTATCTATCTATTCTCTATCTTTATCTATCGATCTATCTATCTATCTATCTATCTATCTATCTATTATCTATCTATCAATCATCTATCTATCTCTTTCTCTCTATCTATCTTCTATCATTCTATCTATCTTATCATCTATCTTCTATCTATCTATCTATCTATCTATCTATCATTATCTATCTATCTATCTATCTATCCATCCAACTATCTATCTTCAATGAGAATTCAGTTCTGTAATTGTTGATTTCTGGCTTTTATAAATAGTGGCTCAGAATAGTGGATAGTCCACTTCGGTTTGAGAACTCTTGAAGCCTTTGCCTTGTTTTATGCAGCTGCAATGCAAACGTCACTATTAAAATCAATGGTCACATTGTGGGAATTAGTCCTCTCTTTCTATCCACTTGATTTTTTTTGATTTTTATTTTGGGCATCGGTTAGATGAACAGACAAGTGTCATATGGGAAAAATTCGAGTTTTACCTTTTTTGATCAAACAATAAAATCCTAGTCTGTTTTATAACGTTATTTGTTGGACTGAGAATGATTTCCTTTATTGTAAAAAGCTCTAAAAATTCTATGGCCGATAATCTACTTATGGTCTAGAGAAGTTCTGTATAGAACAGGGACGACAATTCTCCAACCTCAGAGGGACTCAGCTGCACATACGATAAGGTAGATTGAGATATTGGGGATGTTGAATCTGCAGACATCAGTTTGTTGATATATTATTTAACAGAGTAAAACAAGGCAGAAACGTTGTTGACTTTTATTATTTATTAATTTGGGCGGACGGCCACTTAAAGGACAGTTAAATCAATGACTACTGAAAACAACTTTAATACTTTCCTCTAAGATATTTTACACTTGGAATTCTGGTCGTCTAGATTGGATTATACCAGGGAATAGCAAGTAAATTTGCAGTTCACGTCTGAGATATTTTCTAATCAATTATTATTTATTAGGATAAAATTAAATATAAAGGGGGTTATTCAATAAATTTCTTATCGTTTAAAATGGTGCTAATTTTGCCCCACCAATCAGATGTTAGCTTTCAAATTTACATAATTTCTGATTGGTTGGGGCAAAATTAGCACCATTTCAAACGATAAACTTTTTATGGAACCTCCCTGAATGGATCCTTCTGTATATGGCGTCCAGTGGTTTTTCTTTTTTATTTTTAGAAATCTCCGTTTTTCCAAAGCGAGTTGCTTGCAATCCTGTTTATTTTTCATTTCGGGTTGAAACTATCGGATTTCTCTATCTTGAGCTGTGAGTGAATTTCTAGTTGGAGTCTCAGTGCTAAAGTCTATTATATTTGGTTTGGGGGGGGAGGAGTGGACGTGAATGCATTTCTTGTTTGAAAACTATACTAGGTTTTTTATAACTAGATACGATTTTTTATTTTCTTTCCCCCGTATATTATTTAGCATTTCTTCTGTCGAGCACAGCATAATTTTTATCCCTTCGCCAAGTAGGAGGGTGGTGGGTGGGGGGGAGACGGTTTTAATTTTCTATTGTAAGCATGACTTATCATTTTATTTGTTATTCAACATGTCTGATAACAGTCACATTTGGTTTTAATTAGCTTATTAGGTCAGAACCCACGTGACGTAGCCAATCTGATGCAGTCTGCATTCGATGTTTGATACAGTGTTTGCTCAATGAGAATAAACAGGGAGCAATGTGTACAAAATGACAACTATGATGTCACTGAGAACTTCCTAGGAACTGCGTTTGATAGGCTGACAGATGGTTCATGCCGTTAAGTTAGACAACAGAAGGAAGCAGCCAAATCGATGACATCTGCTACACATGTCATTATGCAAATCGACAACGAAAAGCAAGTAATGTGGTCAGGGCAGGCCGCAGTATAGAATCTTCAGACTCCATAAAACAGGCATCGTTTAATTATAACAGCCATTGAAGTGTGCCCAGGAGCTTCCAAACGGGGAAATGAACATTCATATGAATTTGATGACATTGTGTGACACATCACCTGTGCTTAGTCACTTTATGTCAGGCGTAAGAAGCCAGTAAAATAATTTTACATTAAAATACCCAAGCATTTCTCTATGAAAACTGATTTCTACGGGCCATATTCTGAGAGATGCTGAGACAGCCAATCCCAATGGGACTTCTAAGGATTCGGGACTAATAGACGAGGCAGTTCAACCAACCAAACCAATATGTGAGCTTCTTCTAATCGACCTTTTTAATTGCCCTTTACTTTCCTTCCATACTCCTAGTGGACCCTAGACCCTTTAGATGGTATAAAGCACTGTTAGAAGGATTTAATCTACAAACCATTTAGTTTACTAGGGACCTTCACGCAAATTTCAGGTTGGCTTTGTAGACATATCTTAGTGACAGAACCTTACCCTGTATCCTGTATTTTCTTTTGATTTTTATGTGTCAGAAGGGATAGGAATCTATTAAAATAAACCTTGCCCTGTTATGACCCATGTACCATAAACGGGGGTGTCTTTATAGCTTTCGATGCCCCAACCTTATACGAAATCCATCCCAACTCTTGTAGTTGCTCCACTTGTAATCTCAACGCTTAAATGACGTTCACTCTGCAACGTTTCCAAGGAATTATAACCAAAGGATCAATGTAGCCAACAAAGTTTCAATTATTTCCAATTATTCAACAAAATATAAACGACGCCGCTTATTGTTAAGAGTTTAGTCAGGAATCTTCTGTAGAAGAGTTCACGGTGTATTAACTATTTTACTGCTCACTATGTCTTTCCTGAAAAACACTATTCACATCTGCGGCCTTAAGTTATAACATGTTTAACCTCTATGTATCCCCCTATATAAAGTAAAGTATATATATCTTCCTATATAAGTATATATATATCTCCCTATATAAGTATATGTATCCCCCTATATAAAGTATATGTATCTTCCTATATAAGTATATACTATCTCCTATAAAGTATAATATCTCTCCCTATATAAAGTATATGTATCCCCCTATGTAAAGTATATATATATATATATATATCTCCCCTATATAAGTAATATACGTCCTATAAAGTATTATATTATCTCCTATAAAGTATATATATCTCCCTATATAAAGTAATATGTTCCCCCTATATAAGTATATTTATCTCCCTATAAAGTATATAATATATCTCCCTATATAAAGTATATTGATCTCCCTATTATAAAGTATATATATCGCCCTATATAAAGTATATCTTATATCTCCCTATAAAAGTTATTGAAGCTCCCTATTAAAGTATTTGATCTCCCTATATAAATATATTATATCCCCTAATATAAAGTAATATATATATATATATATATATATATATATATATATATATCTCCCTATATAAAGTAGATTGATCTCCTATATAAAGTATATTATTCTCCCTATATAAAGTATTTAATTTTATATATTCTCCCTATATAAGTATATTGATCTCCCTATATAAAGTATATATAATATCGCCCTATATAAAGTATATATATATATATCTCCCTATATAATATAATTGATCTCCCTATATAAAGTTATATATATCGCCCTATAAATATATATATCTATCTCCCTATATAAAGATTATATATCTCCTATATCAAGTATAATAAAGTATATTGATCTCCCTATTAAAGTAATATATATATATATCTCCCTATATAAGTATAATATATATATATATATATATATATTATATCTCCCTATATAAGTATATTGATCTCCCTATAATAATTATATATATCTCCCTATTAAAGTATTTATATATATCTCCCTATATAAAGTATATTGATCTCCCTATATAAAGTATATATATAATCCCCTATATAGTATATATATATATATATTATCCCTTATAAGTATAATATCTCTCCCTATAAAGTAATTGATCTCCCTATATAAAGTATATTCTCCCTATATAAATATATTGATCTCCTATAAGTATATATATATATATATATATATATATCTATCTCCTATATAAAGTATTTAGATCTCCCTATATAAAGTATATGATCTCCCATAAAATATATTGATCTCCCTATATAAGTATATAATCTCCCTATAAAATATATATCTCCTATATAAATAATATCTCCCAAAGTATATTGATCTCCCATATAAATTCATCTCCCTATATAAATTACGATCTCCCTATATAAGATTATAGTCATACTCTATAGAGCGCTGTAGTTTTTTTTTTTTTGTTTGTTTTTTTTTGTATTACCTTCATAGATAAAAGGAATGTCAGAGGCAGTGACTGTGGGAGGAGCCAGAGAGTATTTGGTTAATGCACAAGTAAAATGTCCCTTAACCTCCAATAAAAATTTCCATTATAAGAAATGCATATATATCCCTATATCAGCAGTGTAATAAAAATGTTTTTGTGTATTTTTTGTGGGTTAATTTCTGTGGGGGGAATGGATCATATGTTGTTATTTTTGGATGCATCATTATTACATTCCTAAAGGTATAAGTACTTTCCTTTACAAATAAGCAGACACCTTTTGCAGGTAAACTTGTAGAATTTATATTGGAACAAGTCTTGTTTTCAGTACGGAGTAGCCAAGCATTACAGTCAATGGAAGCTAAAGGAGAACTTAAGTCACCAGATAAAATTGTCCCAATAGACAGAGAATATTCACAAGATACAACAGCCATGTCTCGCTTCTGCCTTTGCTATGGCTGTTCGTGTGTTTAGGTAATTAACCCTTGGGTACTAGCGGTCGGCTCCCAAAATCCACCTCTTGCGTTGGTAGGCATCTAAGTGTAGACTTCTAAACTCTCTGTACACATCAAGTCAAAAACAAGGAAGCTGCAGTCTGTCCTACCCCTAGAAAGCTGAGAGACAATATGCTGCAGCACAGAGCCATTTCATGTTAACGCACAGAGACCCTGCCTCTCTCAGACACAGGGGCCTCAATAAGCTGGCATTAAAAAGTCACACAAAAGCAGTCACTATTGCTTTATCTCATTGGTTGTGGTGAGTGCGTGGGGTAAGTTTTGCTAAATCCACAGGACCACCACAAAGCCAGTTGGGAGATTCACCTAGAGTTAAACGCACTCTGGGCAAGTCTCTGGAAGAGATTCACCAGAAGCTGAACGGCCCTGGGGAATCTAACTCTTGCGTAGTATTTTAAGCCACTATCAGCTGCCTATAAAATTCTTATGCTAAGAAGCAGTGCAGCCTCTGGTAAATAGGCTTGTGGTTGTCTCTTTCCGATGTAACTCACACTAACCTTTATTTTATTGGTGCAATTTTAGGAACTTTTTTTCTAGCATCTCTCGGTACATCTCCCTTACTCTAACAGGGCTCAATACTGAGGACATACATAATGCTAATAAAGCACAGACACTCTTTTGTGCAGGCATAAGTGGTTATTACCACATTGTAGGGTACAATAATAAGATCATTGAGGTAGTTGGATTTAATGATCTTTTATTGAATACTATATGATAAACTTCTTTCAGCTGAACAATCCACTAGTAAACCTGCCTATCAGTGATATCTTTATTAACTAAAAAAGCTCATCTTTGGTCCTTTTCTATAAACAGGTTCCTTATTTATCTTTCAGCCACTGATTAGATTTGGTACCTCCTCAGTTTAAGGTACTTCCAACTTCTCTATTTTTAATATACTAATGCATTTTCCATATTGATTGAAGAACACAACATACAAAGCATTTCATCATGGCTAAAACTTAAAGCTATTTGAAAATAGATAATAGAGTAGAGATAGTTGTCCACAACAATAAATATGTTACCAACATTATTATACCAACGTGAGTTTCAAAATGTTTCATATTTTAAATTTACTATTATAATAATAACAACTTGTCCACTCTTTGCTATACTCATGCCCTCCATTCCCCTTATTAATGTATGAAATCTGTCTCCATAGTTCAAGCACCTCCATTCCCCTTATTAATTTAGTTGCCCTTAGTCCCTTCTGAACTGCTTCCATTTCCAAGATGTCCCTTTTGTATATGGGATTCCAAAACTGCACCGCAATATCCAAATGTGGCCTTACCATGCCTTGTAAAGAGGGAAATAATATTTTTCTCCCTTGAATCTATTCCCTCTTTATACAAGACAATATCTTGTTGCTGTTTTGCACCAATGTCTGTATGTAGCAAAACTTTGGTCCCCCAAATATTGTCTTGTTCCTCCATTGAGGTCAACTAAACCCAAATTCCTGATATTATCAATTGCTAGTTACGTAACATAGTTGCATTGGAAAACTACAATAAACTTGTCATTTAAATATAGTTTATAAGAGTAAAACAAAGTATTATAATATACCGTTTGATCTAAACTTGGTAAAGGGATGATAGACAAAACTATTGATTATAAAAGGCTTGGTTTTATCTAGAACAAACTGTCCTTTTTTTAACATCGATTTCCTATAAATTCTGCTCCTCACCAGATACTTTAATTTGTGGGTCATTAAGTGTCTGTAAACAAGTTTAAACCTGTAATCCATCTGTGAAATTAGAAGTATTGAAATATGCTGCAGACATTTCCGTTGAACCAAGCTCAGTATTGGCAGCAAGGAAAGCGATGTTGCTGAGTTATCCAATGTCTGAACGAAATAATTAACTTTTACACTCCTACGTCTGATTTTAGGATTTATTCATCAAGCATTTGCCTTCAACTGAAAATTATTGGAAATGTTAGAGAACAAAAAAAGTGATTCATCTTCTCACACTGTTGTTATGTAATTTAGAGATACATTCAAAGTTGTGTCGTCTGGTACTGTAATTTTAGTCTGGGTAAAACACATTTCTGCACTTTGCACTAATCATTGGTTTTTCTTGACTGTCTTTCTGTGTTGAGCTTGGATACCACCCCCTCCTGTGATCTGAGATGTGTTGTATGAGAAGCAATAGAGACCGTACTTTGAATAAACTGCATATCAGACAAGGCGAAGGTAACATTATATCCCAGATGATTAGAACAGACTATGGAAGAATAAAGGGTAAAAATTAGCATTGTTTGTAGTCTCAGTGAATGGAGCCTGTATTCGGATAGAGAAATGCATTTCATAGAAGAATGGTGTCCTGTTAGAGGATGAATGTGATAGACCATTGTTAAAATCTGTACAGCCAGCAGATGGCTGATTACTTCACCTGCTGAACATGCCAAATGGTATAATTTCCCTTTTCTTAAAAAGACGTATGAAGCACAAGGAGCCTGTTTTAAAAAGGGGCACCTTACAGTCTTCGTGTTAACTCTAAAAGCTGTCTATTTTAATATCATGAGTATTAACCTGATCATTTTACCCCTTCCTTTCTATTACAGGTTTTACAACCCATTGCTATATATACTGTAGCTGTGAGAGTCATGATAACCAGGGTAGATCTAGTGTAACGATAGTTGTGTCTGGTGTGAAGAATAAGAATCTATATGGAATTTGTGTGGCTGGGACATGATCAGTACGGGGGGAATAGTTTTCAACTTAAATAACATGGGGTTTCACCTGAAAAAAAAATCAGATTTACGTATTTCGAATTTTTCCGAACCTCAGCCAATAGAAAACATCCATAAAACAATAACGGTAGTCATCTATATAACTTGTTACAGACTTATCTTATTCATTTAATTAAATGTCAAATCAATGGAGCTGTACAGTTTGTTTGCAAAGCTCCAAATAATTGTTAGATAGTTAGAAGTTGATAGATACGTGTTGGTAATGTATTTGATGGGGTATTTACTAGAGTATATTATAGAGCTATTTAACTATCCTCTTCCCAGTGGGTGTGCTTATAAACAGTAGAAGTGACCAGAATTCAATATCTGGTGTTCACTGCCAAGGTCGTGTGGAGCCAGTAAGTATGAATGAATGAACCTGGGCATAGATGAAAAGATATATTCTATGGTTGAAGCAAATGCAAGGGAATGGATAAGTAATGTAGCTGGTAGATTTAGAATAGACAGAGGTTGACCACCCTCAGTCCTTCTCTTTATGAAACTTGGAAAAGGGTGATAAGCCAAGATCCAGAACACTAAGATTTTGAATGACTTTATTTTGAAGCTTTTTATGTATTTTATTCTAGTATTCTTTGTATGACTGTTTTTTTCTGGTTGATCGAGGATTACTTCTAAAGGTTCTGTACACACGTGCGATCTCGGTAACCTTTAGACTGTTAATGCTACAAGGTTCAGTTTTATTACCCAAAACTTGAGCTGCCTCAACAAAGTTGTCTAACGTTCAGTTCCTAAAACAAAAAACTTTTAGCAACTATTCTTAATGCAGAAATATATTGAAAGTACTCAGTATACATGCTGTAATACTAACCAAACGTCCACGAGTCCTAGATTCAATCCTCTCTCACATCGCAAGGGTTTGTAAGGACTCCCTGTTCTTGGGTGGGGTTACTCTTGGCACCTTGGTCCCTCTAATAAAGACATATTGATAATTTGTGTGTGCAAAATAAAGTGCTTAGATTGTAAGCTCTTTGGGAAAGGCCTATTGTGAATAATTAATGTTAGTATGTTTAGAAAATACACAAATACGATCCAACAAAATTAGCCACCAACTATACTTTATAATGAGAATCTGAGAATTGGTGCTTATTATTCATAGTAGTTCATATAATTAAATGGATGAAAATGATCAAACTATAGAACTTTAACATTTAAAGCTATAATAACCAATTATTACTTGCTCAGAGAGGATTCTCCACCTTATAGGAGCTTAAAATGTCATACTGTATTTTTATGTTACTACTTCGATTCAATTTGAGATGTACTGTGGGTTCTAATAGAACCCAGTTTCGAATCGAATCTGAGGGTTTCAAAGTCCCGACGAAACTTTCGGAACTCCCTGAATTTACGAACCCGATTTTTTTGAGTTTTTCGATTTTTATCGAAAATTCATAAATATCGAAATTAAAAGTAGATGATTATCATCGAAATCGAAAGTAGTTGATTATCGAAGTAGATGGTTATCAAAAATGAAAATGAGTAACAAAAAGTTTGTAATATTGGTAACCCTCGAAAGTAGCGTTCGATTTCGTTAACCCTCGAATGTACAAGCCGATTTCGTGTACCCCTTGAATTTATAATATCGTTACCCTTGAAATAGCTTTCAATTTCAGTAACCCTCGAATGTACAAGTCGATTTCGGTAACCCTTGAATTTGTAATATCGGTAACCCCTCGAAAGTACGTTCGATTTCGGTACCCTTGAATGTAACAAAGTCGATTTTGGTAACCCTTGTATTTGAAATATCGGTAACCCTCGAAAGTAGCGTTTGATTTCGGTAAACCCTAGAAAATAGAATGCGGAAGCTCGAAAACAGCCCGATCGAGAGGAAAGATGAGTTTTGGTTTTATTTACGTGTCCCCCCACCATTCCCCCAGGTCCCCGTGTTATTTACCAGTAACCGACTATTACTATTTCATCCTTAAAAAAAAAGAAAAAAAATTTCTCCCATAGACTTCTATGGGTCCGTTTTTTGAATTTACAGTTAATTCAAAATTCAAAAATAGGACGAAACTCATCATTTTCGAACATCTCTAGATACAATTAGATACATGTTTTCTTTAAAATGTGCAGAATGTTTTCATGATTTAGTACAGATATAACATATTAAATCAAAATTCTCCAATGATTATTTGCAATCATAACTTTAATTCATTATTCAACCAGTTGTACAGTTGACTTTCAATCTTTATTGATTTTGTTTTTAATTTTTTTTTTCTGAAGAGCAAAGTTATATCTTTTAGAAATATTTCCATAGACTTTTCTCTAAAAACAGTTATTACTATACTGAAAAAAAATTACTTTTCGTCATTTTAAGGTTTCTCAACCCCAAAACCAACTTTTACTGTATTGTAGGAGACCCCCTCCCAATGCTGACTGCCAGTTTTAAAACTTAAAAATTGTGGAGAAACGTACTTACCAACTTTCGTTCCCTTGGTCTCTCTGCCACTAATGCTTTCTTCCGGGAAACGGAGTTACATTAGGGTATGGACTGTGAAGTCAGACAATCACAAACACGGCTGCCGGCTACTGCGAGAGCCGATGGAACAAAGGTTGATGACAATAGTTGACATCAAAGCCCCTAAGCTGTCTCTAACCAACTCACTAAATGTGCTGAAGAGGATATCTGTTGTATTCAATTAGATCAACTGGACTTGAAGTTTAGTTCTGAAGACGTTTCGCTAGTCATCCGACTGGATCTCTCAATTCAGAATGACTTGTACAAGAATCTGTGGCAATTATTGTACCCTGGAAAAATCCCAATTAGCATATCACAGCCAAGTGTTAAGGGGTGTATTGCATTGTGGCTAAGAGGTGTTAAAGGAACGTCCAAGTAAGGTGTCAAACAGCATTGTCATGGCAGACATTTGGTTCGAACCCCCCCACTCTATTTTAGGCTTGGTTTCTTATTTTCACATAAATGCCTCCTAACACCTCTCTTGAACCAGTCCACGTTCCTTTGCCAATATGTTAACATTACAATCTTGAAAGGTGGTCCTTTATCTTAAGATGAAGGTAACGCGGCTGAGTCCTGCCCTGAAGGGGGAGTTAAGAAACAGCCATTAACTACTCTAAGTTAACACAAGGCACCCGGGAGTATAGCAGACCACGCTAATGATTCTAGAACACAGGGAAGTGTATGTCAACATATTTTTTATATATATAATATATATATATATATATATATATAATAGAGATATATATTATATATGTCATTATTGGGTGGAGTGTCATTTCATTTATACATAATATGTGTAAGTAGTATTTACCCTGAGGAGTGTGTTTTTGCTGCATCCTTTTAACCAGTACTTGTTTTGCTCAGGCAAGTATTTCCCTCTCTCTTTTTAACCACTCCCCCTTCCATTTGACCAGACTTTTTTTTGAGGGCAAACATGCTCAGTAATCACTATGAGACATTGTCAAAACTGCACACAGCATATCAACTGTCAAACTCACCTTTCCGGCTACAGCAAAACTGCTCACAGCAGAAATTTTATATAAAAGGCGCTTGATTGACAGCTGAAATGTAAATTCTTCAGATTTGTAATCTATAGAATAGAGACAAATCAACAAAAAATGGTACAGTGGTGGTTGGAAGAATTATAATTTTCAGTAATGATCAATTTAAATACATTTTTTTTTTTCATTATAGATCCCTTTTAAATATTAAAAATAATAGGGAGAGTGGGGGGGAAAACTGGAAAATGTAAAGTATCCTCAATTACCATCTGTTGTTTAGCCTTTAAGCACTTATTGCAGTTGACAACATTAATGACAGTTTTAATTATCAGGAATAGACAACTGCCATAATGGGGGTATCCCAAATCACAGGCTTTTCTCTATAATATACAACATAAAATACATTTGTTTTGTAAATGAAGCCGAAAAAGACAAAAATCAAATGTGTGATTTTTTTGTTATGAAAAATAAATAATAAAAAAAAAAAAATATATATATATTATATAGTACTATATATATATATATATAATATTTATTTTTTAAATCACAAAACATTTTACAATTGGGCTCAAAATGTCATTTACTGTAGGGTTTGTTTCAATTAGATTGTGCAGAAAAATACATAAAACTAAATAAATAAAATAAACCTTAAAAAGCATTAGGCAGTATAACAATGAGGATTTGATGGCTAAATTCAGCGCGTATCCTTAGTGAACTGTGGTAAAGGGGAATAATTCTTAGAAATATCCTCGGTCTCAGTCCTCATTGCTTAATTAGTTCACACCACTTCATTTTCTTCAAAATCTGATAATAATTTTGTTGTTCAGGAAATTTTACAAAATCCTTAAGCCTTTGAATGTGAGGATTTCTAGAAACAATTCTTTAATTCACAAGTGAACTTCGCATTTTGAAAATTCTTCTTAAAATGTTTTTTTAGGTTTCTTATGTTGTTAACGTATACATCGTATGAGCCACATTTTTCTGAAAATGATATGTTTCTTTTGTGTTGAATATAGTAGGATTTTGTATTATGATTTTAAATGATCTTGTGTAATTTTTTTCGGTTTTGTTTTTACTGGTACTTAATGTTTTTATGTTTTCATGTTTGGGGATCATTTAAAAATTCACAATTTCTGGAAAAATTTCAATTTGAAACTTTCTGCAGAAAAAATAAAAATGTATTTAAGGAATTCTGAAACCTTTTTTAAAAAAAACACAAAACAAAGCTTGACCGAGTTAAACTTATTCCATTAAATACGTCTTGGGGGAAGTTTTGATCACCCACGCGTGGAAAGGCGAAGGTTTTCAAGGGTTGCAGTTACATAAAAATGTACAGCATAGGCGTTATGAAAATGTTAATCTCACAAGACTAATGGCTTGTTTGTTTCCAGCTTGATCACTTGTTTACTTCAGCTTTAAAATAATATTAAGTAACATTAAGTAAATATTAAATAGTTTGGTGTTGTTTAAGATGCCCTAGAATTTCATGGCCTGTACACTTTATAAACTTTTACATTATTTCAGTACTCCTTCTTGATTTGAATCAAATATCCTTATATGTAGATTATAGTTATATTTAACCTCAAGGGGAATAAAAGAGAATGTAGACGTTTCATGCCTTTGAAATCATTACTTCACTGAGGTTTGGCTGATTGACTTTGTGAAAAATTGTATGGGGATCTGGAAAACATGGAAAAAGAATTTCCCCGTCTAGTCTTTGAACAGTGTGTGTCTGATCAGTGTCAATACGGGGAATTAAACTATGTAACTGAACATAACTAACCAATTAAACGGCACAATTCCTTGGCAATGGCAGCCACAGTGGTACAGAACTTTACAAGAGTTTTTTATTTTATTTTTTTAGCTATTTTATCTTCTATTTTTTAGATTATACATTTAATTATACAAGAATATTGTTCCATTTTTAGTTATGTTTAATTATTATTATTATTGTAGATTTATTAGCCAACCTCCATCGCTCTTGAAATTACATTGATACACTCACATCAAGCCCTGCCCCAAAAGAGCTTACAATCTAAGTACTTTTTATTTGAAACATACCACCTAGTAAGTTATTGCAGGTAAAACTGGAGTCCCAGAGGAAACCCACGCAAAGCACGGGAAGAACATAACAAACTCCGTGCAGATGTTTTCCAGGGGGGATTCATCTCAGAACTTCAGCGGTACAAGGGATCAGTGGTGGACACAGACCCACCGTGCTGCCCAGATCCAAAGGATTAGTTTTTTTCAGTATATTCTATACCGTTTTGAGCTTTCTTATTGCATTTGTATTCTAGAATTTATGGTGATAAAATGGTGCTGGATGTTAGGAGGTATACATGAAAGAGACATTTATTCTCCTGTAATTGACTAGTGGATACCTGTGGTGTATAGCCTCTTAAAAAACGTGCAAATTTGTAACCCTCATAACACAGAGTATTTTAGTGGCAAAACAATCTGTTTTTCTGCTGTTTTTTTTTTTTTTCTTTTCAAATCCATTTCGATTAAACATTTGAATAAATTTAATGCAATTTTGCACAGTAATTTTACATTATAATGGTACAGTTTAAATAATTATATTCATCTACGAACTTAAATGTTCATTCCTCCTAATAAAAATGTATACTTAAATTCCTCACCGTCCCCCTGGATGTACACTGGAATTTTTTTTTTTTTAAATTGCCATTAACAGCAGGGGTCGGGACCTCCATATAACGCAAGGGGTCAGGGATCTCCATATAACAGCAAGGGTGTCGGGACCTCCATATAACAGCAAGGGGTCAGGGACCGTCCATAAAGCAGGGTCAGGGACCTCCATATAACACACGAGGTCAGGACCTCCATATAACAGCAGGGGTCAGGGATCTCCATATAACAGCAAGGGGTCAGGGACCTCCATATAACAGCAAGGCAGGGGGCTCAATATAACAGCAGGAGTTGGGGACTTTCATATACTAGCAAGAGGTAAGGGACCTCCAAACATCAGCATGGGGTCAAGGACCTCCATATTTTAGCAAGGAATCTGGGACCTACTGAATGCAATTGTTGATCGCATTGTAGCTAAAGGTTTTATTAAATGGCCAGGTAAATGCTTAAAACAGCATTATATGTGGCAGACAATTTGTGTTGAAACCCCCTACACACCCACTTCTTTTCTTATTTTGACAAAATGGTCTCCTTAACACCTCATCTATACCAGTCTTGTTCAAAGATGTTGACAGTACAGTGTACTTCAAACGTGTATTTAAAAAAAAAATCCCCTTAAGATGCAGGTATGACCCAAAAATTGTCTCTTTTGTGCTGGGCCAAACATTGGTGCAGCTGCAGTTTTGTCTCCCCCCCTCATAAAAATCGGAGCCCCCTTCATTGAAATTGCACTGCATACATGATGTTGCACTTCTTGTGTTTCGTGATTGGGTCTTTTGGATGCACCAGTTGCTGCCTCAGTATGTTGTTTGGTTTATACGGGGATACGACTGAAAATTTCTCTTAATTTCTGTGACACCCCCATCATAAATGGGATGACCATGTTCATTTTCCAGCCTTGCTTCTCATTGATTTTCTTTCCTTCTTTCAGCCAGTCCAGATATCCACAAGTTTAGTTAATTTCTTTAGCCTTCGTCTCTGTGCTAGTGGGGATGTTCTCGGCTCTGTGTTGCAGGGTTCTGATGACACCCAGCTTGTGATCTAAACGGTGGTGGGAGTCAAACATCAAATACTGATCTGTGTGTGTTGGTTCTGTAAACCTCTACTTCCAGTTTACCATTCTCCCTGACTTCTCCCAAGCAGTCCAAAAAGACATGTGTGTTGTTTTGTACCTTCCCTTGTTAGTTTGATGTGTTCTGGAAGGCTTGTACTTCCTTCTGGTGGATTGTACCCAGGTGTCATCCACGTATTTGAACCAGGGGCTGGGTGCAATGCCCTTGAAGGTGTTTCCACTTCCCTCAATGTAAAGGTTGGCAACAATGGGTGAAACTGGATCCCATAGCACATCCATGTTTTTCCTTGTAGAACTTATCCTTATATTGGAAATAGGTGCAATCAGGCATAAGTCCAGTAGGGAACACACCTGTTCTGAGTTCGGTTCTTTCCTGCTGGTAAGGATGTTTGTCTTGGCACAGCCATTTTCACACCATTTAAACAGCCTCTTGGTGGTATACAGGTGAAGAGGGATGGCACATCATACTGAGGACACTGTCATTTCTTTTGCACATGAATACTACATCCGGAATCTTGTTAGGGAAATCCTGGGAGTTCTGGATGTGATGCTGTGGACTAAACCTTTATTCCAGTTGATCTAATTGAATATCACAGATATACCATGAGTAAGTTGAGTGAGAACCTGTTGAATGTGTTTGGAAAACATTTATTTATTGTAAATGTTTCCTATTAAAATTTTAATAAATATTATTGATGGGCAAGTGATATTTATTTTTTAACAGCAAATGTTGGACTTAGTTTCCTTTAAAATGAGCCACTTGCAATATGGAACTTGTAAAGTGTTCTAGTCCATATCTTGCGGTCCAAAAAAAAGGTTCACCCTCTGTATTTAGCAGGATGCATGGTTTTTTTGTTCATGACTATTCATCTATAGCTAATATAAGACAATTTTGTTGTGGTGTTATCTAAGCTATGGAGTTATGTGAGCCAGATGCCTTTTCAGAACGCTGATTGCTCTATCTATCTATCTATCTATCTACTATCTATCATCTATCTATCTATCTATCTATCTATTTATCTATCTATCTATCTATCTATCTACTATCATCTATCATCTATCTATCTATCATCTATCTATCTATCTATCTATCATCTATCTATCTATTTCTCTCTATCTATCTATCTATCTATCTATCTATCTATCCTCTATATCTATCTATCTATTATCTATCTATCTATCTATCTATCTATCTATCTATCTATCTATCTATCTATCTATCTATATCTATCTATCTATCTATCTATCTATCTATCCATCTATATCTATCTATCTATCTATCTATCTATCTATCTATCTATCTATCTATCTATCTATCTATCTATCTATCTATCTATCTACTATCTATCTATCTATCTATCATCTATCTATCTCTTTCTATCTATCTATCTATCTATCTATCTATCTATCTATCTATCTATCTATCTATCTATCTATCTATCTATCTATCTATCTATCCTCTATCTCTCTCTATCTATCTATCTATCTATCTATCTATTATCTATCTATTATCTATCTATCTACTATCTATCTATCTATCTATCTATCTATCTATCTATCTATCAATCATCTATCTATCTCTCTCTCTCTATCTATCTATCTATCTATCTATCTATCTATTCTACTATCTTCCTATCTATCTATCTATCTATCTATCTATCTATTATCTATCTATCTATCTCTCTATCCATCGGGACCTCCATATAACAGCAAGGGGTCAGGGATCTCCATATAACAGCAAGGGGTCAGGGATCTCCATATAACAGCAAGGGATCAGGGATCTCCATATAACAGCAAGGGGTCAGGGACCTCCATATAACAGCAAGGGGTCAGGGACCTCCATATAACAGCAAGGGGTCAGAGAAACCCAGTGAATGAAATAATCTCGGGATGTAGGAAGTTCTCACTGTATCTAGAAACCCACTGACCTGATAAGCCACAAATCTTAATGTTACCACAATCTAGTTCCTATAATTGTACAATGAAACATCCAATGTAATTGTTATTAGTGTGAAGATGTTTTACCTGTTGTGTTTTCCTGAGTGGTGGATGAACTGTAGATTTGTATCAAAGACGCCGCAATGAGGAGAGACAAAGAGTCCAGAAAGGGTAGAGACATGTTCATATCCCCCACCAAACCTCTAATATCCCCCATATCTTCGTCTGTCGCTGATCTAAACTCTTCTTAGTTGATCTATTTAGATACGAAAGTGAAATAGTGAAGTTTTGTGGTTTGCAGACAGTGTAGAACTTCCTCTTATAAGGGAACACAAGGTTTCTATCTTATATATAGTGTCAACTTCATACAACCCTCATCTCCTTGTATCTTTATATTCACTGTTTCCTACCCCCTGCCCATTCCTATTAACATTGAGTGACAGGTGTAAATATCATGGGGCCCTATTTATAAAAAATCGTTATCGTTATCGTAAAATACCGATCGTTATCGTAAAATAACGGTCGTTATTTACCGATAACGACCGGTATTTAACGATATCGGTAAATAACGGTCGTTATCGGTAAAAACCCGGTCGTTATTTTACGATAATGATCGGTATTTTACGATAACGATACCGATCTTTTATAAATAGGGCCCCATGGAGTCCTGACCTCGTGCTGTATATGGAGGTCCTGACCCCTTGCTGTTATTTTGTTTTTTGTTTATTAATGGAGGTCCCTGACCCTTGCTGTTTATAGGAGGAGCCCTGGCTCCTTGTGTTATATGGAGCCCCCTGGCTCCTTGCTGTTATATGGAGGTCCCTGACCCCTTGCTGTTATATGGAGCCCCCTGGGTCCTTGCTGTTTATGGAGGTCCTGACCCTGCTGTTATATGGAGCCCCCTGGCTCCTTGCTGTTATATGGAGCCCCCTGACCCCTTGCTGTTATATGGGGTCCCTGACCCCTTGCTGTATATGGAGGTCCTGACCCTTGCTGTTATATGGAGGTCCTGACCCCTTGCTGTTATATGGAGGTCCCTGACCCCTTGCTGTTATATGGAGGCCCCTGAACACTTGCTGTTTTAGCTGATTGAGAAACATTCCAAGGTATCTCGCCCTGAAAAAACTTGCACACATAATGTTCTAGCAAGCGAAATGCACATCGGTAGAGGGACTGTGACAAGGTGAACTAGAGCCAATGGTGAAGGAGCATTATTAAAGCAAAATGAGCACAAGGATTGCTTTGTTTCTTCTACTGGATTAAGCACAGACGATCATGCATACTGCACGGAAGGCACATGAGTGTACCATCAAAGTGATAAATCCATGAGTGAGAGTAGTGTGTTAATCAGTAGTTTCTAATGGATCCATAGTAAGTCCCGGTTAGATATAAACGTGACTTTCTACTAATGCTTAGCTCCGTAAGCCATGTTTAACAGCATACAGGGAGATTCAATAAAGTTGGTGCTAATTTTGCCCCAACCAATCAGATCTTATGAACATTTGAAAGCTAACATCTGATTGGTTGGGCCAAAATTAAAATATTAATTTAGTTGCCCTTCTCTGAACTGCTTCCATTCCAAGATGTCCCTTTTGTATATGGGATTCAAAACTGCACCGCATATTCCAAATGAATCCTTACCAGTGCCTTATAAAGAGGGGAATAATATTTTTCTCTCTTGAATCTATTCCCCTCTTTATACAAGACAATATCTTGCTAGTCTAGCCGGTGCTACCTGGATTGTTTGCTACAGCTAAGTCTGTTATCTACCAGAACCCCCAAATCTTTTTCCATTACAGAAGAAGAAGAGGAATGGTTCGCCCTATAGAATTGATTACTAAATTGGTTAACTAGATTGTAAGCTCTCGGGGCAGGGACCTCCTTTCCTCTTGTGGCAAGACTCTAGCACTTATATAGTAAATTATATAAGTTATATATTTATGTACTGAACTATTTATTTATTTGCCCCCCTTGTATGAAATTTTTGTATTTTGATATGTACAGCTCTGTGTCCCCAAATGGCGCTTTATAATAAAAATATACATACACATACAAAACACATACATACAACACAACATAATACATACAAACACACACATACAACACACATACAACAAATACCACATAACATACATACATAACAAACAAACATACATACATACATACATACATACAAAACACCATACATACATACATACTTGTTTAATAGAGGATCACATTTAGTTTGCATCATTGGCCTGAAGTAACTAATTGGCAACATTACTGGAACTACCCAATGTGATCCTGAGTGTATTGAGACTTTATCCATTTAACTTTTACAATTCATTTTTACAGCTTCGCTACTGGGGACGCCAGTGTCCTTAAAAAGAATCTGAAATCTTAGCTCTTTAAATGAATCATTTTACATTATATAATCAACTGCTTGCAGTTCTTTAAAGATCTAACGAGTAATGCAGTAGGCAGATTTCTATACTTTGTGATCGTTAAGAATTTCTCTTCATTGAATAAAAGGACATTTTTTTTTAATTATTATTATTTATTAGAAATTTCTAGTCTAGGGCATATTGACACCTGTTTTACCAGTTGAAACCTGTTAATTCATGAAACAAAGTAAGGAACATTCTTAAATTATATGATGAAGATAGAGTCAAAGTTATTCCAAAATCAATATTACGGAATCCCGCATGGGTACTTTGGAAGCCATTTATACACTTCAAAGTGCAATTAAAGTCAGATTGCTACAGTTAACATTAATCTTGATTATGATTTCTGTCGCAGATGCCTATAGGTTATCAAATTTACTGGATTGCTACCTACATTTATCCTGATGGAGTCCAGAGCAGTTTCCTTTGTATAATAATCAGGGTTATTCAATAAAGTTCTAAATGGTGCTAATTTTGCCCCAACCAATCAGATGTTAGCTTTCAAATGTTAAATAAGATCTGATTGGTTGGGGCTAAATTTGCACATTGTAAACGATAAGAACTTTATTGAATAACCCTGTATATATTCTAAGGGCTCGGTCACACTAGGAACGGACAGAAACAATTTAATGCAATGTGTTAAACGCAACATTTTAACAAGTTTCTGTGTCTGTAGCTGACCATTTGTGTGACCGTTATCATCCGTTAGTGTCTGGTTTTTTTCTGCATTTCTGTCTATTGTGTTTGAACGCATTTTTCAAATTTAGGGGGCAGGACCTGAGAACTAAAATGACATCACAGGAACTCCCAGGCACCCTTTTTGAAAAATGGCCAGAAAAGCAAAACGCGTTGTTATCGCTTGTACCGCATTTCATGCAGTTTACACGGACAGGAATGCGGTGCAGCGGTGCGTTTTTATAACGGAATTGAACGGAATACAATGCAGAAAGTGTGAACAATATTATGAAACAACTATGGGATTTTATGGTCTGCACTTGTGCTTGAAAAACAGATACAAACTGAGTAGTGTGAACGAGCCCTAAATAGAAAGTGGCTGACCAAAATGTATTTAAAGCAAAAGACAAAAGATGAAGGTTAGGTGCATTTAAAACTTAAAAGAACATCTAAATGACCATGGTTGAAGACGTCTGACATAAACAATGTTAGACAGAAGCCTCAGACCAGAAATTGATGCTCTGCAACGGGACAAAATCAGGAGGTAGGAATAATTACCTCTACCTCCCAGAAAAAAAAATTCTATGCAGGTAAGAGTTGTTTTTTTTTTTTATATTAAGTTGTTATTAATATGTTTCATATGTATTGGAGTATTACAGTATAATGCTTATAAAAGGTTTGTTAAGTTTGATTTCAAATGCTGTATACAGAAGCCCACAATAGGCTGAAAAACTTCTGTAATTTGTGTTGGATGACCCTGTTTCCCAGATTATTATTATTATTATCTAAGCACATTTATTTGACACATACAACCTATCAGTATATCTGTTGTATTCAATTAGATCAACTGGACTTGAAATGTAGTTCTTGAAGACGTTTCGCTAGTCATCGACTGGCTTTCTCAATTCAGAATGAATTGTACAAGAATCTGTGGCAATAGTACCCTGGAGAATCCCAATTAGCATATCACAGCCAGGTGTTAAGGGTGTGATTAGATAGTGGCTAAGAGGTGTTATAGGAACGCCCAGAGTAAGGTGTTAAAACAGCATTGTACATGGCAGACAGTTGGTGTCGAACCCCCCCACCTCTATTTAGGCTTGGTTTCTTTATTTTCACATAAATGGCCTCCTTAACACCTCTCTTGAACCAGTCACGTTCCTTCGCCAGTATGTTAACATTACAATCTTCAAAGGTATGTCCTTTATCCTTAAGATGCAGGTACACGGCTGAGTCCTGACCCGAGGAATGGCTCTTCTGTGCTGGGCCATACGTTGATGCAGGTGCTGTTTGGTCTCCCCCACTACAAATCAGAGCATTCTTCACTGCACTGCACCGCATATATGATGTCGTTTTCTTGTGTTTTGGTATTGGGTCTTTCGGAGTACCAATTGCTGCCTCAGCGTGTTGCTCGGTTTAAAGCAACACGCTGAGGCAGCAATTGGTACATCCAAAAGACCCAATACAAAACACAAGAAAAGTGACATCTATAGCGGTGCAGTGCACCGCATAAACCTATCAGTATGTCTTTATGATTGTGGGGGAAACCCACGCAAGCACGGGGAGAACATCAAACTCCTTGCAGATGTGTCCAGGGCGGAATCGAACTCAGGACCTCAGCGCTGCAAGGAATCAGTGCTAAACTGAGATGGACTAGAACTCGTACTCGAACCCGAGTTTGAGCCGACTATTCAAGTTGAACGGACTCGGACTTCTCGAACTATCCTGGACCCGGATTTTCGATATTTTCCGGACTTCGATAATCATCGAATGTTCGAACGTTCAAGGCAATCGAATCCGGAGTAAAATGTCTATTATACCTATACGCGAGGTTGATCGCAAGTAAAATGTCTATTATACCTAGACGCGAGCATCGAATCCGCAAGTAAATGTCTATTATTCCTAGACGCGAGCATCGAATCCGCTAGTAAAATGTCTATTATTCCTAGACGCGAGCATCGAATCCGCTAGTAAAATGTCTATAACCTAGACGCGAGCATCGAATCCGCAAGTAAAATGTCTATTTACCTAGACGCGAGCGTTGAATCCGCAAGTAAAATGTCTATTATACCTATACGCGAGCGTTGAATCCACAAGAAAAATTCTATTATACCTATACGCGAGTATTGAATCCGCAAGTAAAATGTCTATTATACCTAGACGCGAGCATCGAATCCGCAAGGAAATGTCTATATTCCTAGACGCGAGCATCGAATCCGCAAGTAAAATGTCTATTATACCTAGACGCGAGTATCGAATCCGCAAGTAAAATGTCTATTATACCTAGACGCGAGCATCGAATCCACAAGTAAAATGTCTATTATACCTAGACGCGAGCATCGAATCCACAAGTAAAATGTCTATTATACCTAGACGCGAGTACGAATCCACAAGTAAAAATGTCTATTATACCTAGAACGGAGCATCGAACCCGCAAGTAAAATGTCTTTATACCTAGACGCGAGCATCGAATCCGCAAGTAAAATGTCTATATACATATACGCGAGCGTTGAATCCGCAAGTAGAATGTCTATTATACCTAGACGCGAGCATTGAATCCGCAAGTAAAATGTCTATTATACCTATACGCGAGCATCGAATCCGCAAGTAAAATGCTATTATACCTAGACGCGAGCATCGAATCGCAAGTAAAAGCTATTATACCAGACGGAGCATCGAATCTGCAAGTAAAATGTCTATTATACCTATACGCGAGCGTCGAATCTGCAAGTAAAATGTCTTTTATACCTATACGCGAGCGTCGAATCTGCAAGTAAAATGTCTATTATACCTAGACGCGAGCATCGAATCCGCTAGTAAAATGTCTATTATACCTATACGCGAGCGTCGATCCGCAAGTAAATGTCTATTATACTATACGCGAGCGTCGAATCCGCAAGTAAAATGTCTATTATACCTATACGCGAGCGTCGAATCCACAAGTAAAATGTCTATTATACCTAGACGCGAGCATCGAATCCGCTAGTAAAATGTCTATTATACCTATACGCGAGCGTCGAATCCCGAAGTAAAATGTCTATTATACCTAGACGCGAGCGTCGAATCCGCAAGTAAAATGTCTATTATACCTATACGCGAGTATCGAATCCGCTAGTAAAATGTCTATTATACCTATACGTGAGTATCGAATCCGCAAGTAAAATGTCTATTATACTATAAGCGAGCGTCGAATCCGCAAGTAAAATGTCTATTATACCTATACGCGAGGTCGAATCCGCAAGTAAAATGTCTATTATACCTATACGCGAGTATCGAATCCGCTAGTAAAATGTCTATTTATACCTATACGTGAGTATCGAATCCGCAAGTAAAATGTCTATTATAACTATACGCGAGCATTGAACCGTGAGTAAAAATGTCTATTATACCTATCGCGGAGCATTGAATCCGCGAGTAAAATGTCTATTATACCTATACGCGAGCATCGAATCCGCAAGTAAAATGTCTATTATCCCTATACGCGAGCATCGAATCGCAAGTAAAATGTCTATTATACCTAGATGCGAGCATCGAATCCGCAAGTAAAATGTCTATATACCTATACGCGAGCATCGAATCCGCAAGTAAAATGTCTATTATACCAATACGGCGTATCGAATCCGCAAGTAAAATGCTATTATCCCTATACGCGAGCATCGAATCCGCGAGTAAAATGTCTATTATACCAATGCAAGATCATTGATCCGCAAATAAAATGTCGAATCTGCGAGTTGTTCATGGGATAATTATCGAATGTTCAAACGCGAGAGCTCGAAAGTAGCGTGAGAGTAAAATCGAGTTTTCGAAAGTCCTGGATATGGAAAATGTTCCCCAGACCATTTCCCAGGTCCCACAGCCATTTACATTAAGTTACCATTGATATTTTAATTGTATTTCATTTGAACTTTTCAAACTATTTAACTCCCATTGACTTAATGGGTCTGTTTTGAACTTTCCATAGTTCGAAAGTCGAATACGGACAGAACTTTCGAAAGTTCGTCCATCTCTAGTGCTAACCACGTGCTGGCGGTTATTTAAAAGACCAGGAATATAATTTACTAATGAATATCATTTATTAGGTGGCCCTTAACTATGAAATGCACATGTGAGGTTCTCCATATGGTAGCTCAGTGGTTATCACTGGTGACTTAATGTGCCGAGTCTGGAGTTCAAATCCAACCTTGGCCATATCTGAATGGAGTATGTTCCTCCCACCATCATAAAAACATAACGGCAGGTCATGTTTGGTAGGTAATTTAGACTGTAAGGCTGGGGAAACACCATAAAAACAATCGGTCTTCGAACTATCGACCCTGGTACTATTGCCAACGACAGTCAAAAGTCCCCTCCGTGTGTACCAAGCCTACGCTCTAAACAGGGACTGATGTGAATTGCTTTAATAATTAAAAAACATTCACAAAAATTATTTTATTCTACTGAAACCTATCAGTTAAAGGAACGTTTACTTATGCTGGGTCCTACTGCTGGGTAAACTTCCCTATTTACACTAACGGCTGCCATATGACTGCATCCTGCTAGGTCGAGTATTCCTATATCACCATATGAGGCAAGCTACCCTGAGGCTACACACTGTTGAGATGCACGGGTGCTTCACTGTTAGCAAAGTACTTCTTAATTAAAAACAAAATGAATCTCTGCCTTGTGAAAATGGAGATAAATAAAGCGACTGTGCAATCTAACCAGAGTCTGTTGCTCTCATACGGTTCCAAACTTTACCAGGAAGCAAGGTCAAACCTGGTAGCCTTAGTGGTGTAGCCTACTCTGGTAATCTTAGTGTGTAACCTACTCTGGTAGTCTTTATGGTTTAACCTACCCTGATAGTCTTAGGGGTTTAACCTACCCTGGTAGACCTAGTGGTTTTAACCCACCCTGGTAGTCTTCATGGTTTAACCTACCCTGGTAGTCTTAGTGGTTTAACCTACCTGGTAGTCTTAGTAGTTTAACTACCCTGGATCTTAGTGGTTTAGCCTACCCTGGTAATCTTCGTAGTTTAACCTTCTATGGTAGTCTTAGTGGTTTAGCCTACCCTGGTAGTCTTCGTAGTTTAACCTTCTCTGGTAGTCTTAGTGGTTTAGCCTACCCTGGTAGTCTTCATGGTTTAACCTACCCTGGTAGTTTAGTGGTTTAACCTACCCTGGTAGACCTAGTGGTTTAACCCCACCCTGGTAGTCTTCATGGTTTAACCTACCCTGGTAGTTTTAGTGGTTTACCTACCCCTGGTAGTCTAGCGATCCAATATTAATTTAACCCAATATTATAAAATGTTATACCCGATATTATATAACGTTAATAACCCGATATTATATACGTTACCCAATATTATAAATGTTAACCCGATATTATATAACGTTATCCCGATATTATATAACGTTAACCCTATTATATAACGTTAACCGCTATTATAAAACCTTAACCGTAATAATAAACCTTAACCCGATATTATATTAAGATCTTTAACCCATATTATAATACCTTAACCCGATATTATATAACGTTAACCCGATATTATATAACGTTTATCCCGAAAGTATTATATAACGTTAAACCCGATTTTTATAAACATTACCCCATTAATATATATTTTATACCAATATTATAAACGTTAACACGATATTATATAACATTAATCCGATATATAACGTTACCAACGACCACCACCTTCCATTATATATAATGTTACCATATTCTATACGACGTTAATCCCTATGATTATATAACTTTACCAATATAACGTTAACCCGATATTATATAACGTTAACCCGATATTATAAAATGTTATCCCGATATTATATAACGTTAACCCGATATTATATAACGTTAACCCAATATTATAAAATGTTAACCCGATATTATATAACGTTATCCCGATATTATATAACGTTAACCCCGATATTATAAACCTTAACCCGATATTATATAACCTTAACCCGATATTATATAAGCTTAACCCGATATTATAAACCTTAACCCGATATTATATAACGTTAACCCGATATTATATAACGTTATCACGATATTATATAACGTTAACCCGATATTATATAACATTACCCCATTAATATATAATGTTTATCCAATATTATATAACGTTAACACGATATTATATAACATTAATCCGATATATAACGTTACCCCATTAATATATAATGTTAACCCAATATTATATAACGTTATCCCGATATTATATAACGTTAACCCGATATTATATAACGTTAACCCGATGTTATAAACCTTAACCCGATATTATATAACGTTAACCTGATATTATATGTTAACCCGATATTATATAACGTTACCCCATTAATATATAATGTTTACCCAATATTATATAACGTTAACACGATATTATATAACGTTAACCCGATATTATATAACGTTACCCCATTAATATATAATGTTAACCCAATATTATATAACGTTATCCCGATATTATATAACTTTAACCCGATATTATATAACGTTACCCCATTAATATATAATGTTAACCCAATATTATATAACGTTATCCCGATATTATATAACTTTAACCCGATATTATATAACGTTAACCCGATATTATAAACCTTAACCCGATATTATATAACGTTAACACGATATTATATAACGTTAACCGATATTATATAACGTTAACCCGATATTATATAACGTCAACCGATATTATATAACGTTAACCCGATATTATATAACGTTAACCCGATAGTATATAAAGTTACCCCGTTTTTTACATCTTACCTGACCGGGAACCTGCATTGGTGTAAGTCTTGCAAAGGAGTTTTAACCAAATGTAATCGCTATCGAGTGCTTTATCAATCAAACCTTGATCCACAGGTTACATTCCTTTTCGATCATATTAACCCGATAAAAATGTGGGTTAAGTTTAAGCTTTGCCTTTGTGATATACATATGAATGAAACATATATACATACTACAATATAGATTATATATAGATTTTGGTCATGTAGGTTTCTCTTTCTGTTATGAGAAGTGAAATTGTTTTGAAAGGCACTTTACGTTAAGGATTAACACGCACATCTATACGGTGGCCTAATTCAAGATGAAAGGGCGACGCATGACACACATAAAATGAAGTATCTCTCAGCTTCCATCCAATGCCTCGGTGAGGGTACTTAACATAGACAAACTTGTTATTCTGACCTTGTAGAGAACAAGTCTAACTTGCTCAGTTCTCAATGTAAAATGACATGCATTGCATATTTAGAACCGTGCTGGAAGAAGAATTTCGTCTAATGGGCTTGTTTTTCAGTCAGAGATGAGGTCATTATTCTTTTTACGCCGGAAAAGCTGTTTCAGTTGCCAGGGTAGGTTAAACCACTAAGACAACCAGGGTAGGTAAAACTACTAAGAATACCAGGGTAGGTTAAATCACTAAAACTACCAGGGTAGGTTAAACGACTAAGACTACCAGGGTAGGTTAAACGACTAAGTGTACCAGGGTAGTTTAACCATTGAAGATACCAGGGTAGGCTAAACCACTAAGACTACCAGAGAAGGTTAAACTACGAGACTACCAGGGAGTAGGCTTAAACACTAGACTACCAGGGTAGGTTAAACAGGGTAGGCTAAACCACTAAGACTACCAGAGAAGGTTAAACTACGAAGACTACCAGGTTAGGCTAACACCCAAGACTACCAGGGTAGGTTAAACACTACTAAGACAACCAGGGTAGGTAAAACTACTAGACTACCAGGGTAGGTTAAACCATGAAGACTACTAGGGTAGACTAAACCACTTAGACTATCAGGGTATGTTAACCACTAAGACAACCAGGGTAGGTAAAACCATGAAGACTACCAGGGTAGGCTAAACCACTAAGACACCCGAGAAAGGTTAAACTACGAGACTACCAGGGTAGGCTAAACCACTAAGACTACCAGGGTAGGCTAAACACTAAGACTACCAGGGTAGACTAAACCACTAAGACTACCAGAGAAGGTTAAACTACGAAGACTACAAGGGTAGACTAAACCACTAAGACTACCAGGGTAGGTTAAACCACTAAGACTACCAGAGAAGGTTAAACTATGAAGATTACCAGGGTAGGCTAAACCACTAAGACTACCAGGGTAGGTTAAACTACTAAGACTATCAGGGTAGGTTAAACCACTAAGACTACCAGGGTAGGTTAAACCATGAAGACTACCAGGGTGGGTTAAACCACTAGGTCTACCAGGGTAGGTTAAACCACTAAGACTATCAGGGTAGGTTAAACCACTAAGACTACCAGGGTAGGTTAAACCACTAAGATTACCAGAGAAGGTTAAACTACGAAGACTACCAGGGTAGGCTAATCCACTAAGACTACCAGGGTAGGTTAAACTTCTAAGACTACCAGGGTAGGTTAAACCACTAAAACTACCAGGGTAGGTTAAACCATGAAGACTACCAGGGTGGGTTAAACCACTAGATCTACCAGGGTAGGTTAAACCACTAAGACTACCAGGGTAGGTTAAACCATGAAGACTACCAGGGTAGGCTAAACCACTAAGACTACCAGAGAAGGTTAAACTAATGAAGCTTACAGGGTAGGCTAAACCACTAAGACTACCAGGGTAGGTTAAATACTAAGACTATCAGGGTAGGTTTAAACCACTAGAACCAGGGTAGGGTAAACCATGAAGAACTACAGGGTGGGTTAAACCACTAGTTCTACCAGGGTAGGTTAAACCCCTAAGACTATCAGGGTAGGTTAAACACTAAGACTACCAGGGTTAGTAAAACCACTAAGACTACCAGAGAAGGTTAAACTACGAAGACTACCAGGGTAGGCTAAACCACTAAGACTACCAGGGTAGGCTAAACCACTAAGACTACCATAGAAGGTTAAACTACGAAGATTACCAGGGTAGGCTAAACCACTAAGACTACCAGGGTAGGTTAAACTACTAAGACTACCAGGGTAGGTTAAACCACTAAGACTACCAGGGTAGGTTAAACCATGAAGACTACCAGGGTGGGTTAAACCACTAGGTCTACCAGGGTAGGTTAAACCACTAAGACTATCAGGGTAGGTTAAACCACTAAGACTACCAGGGTAGGTTAAACCACTAAGATTACCAGAGAAGGTTAAACTACGAAGACTACCAGGGTAGGCTAATCCACTAAGACTACCAGGGTAGGTTAAACTTCTAAGACTACCAGGGTAGGTTAAACCACTAAAACTACCAGGGTAGGTTAAACCATGAAGACTACCAGGGTGGGTTAAACCACTAGATCTACCAGGGTAGGTTAAACCACTAAGACTACCAGGGTAGGTTAAACCATGAAGACTACCAGGGTGGGTTAAACCACTAGGTCTACCAGGGTAGGTTAAACCCCTAAGACTATCAGGGTAGGTTAAACCATAAAGACTACCAGAGTAGGTTAAACCACTAAGATTACCAGAGTAGGCTAAACCACTAAGGCTACCAGGTTTGACCTTGCATTACTGGTAAAGTTTGGAACCGTATGAGAGCGAACAGACCTGGTTAGATTGCACAGTCGCTTTATTTATCTCCATTTTCACAAGGCAGAGATTCATTTGTGTTTAATTAAGAAGTACTTTGCTAACAGTGAAGCACCCGTGGCATCTCAACAGTGTGTAGCCTCAGGGTAGCTTTGCCTCATATGGTGATATTAGGAATAAATCGACACTAGCAGGATGCAGTCATATGGCAAAGCCGTTAGTGTATAATAGGGAAGTTTACCCAGCAGTAGGACCAGCAATAAGTAAACGTTCCTTTAACTGATAGGTTTCTAGTAGAATAAAATAATTTTTGTGAATGTTTTTTAATTATTAAAGCAATTCACATCAGTCCCTGTTTAGAGCGTAGGCTTGGTACACACGGAGGGGACTTTTTGACTGTCTGTTGGCAATAGTAGCCAGGGTCGATAGTTCGGAAGACCGATTGTTATCTTATGGTGTTTCCCCAGCCTTACAGTCTAATTAGCCTACTACAAACATGACCTGCCGTTATGTCTTTATGATGGTGGGAGGAACATACTCCATTCAGATATGGCCAAGGTTGGATTTGAACTCCAGACTCGGCACATTAAGTCACCAGTGATAACCACTGAGCTACCATATGGAGAACCTCACATGTGCATTTCATAGTTAAGGGCCACCTAACTTAAATGATATATCATTAGTAAATTATATTCCTGGTCTTTTAAATAACCGCCAGCACGGTGGTTAGCACTAGAGATGGACGAACTTTCGAAAGTTCTGTCCGTATTCGAACTTTCGAACTATATGGAAAGTTCGAAAACAGACCCATTAAAGTCAATGGGAGTTAAATAGTTTGAAAAGTTCAAATGAAATACAATTAAAATATCAATGGTAACTTAATGTAAATGGCTGTGGGACCTGGGAAATGGTCTGGGGAACATTTTCCAATATCCAGGACTTTCGAAAACTCGATTTTACTCTCACGCTACTTTCGAGCTCTCGCGTTTGAACATTCGATAATTATCCCATGAACAACTCGCAGATTCGACATTTTATTTGCGGATTCAATGATCTTGCATTGGTATAATAGACATTTTACTCGCGGATTCGATGCTCGCGTATAGGGATAATAGACATTTTACTTGCGGATTCGATACTCGCGTATTGGTATAATAGACATTTTACTTGCGGATTCGATGCTCGCGTATAGGTATAATAGACATTTTACTTGCGGATTCGATGCTCGCATCTAGGTATAATAGACATTTTACTTGCGGATTCGATGCTCGCGTATAGGGATAATAGACATTTTACTTGCGGATTCGATGCTCGCGTATAGGTATAATAGACATTTTACTCGCGGATTCAATGCTCGCGTATAGGTATAATAGACATTTTACTCACGGATTCAATGCTCGCGTATAGGTATAATAGACATTTTACTTGCGGATTCGATACTCACGTATAGGTATAATAGACATTTTACTAGCGGATTCGATACTCGCGTATAGGTATAATAGACATTTTACTTGCGGATTCGACGCTCGTACGGCGAGTATCGAATCCGCTAGTAAAATGTCTATTATACCTATACGTGAGTAATCGAATCCGCAAGTAAAATGTCTATTATACCTATACGCGAGCATTGAATCCGTGAGTAAAATGTCTATTTATACCTATACGCGAGCATTGAATCCGCGAGTAAATGTCTATTATACCTATACGCGAGCATCGAATCCGCAAGTAAAATGTCTATTATCCCTATACGCGAGCATCGAATCCGAATAAAATGTCTATTATACCTAGATGCGAGCATCGAATCCGCAAGTAAAATGTCTATATACCTATACGCGAAGCATCGAATCCGCAAGTAAAATGTCTATTATACCAATACGCGAGTATCGAATCCGCAAGTAAAATGTCTATTATCCCTAACTAGCGAGCATCGAATCCGCGAGTAAAATGTCTATTATACCAATGCAAGATCATTGAATCCGCAAATAAATGTCGAATCTGCGAGTTGTTCATGGAATAATTATCGAATGTTCAAACGCGAGAGCTCGAAGTAGCGTGAGAGTAAAATCGAGTTTTCGAAAGTCCTGGATATTGGAAAATGTTCCCCAGACCATTTCCCAGTCCCACAGCCATTACATTAAGTTACCATTGATATTTTAATTGTATTCATTTGAACTTTTCAAACTATTTAACTCCCATTGACTTTAATGGGTCTTTTTTCGAACTTTCCTATAGTTCGAAAGTTCGAATCGGACAGAACTTTCGAAGTTCGTCAATCTCAGTGCTAACCACCGTGCTGGCGGTTATTTAAAAGACCAGGAATATAATTTACTAATGATATATCATTTAAGTTAGGTGGCCCTAACTATGAAATGCACATGTGAGGTTCTCCATATGGTAGCTCAGTGGTTATCACTGGTGACTTAATGTGCCGAGTCTGGAGTTCAAATCCAACCTTGGCCATATCTGAATGGAGTATGTTCCTCCCACCATCATAAAGACATAACGGCAGGTCATTTTGTAGTAGGCTAATTGACTGTAAGGCTGGGGAAACACCATAAAACAATCGGTCTTCCGAACTATCGACCCTGGCTACTATTCCAACAGACAGTCAAAAAGTCCCCTCCGTGTGTACCAAGCCTACGCTCTAAACAGGGACTGATGTGAATTGCTTTAATAATTAAAAAACTCACAAAAATATTTTATTCTACTAGAAACCTATCAGTTAAAGGAACGTTTACTTATTGCTGG
The DNA here is from genome assembly GCA_019447015.1 of Hymenochirus boettgeri. NCBI lineage: Eukaryota > Metazoa > Chordata > Amphibia > Anura > Pipidae > Hymenochirus > Hymenochirus boettgeri. The sequence goes on from CM033470.1 coordinate 2,190,624, forward strand.
TCCTACTGCTGGTAAACTTCCCTATTAACACTAACGGCTTTGCCAATAGACTGCATCCTGCTAGTGTCGATTTATTCCTAATATCACCATATGAGGCAAGCTACCCTGAGGCTACACTGTTGAGATGCCACGGGTCTTCACTGTTAGCAAAGTACTTCTTAATTAAACACAAATGAATCTCTGCCTTGTGAAAATGGAGAATAATAAAAAGCACTGTGCAATCTAACCAGGTCTGTTCGCTCTCATACGGTTCCAACCTTTACCAGTAATGCAAGGTCAACCGGGTAGCCTTAGTGGTTTAGCCTACTCTGGTAATCTTAGTGGTTTAACCTACTCTGGTGTCTTTATGTTAACCTACCCTGATAGTCTTAGGGGTTTAACCTACCCTGGTAGACCTAGTGGTTTAACCCACCCTGGTAGTCTTCATGGTTTAACCTACCCGGTAGTCTTAGTGGTTTAACCTACCCTGTAGTCTTAGTAGTTTAACCTACCCTGGTATCTTATGGTTTAGCCTACCCTGGTAATCTTCGTAGTTTAAACCTTCTATGGTAGTCTTAGTGGTTAGCCTACCCTGGTAGTCTCGTAGTTTAACCTTCTTCTGGTATTCTAGTGGTTTAGCCTACCCTGGTAGTCTTCATGGTTTAACCTACCCTGGTAGTCTTAGTGGTTTACCCTACCCTGTAGACCTAGTGGTTTAACCCACCCTGGTAGTCTTCATGGTTTAACCTACCTGGTAGTTTTAGTGGTTTAACCTACCCTGGTAGTCTTAGCGGATTAGCCTACCCTGGTAGTCTTCGTAATTTAACCTTCTCTGGTAGTCTTAGTGGTTTAGCCTACCCTGGTAGTCTTCGTAGTTTAACCTTCTCTGGTAGTCTTAGTGGTTTAGCCTACCCTGGTAGACCTAGTGGTTTAACCCACCCTGGTAGTCTTCATGGTTTAACCTACCCTGGTAGTCTTAGTGGTTTAACCTACCCTGGTAGTCTTAGTGTTTAGTCTACACCCTTTTAGTCTTAGTGGTTTAGCCTACCCTGGTAGTCTTCTAGTTTAACCTTCTCTGGTAGTCTTAGTGGTTTAGCGTACCCTGGTAGTCTTCTAAGTTTAACCTTCTCTGGTAGTCTTAGTGGTTTAGCCTACCCTGGTAGTCTTCATGGTTTAACCTACCCTGGTAGTCTTAGTGGTTACCTACCCTGGTAGATCTAGTGGTTTAACCCACCCTGGTAGTCTTCATGGTTTAACCTACCCTGGTAGTTTAGGTGGTTAAACCTACCCTGGTAGTCTAGAAGTTTAACCACCCTGGTAGTCTTAGTGGATTAGCCTACCCTGGTAGTCTTCGTAGTTTAACCTTCTCTGGTAATCTTAGTGGTTTAACCTACCCTGGTAGTCTTAGTGGTTTAACCTACCCTGATAGTCTTAGTGGTTTAACCTACCCTGGTAGACCTAGTGGTTTAACCCACCCTGGTAGTCTTCATGGTTTAACCTACCCTGGTAGTCTATGTGGTTTAAACCTACCCTGATAGTCTTAGTAGTTTAACCTACCCTGGTAGTCTTAGTGGTTTAGCCTACCCTGGTAATCTCATAGTTTAACCTTCTCTGGTAGTCTTAGTGGTTTAACCACCCTGGTAGTCTAGTGGTTTAGTCACCCTTGTAGTCTTAGTGATATAACCTACCCTGGTATTCTTAGTAGTTTTACCTACCCTGGTTGTCTTAATGCTTTAACCTACCCTGACAGTTCTTAGTGGTTTAGTCTACCCTGGTAGTCTTAGTGGTTTAGCCTACCCTGGTAGTCTTAGTGGTTAGCCTACCCTGGTAGTCTTCGTAGTTTAACCTTCTCTGGTAGTCTTAGTGGTTTAGCCTACCCTGGTAGTCTTCATGGTTTTACCTACCCTGGTTGTTTCTAGTGGTTTAACATCCCTGATAGTCTAATGGTTTAGTCTACCCTAGTAGTCTTCATGGTTTAACCTACCCTGGTAGTCTTAGTAGTTTTACCTACCCTGGTTGTCTTAGTGGTTTAACCTACCCTGGTAGTCTTAGTGGTTTAGCCTAACCTGGTAGTCTTCGTAGTTTAACCTTCTCTGGTAGTTCTTAGTGGTTTAGCCTACCCTGGTTTCCTACCCTGGTAGTCTTAGTGGTTTATAGCCTACCTGGTAGTCTTCGTAGTTTAACCTTCTCTGGTAGTCTTAGTGGTTTAGCCTACCCTGGTAGTCTTCATGGTTTAACCTACCCTGGTACACTTAGTCGTTTAACCTACCCTGGTAGTCTTAGTCGTTTAACCTACCCTGGTAGTTTTAGTGATTTAACCTACCCTGGTATTCTTAGTAGTTTTACCTACCCTGGTTGTCTTAGTGGTTTAACCTACCCTGGCAACGAAACAGCTTTTCCGGCGTAAAAAGAATAATGACCTCATCTCGACTGAAAAACAAGCCCATTAGACGAAATTCTTCTTCCCACGGTTCTAAATATGCAATGCAGTCATTTATACATTGAAACTGAGCAAGTTAGACTGTTTCTCTACAAGGTCAGAATAACAAGTTTGTCTATGTTAGTACCCTCACCGAGGCATTGGATGGAAGCTGAGAGATACTTCATTTTAGTGTTGTCATGCGTCGCCCTTTCATCTTGAATTAGGCCACCGTATAGATGTGCGTGTGTTAATCCTTAACGTAAAGTGCCTTTCAAAACAATTTCACTTCTCATAACAGAAAGAGAACCTACATGACCAAAATCTATATATAATCTATATTGTAGTATGTATATGTTTCATTCATATGTATATCACAAAGGCAAAGCTTAAACTTAACCCACATTTTTATCGGGTTAATATGATCGAAAAGGAATGTAACCTGTGGATCAAGGTTTGATTGATAAAGCACTCGATAGCGATTACATTTGGTTAAAACTCCTTTGCAAGACTTACACCAATGCAGGTTCCCGGTCAGGTAAGATGTAAAAAACGGGGTTAAACTTTATATACTATCGGGTTAACGTTATATAATATCGGTTAACGTTATATAATATCGGTTGACGTTATATAATATCGGTTAACGTTAATATCATATGTTAACGTTATATAATATCGGTAGTTATATAATATCGGTTAATTTGTCGTTTAATATCGGTTAACTTATATAATATCGGGTTAAGGTTTATAATATCGGGTTTAACGTATATAATAATCGGTTAAGTTATATAATATCGGATACGTTATATAATTTGGGTTAACATTATAATTAATGGGGTAACGTATATAATATCGGGTTAAAGTTATATAATATCGGGAAAACGTTATATAATATTGGGTTAACATTATATATTAATGGGGTAACGTATATATAAATCGGTTAACGTTATATATATCTTGTTAACGTTATATAATATTGGGTAAACTATATATTAATGGGGTTAACGTTATATAATATCGGGTTAACATATAATATCAGGTTAACGTTATATATAATCGGGTTAAGGTTTATAACATCGGGTTAACGTTATAATAATATCGGGTAACGTTATATAATATCGGGATAACGTTATATAATATTGGGTTAACATTAATATTAATGGGGTAACGTTATATATCGGATTAATGTTATATATATCGGTTAACGTTATATATATTGGATAAACATTTATATTAATGGGTAATGTTATATAATATCGGGTTAACGTTATATATATCGTGATAACGTTATATAATATCGGGTTAACGTTATATAATATCGGGTTAAGGTTATAATATATCGGTTAAGCTTATATAATACGGGTTAGGTTATAATATCGGGTTAAGGTTTATAATATCGGGTTAACGTTATATAATATCGGGTTAACGTTATATAATACGGAATAACGTTTATAAATCGGGTTAACAATTTTATAATATTGGGTTAACGTATATAATATCGGGTTAACGTTATATAATTCGGATAACATTTTTAATATTCGGGTTAACGTTATATAATATCGGGTTAACGTTATATAATATCGGGTTAACGTTATATAATATCGGGATAACGTTATTAATAATCGGGTTAATGTTTATAATATCGGGTTAACGTTAATAATATCGGGTTAACGTTATATAATATCGGGAATAGTTTATAATCCATAGTAAATAGTAACATAGTAATTAGGTTGAATAAAAGACATTCGTCCATCAATCCAACCTATTCCCTTTTTTTTTTTTTTTTTTTTTACCCTACCTAACAGTTGACCAGAGGAAGGCAAAAACCCCAGCTAAAAAAAGGGGGGAAAAAAAATCCTTCCTGACTCCAAACGGCAATCGGAAAGTATCCCTGGATCAACCAGATCTATATGCATTAATACCAGTAATTCTCAATATTTTTAGTTTTAGAAAACTTATCCAGGCCTTTTTTAAGTTATTCAATGAACTTGCCATTACCACCTCTGCTGGAAGACAGTTCCAAGTTTCACCGTTCTCACTGTAAAGAAACCTCTCCTAACTTGAAGATGAAACTTCTTTTCTTCCAACCTTAAGGATGTCCCGAGTCCTCTGATATGACCTATTAGTGAACAATGCACCAGAGAGTTCACTGTATGGGCCATTAATATATTTGTAAGTTATCATGTCCCCACCAACCGCCGCTTCTCCAAGTAAACAGCCCTAATTTGTCTAATCTGCCTGCATATTCAAGCCCCTCCATTCCCCTTATTAATTTAATTGCCCTTCTCTGAACTGCCTCAATTTCCAAGATGTCCCTTTTGTTATGGGATTCCAAAACTGCACCGCATATTCCAAATGTGGCCTTACCAGTGCCTTGTAAAGAGGAGAAATAATATTTTTCTCTCTTGATTCCATTCCCCTCTTTATACAAACAATATCTTGCTAGCTCTAGCTGTTGCTACCTGGCATTGTTTGCTACAGCTAAGTCTGTTATCTACCGAACCCCCAAATCTTTTTCCATTTCAGATGCACTTAACACAGAGTTATTTATGGTGTAGGTGGCACAGGGTTATTAAATCCCAAATGCATCACCTTACATTTATCAACATTGAATCTCATCTGCCATTCTGCTGCCCATTTTGATAATCTATCTAGGTCTGCTTGCAGCACTTGCACATCATGGAAGTTTCCAAGCTCTGCATAATTTAGTGTCATCACAAACACAGAGACCTTGCTCTCAATGCCCTTCTAAGTCATTTATAAACAATTAAACAAAAGTGTCCCCAGTACAGAACCCTAAGGAACTCCGCTTAGAACTTGCCCACATAGATGTAGCTCCATTAACCCCACTCTCTGTTTGCGGTCCAATAACCAGTTCTCTATCCATGAACAAATGTTTTCTTCAAGGCCAACAGTCCTCAGTTTTATCATTAGTCGCCTATGTGGCACAGTATCAAAGGCTTTTGCAAAATCCAAATATACCACATCCACAGCTGTGCCTGAATCTACTTCTTACTCACTTCTTCCATAAAAACCAATAAAATTTGTCTGGCATGAATCTATTTCTCATAAATCCATGCTGACTACTACTAATAAGATGATCCTGGAGACAAGTCAAGGATATGATCCCTTAACAAAGTTTCCATCACCTTCCCACCACTGATATTAGGCTTACAGGTCTATAGTTACCAGGCTGTGAACGACTACCTTTTTTGAATATTGGTATTACATTGGCTTTTTTCCAATCCAGCGGCACTCCCCAGACAAAAGCGAATCTGAAAAGATGAGACACAGTGGTCTTGCTAGAACTGAACTAAGCTCTTTTAAAATCCTAGGAGCAATCCATCTGGTCCTGGCGCTATTGATATTAACTTGTTCTAATTGATTCCGTACCATATCCTCTGTTATCCAATGTAAGACTCTTCATTTCCTCCCTGCACATTGTTACAATCCCTCTGTAAGGATTCTCAACAGTAAAAACCGATTTAAAAAAACGGTTTAGCAGATTAGCCTTTTCGGCATCCTCTACAACCACCTCAGCTCCTTATTTAATGGTCCCACATTCTCAGTCCTCATTTTTTTACCATTTATATACTTAAAAAACATCTTGGGGTTGGACTTGCTTTGTTCGGCAATCCGTATTCATTTTCTATTTTAGCTAGTTTAATTGCTTTCTTGCACTCTTTATTACAAAGCCATGCAGGAGTGGACCTAATTTTTTTACGCTTGTTTCCTAAAGGTACCGATTTGGAAATGTTATGTTTAATATCCCTTTAAAAGTGGTCCACATCTGCTCAGTACTTTACCTAGAAACAGTTCCCCCCAGTCTATGAGCAGGAGCGATTCCTTTAAAATCATAAATTAGCTTTCCTAAAGTTAAAGTTTTTGTTTAAGCCAGTGCATTTTAGTTTTCTGCAACCTATATTAAATGACACTATATCATGGTCACTATTCCCTAAGCTTCCCATTACCTTCATCTCCAAAATGAGCTCTGGGTTATTAGAATATCACCAGATCCAACAACGCATTCTTTCTAGTAGGAACTTCTACCATCTGTGAAAGAAAATGCTCATATAGGAAATTTAAGAATTTTATACCTTTTGAGGTGCTGGCAGTTCCATTACTCCAATCTATTTCAGGTAGTTAAATCCCCCATAACCAAAACATGCCCAATACCAGCAGCCTTCGCCAAGGCATATGGAGATTCATTTCCACCTCTTCCCCGGCATTTGGCGGCTTATAACACACTCCAACAATTAATTTACCTACCTTCTTGCTTCCGGTACACAGTTCCACCCATATATGTTTCTGCCGCATCGTTTGCTCCCCCATCTATTCCATCTTTTAAATTGGCTTCAATTCCTGTTTAAAACAACATACATCATCTCCTCCTTCTTATTAACTCGGTCATGTCTAAATAAGGAGTACCCTTCAATATTTACTGTCCAGTGCTGGTGAATCATTAAGCCATGATTCTGCTATACCAATTACATCATACCTTTCCTTTTAACGCTATTATTTCAAGTTTCGCCGGTTTTTCCCAGCCAGACTCCTTGCATTTGTAACATCCATTTTAGATTATCAATTGATTTACTTCCATCACTGGTCGTACATGCCTCCTTATCCTCTATGCTCCCCCCTCCTCCTTCTCCTCCCTCAGTTGTGTTACTAGCCCCCAATCCCTAACTTCTCTATCTACCCTGTGTAGTTAAACTTTCCCCCCCCCCCATACCTAGTTTAAAATCTCCTCCAACCCCCTAGCCCTCTTATCGGGTTAACATTATATAATACGGGTTAACGTTATATAATTCGGGATACGTTATATTAATATCGGGTTAACGTTAATAAATAATATCGGGTTAACGTATATACAATCGGTTTTAACGTTATATAATATCGGTTAACGATATATAATATCGGTTAACGTTATATAATATCTGGTTGTAACGTTATATAATATCGGGTTACGGTATATAATATCGGTTACGTTATATAATACGGTTACGTTATATAAATATCGGGTTAACGTTATTAATATCGGTGTTAACGTTATATAATTCGGGGTTAAAGTTATATAATATCGGTTAAACGTATTAATATCGGTTCGTTATATAAATATCAGGTTAACTTTATATATCGGGTTACATTATGTAATATTCGGGTTAACGTTATGTAATATCGGTTTAACATTAATAATATCGGGTTAACCTTTATATATATTGGGTTAACGTCATGCACCCGTCCAATACCTGATTTGTTAAAGAGATATTAAACTGGTAATTAATAAAGTACCTAATCTATTATTCACAGGGAGATGAGAATGCTTATTCCGACCTCCCTGAAAATAATAGAACTTACCTTACCTGCGCTCCACTTTAATTCAAAACACTGCGCTATGCTAAGATATTCTGTTTATGAATTAAGGGGGATGAGAGTCTGATAAGAAATTATGTTCAGGTTATTAAGGGAGTCTAAAACTCAGGAAATGTGGCAATATAAAGATGAACTTTCTGGGGATCTGTATTTTTTCCATTGGGCTATTTATAATAGAAACTGTATATGGCATGACTGAGGCTCTTTTAGGACATAGAAAATGAATTGTTGTGTGTGCAGGACCTGTATGATGTCATAGGGAAATACTGGACTGATTGGTTCAGTCCTACTGGCAGCAGGAAATGAGCAGATTTCTTAATAAGTCCTTAAAATCTGATTTTTCTCTACATTGTCTTCATTTTATTTAATTGCATTTGCTTGCTAGAATAATGTAAAATATGTTTCTAATGAAATCAATCATGACAATGTGCCTTTTGGAGTTTAACCATTGCGGGACTGAAAAGTAGCACAATGTCATGTGGCTACGGAACAACGCTGTGGCAGCTGCGTGGTTAAATTCCGCGTTACCCACCCTGCCATCATAACAAGGTGTTAAAGTCATATTTACCAATATTTTACACCTCTTTGACTTTGTCATTGAGTAACTGTGACACAAATTATACCGTAGAGCATTCTTTATTTTACTGTTTGTAATTACACACATCTGCACTGGGGTGGGACTATATCTATTCCCTCACCCGGCTACTGAATAAAGCAGATACACCTACTGGTTGGGTAGATGTTGGGTGCCCCCCATTGCTGGGATTTGTGGCTAGGCCTTCAGTTGTTTTATTTATTGCCACTGTAAATATTTTACTATATACATTCACTTATGGCCAGATGGATAAAAAATAATTTTAGGGAATGTCCGACCCCACACACAAACAGTATACTTACTTACCTACCTTCCACCCAAACCCCCAAGACTGCAATAGTTACCAGGCTCTTGGTCTTTACCTCCCCTTTATATTAGTATAATGCTCCACTCATGGTGTTAGGGACTTCACACAAGTCTACTCCTGGGACACAAGTTTGATCAGGGCCCGATATTTCGGACCAATATTCCAATCCCATCCTAGTCACAAGTTAATCTTTTATGGGTCAGAAATTATGACCAATAATTCAGCCCAATTATCAAGCATACTTGTTTTTACGCAGCAATCATTTCGGACCTTTTCAGTCTAAGAAAAGAGGTGTCGGGAAGATTACAATTTGTGTCCCCAATGATGGTGGACAAGGTGTCAATGTGGTGTGCAAATTCCACATGTGATCATCGTATATTAACAGTGTATGCTATGTGTGCCAATGTGTTGCAAATTCCACATGTGAGTCATCGAATATTACTGTGTATGACAATGTGTGTCAATGTGTGTGCAAATTCCCACATGTGTGTCATTGTATTTTACGGTGTGTGACAATGTGGTGCAATGTGTGTGCAAATTCCACATGTGCAATCGTATATTACTGTGTATACCTAGTGTGTCAATGTGTGTGCAAATTCCACATGTGAGTCATCGAATATACTGTGTATGACAATGTGTGTGCAATGTGTGTGCAATCCACATGTGTGTCATTGTATTTACGGTGTATGACAATGTGTGTCAATGTGTGTGCAAATTCCACATGTGCAAGATCGTATATTACTGTGTATACCTATTGGTGTCAATGTGTGTGCAAATTCCACATGTGAGTCATCATATTACTGTGTATGACAATGTGTGTCAATGTGTGCAATTCCACATGTGTGTCATTGTATTTTACGGTGTATGACAATGTGTGTCAATGTGTGTGCAAATTCCACATGTGCAATCGTATATTACTGTGTATACCTATGTGTGTCAATGTGTGTGCAAATTCAGCATGTGTGTCATCGTATATTACTGTGTAATACCTATTGTTGTCAATGTGTATGCAAATCAGCATGGTGTGTCATTGTGTATGAGTGTGTATGCCTATACCGTGTGTGTATGAATGTGTGTGCAAATTCAGCATGTGTGCATCGTGTATGAGTGTGTATACTGCGAGTGTATAGTTGCGTTTGCACAGATGGATACATCTACAGTTGTCCCCGAGGTATACATTTTAATGTTTGATTTGAAAGCCCAATAATACCAAATCATTTCTACTTAAATTTAACAAATAAGGTCAATTTCATTAATAGTGAACAAATGACTGACAGACTCACTATTAATACTAAAAATTTTATAAAAGGAAAACTACAGACTAAAACACATATTTTTTCTGGCTTATAGCCCAGGCAGTTTTATTAAAATGACACACCCCTTTGCTATTTTTAAATTATTATTTTAGATTCATCCGGCAATGCAAAGTCATGAAAAACAATTCTCAACCAGGGGAGAGGTTTAAAATGTCTTTCGCTCCCTTGAACAAAATGGCCGAACACGGTCTGTGACTGGATTTCCTGTTTTAGTAAAAAAAAAAAAAAAAAAAATTGGGGGGGGTCAATTATTAGGAATCACTTTAAAGGCCAAAGCACCATTTTTGTTCAAAATACAACTGCCAAAGCTTAGTGAATTCTTCAGAACTCCTTAACACTTCCTCTTGTCAAGTAACCTACTGCTGACCTCTTAATAACTCTTCCAAGCAGGGCTGAGCAGTGATAAAGAAAAGGAGCAAGATTAAAAAACACAGGAAACCTGTTAGAATTATACATCACGGCTCCACACAATTAGGATTCAGAGGTGGGATGAATTCACAGTTATCTGACGCTTGGGAATTCGGTCATTTTAACTTTCGTTCCCCTTTTAAACACCTTTCTGTATTTTGATACACCACATAAATTAAGAAAAGTCAACGGAAAGATGTATTCTGTACATAAATAATAATAATACAAAATAATAATGCAATGAAAACCCATCTTTCCGATCGAGCCTTGAGAAAATGACTCTACATGGCAGAGAAAGCCAGTTAAGAAGAAAGAAAACATTATTTACTTCTGAACTGCCATAAGACCATTGCTGATATGGCTACATGATCGCCCATTTAGAATTCTAAATGCATCGTAGTTGGTGCCAATACAGCCCAAACAGAAAACCCTTTATGCGCTCGCACTGGACCAATGAATTTACGTCCTTTGTCAGTCCTCACTTTGATGCAATTAAAAATTTAGACCATAAAATCACTCTTGCATTTTAATGATCGTATTAAAATGGGAAGGATTCATTACTAATTGTCATTACCCTGAAGACTTCCCATTACTAACAAACAGAACAATATCTCAGGTAATAAACTTAAAGTCAAAAGTACAAACAAACATTAAATCTCTCAGCGCTGACAGTGATTGTCATATATTTCTATAGGCAGGGCTGGTATTTATTAGAAAAATAGACGTCTCTATCCCTTTGCATAAAGGAATCCACCATTTTTCACTTTTTGCATTATGTAAACTGTGCACACAATCAGTTACAATCTCGTAAGTAAAGGCCAAGGTCTTTTATTTTAATGAATTAGGAATAACTTGTAAAACAGCACCGTTTAAAGAAACACTAACAGGTATCTAAGGAAGATACATACAGGGTTATTCATAAAATTTCTTATCGTTTAAAACGGTGCTAATTTTGCCCCAACCAACCAGATGTTAGCTTTCAAATGTTAAATAAGATTTGATTGGTTGGGGTAAAATTAGCCCCATTTTAAACCAATAGAACTTTTATTGAATAACCCTGATAGTGTACTAGGTTATTTTAACCAGAAAGCTTTATTCGACTAAGTCACCATTTCCAGAATACTTAACTCTGCGTAAACACTAAAGAATAGCTCAGACCTTGACTGGCTAAAGGTTCATATGCACGTGCGATCGTGGCTGCCGACCCATGACAGACGGTGTGTAGGAGCATCCGGTTTTGGCTGATAATCGTCCCATGTATGGGCGCTTTACGGCCGAAAAAGCCGCTCGTTCGGAGATCCGCCCGGCGGATTGGGCAAAGATCCCGGGATGAAACTCCCGTTTGGGCAATAAAGCGCCCATACATGGGACGATTATCGGCCAAAACAATCGTTCCTAAACATGTATGCACGAACCTTAGGACAGGAATATGAAAACACCTAGTAACAATACTCATTAGTCATCAATGAACCAAACATAAGGGGCATGCCAGATCACAGAATGAAAATGTACCCAGATATTAGGGAAACACAGGGGTCCCCTACCATGAAGCAAACTGAAAACATTTGCTCAGGGCTCACCCCTGTAAGGTGGCAGTAAAAAAAAATCTCCTTCATGCAATACTGCATTCAGCAACAGTCCACCAGTCAGTGTAAAGTCAGCCTTTCAGTTTACAAGTCAGTGTTAGTCAGCCTACACACCCACAGCCACGCCTATGATGCCTGATTTGCCACGCCTGCTTCAGTGCGGACCCCCCGTCGCCTATAGGCGGCATTTGAACGTTTTTTTCTGGTGCCAAAAACCCTACGAACACCCCTGGAGAAACCCCCTATACCTACTTTGTGCTTTTATTACCTTTACCAAACCAAGGAGGTGTCTACCACCCAACAAAAGATCACGCTGTGTAAGTAATGTTAAAGAGTGTGTTTTAGTAAGGTAAGTGTAGCAAAAAGTGGGTTTGGGGTTTCTTAATAACTGGGTTAATTTTTATTCTTGGTAGACATGGGAATTCCAATAGTTTTTGCATTGATGTCGAGGTCCTAAAGTCATAAGACTTCAGCTGTAGGATTCTCAATAAGATTCTCTACTGAAATAATCTAGGTGTCCATCTGTTGGGCTATGATAAATTTTAAAGGTCATATCCACCCTCAAAACAAAAAATTACCTACCTTATTCCTTATGTTCTATTTCAGGGTGGACATGCGCTTTAATTGGTGGCTATGATGTTTCCTATTAGATATTTATTAAGCCAGCTCGGTGATTTTTACTGTTCTGTTTTGGAATATGATTAGCCAATTTAACAATTACTATGCTTTAACGTTATATAATATCGGGATAACGTTATATAATATCGGGTTAACGTTTTATAATATCGGGTTAACGTTATATAATATCGGGTTAACGTTATATAATATCGGGATAACGTTATATAATATCATAGTAACATAGTAACATAGTAATTAAGGTTGAATAAAGACATTCGTCCATCAAGTCCAACCTATTCCCTTTTTTTTTTTTTTTTTTTTACCCTACCTAACAGTTGATCCAGAGGAAGGCAAAAAACCCCAGCTAAAAAAAGGGGGGAAAAAAATCCTTCCTGACTCCAAACGGCAATCGGAAAGTATCCCTGGATCAACCAGATCTATATGCATTAATACCAGTAATTCTCAATATTTTTTAGTTTTAGAAACTTATCCAGGCCTTTTTTAAAGTTATTCAATGAACTTGCCATTACCACCTCTGCTGGAAGACAGTTCCACAGTTTCACCGTTCTCACTGTAAAGAAACCTCTCCTAACTTGAAGATGAAACTTCTTTTCTTCCAACCTTAAAGGATGTCCACGAGTCCTCTGATATGACCTATTAGTGAACAATGCACCAGAGAGTTCACTGTATGGGCCATTAATATATTTGTATAAGGTTATCATGTCCCCACGCAACCGCCGCTTCTCCAATGTAAACAGCCCTAATTTGTCTAATCTGCCTGCATATTCAAGCCCCTCCATTCCCCTTATTAATTTAATTGCCCTTCTCTGAACTGCCTCAATTTCCAAGATGTCCCTTTTGTATATGGGATTCCAAAACTGCACCGCATATTCCAAATGTGGCCTTACCAGTGCCTTGTAAAGAGGGAGAATAATATTTTTCTCTCTTGATTCCATTCCCCTCTTTATACAAGACAATATCTTGCTAGCTCTAGCTGTTGCTACCTGGCATTGTTTGCTACAGCTAAGTCTGTTATCTACCAGAACCCCCAAATCTTTTTCCATTTCAGATGCACTTAACACAGAGTTATTTATGGTGTAGGTGGCACAGGGATTATTAAATCCCAAATGCATCACCTTACATTTATCAACATTGAATCTCATCTGCCATTCTGCTGCCCATTTTGATAATCTATCTAGGTCTGCTTGCAGCACTTGCACATCATTGGAAGTTTCCAAGGCTCTGCATAATTTAGTGTCATCAGCAAACACAGAGACCTTGCTCTCAATGCCCCTTCTAAGTCATTTATAAACAGATTAAACAAAAGTGTCCCCAGTACAGAACCCTAAGGAACTCCGCTTAGAACTTTAGCCCACATAGATGTAGCTCCATTAACCACCACTCTCTGTTTGCGGTCCAATAACCAGTTCTCTATCCATGAACAAATGTTTTCTTCAAGGCCAACAGTCCTCAGTTTATACATTAGTCGCCTATGTGGCACAGTATCAAAGGCTTTTGCAAAATCCAAATATACCACATCCACAGCTGTGCCTGAATCTAACTTCTTACTCACTTCTTCATAAAAACCAATTAAATTTGTCTGGCATGATCTATTTCTCATAAATCCATGCTGACTACTACTAATAAGATGATCTCTGGAGACAAAGTCAAGGATATGATCCCTTAACAAAGTTTCCATCACCTTCCCTACCACTGATATTAGGCTTACAGGTCTATAGTTACCAGGCTGTGAACGACTACCTTTTTTGAATATTGGTATTACATTGGCTTTTTTCCAATCCAGCGGCACATCCCCAGACAAAAGCGAATCTGAAAAGATGAGACACAGTGGTCTTGCTAGAACTGAACTAAGCTCTTTTAAAATCCTAGGATGCAATCCATCTGGTCCTGGCGCTTTATTGATATTAACTTTGTCTAATTGATTCCGTACCATATCCTCTGTTATCCAATGTGAAGACTCTTCATTTCCTCCCTGCACATTGTTACAATCCCTACTGTAAGGATTCTCAACAGTAAAAACCGATGTAAAAAAACGGTTTAGCAGATTAGCCTTTTCGGCATCCTCTACAACCACCTCAGCTCCATTATTTAATGGTCCCACATTCTCAGTCCTCATTTTTTTACCATTTATATACTTAAAAAACATCTTGGGGTTGGACTTGCTTTGTTCGGCAATCCGTATTTCATTTTCTATTTTAGCTAGTTTAATTGCTTTCTTGCACTCTTTATTACAAAGCCATGCAGGAGTGGACCTAATTTTTTTACGCTTGTTTCCTAAAGGTACCGATTTGGAAATGTTATAGTTTAATATCCCTTTAAAAGTGGTCCACATCTGCTCAGTATCTTTACCTAGAAACAGTTCCCCCCAGTCTATGAGCAGGAGCGATTCCTTTAAAAGCATAAAATTAGCTTTCCTAAAGTTAAAAGTTTTTGTTAAGCCAGTGCACTTTAGTTTTCTGCAACCTATATTAAATGACACTATATCATGGTCACTATTCCCTAAGCTTCCCATTACCTTCATCTCCAAAATGAGCTCTGGGTTATTAGATATCACCAGATCCAACAACGCATTCTTTCTAGTAGGAACTTCTACCATCTGTGAAAGAAAATGCTCATATAGGAAATTTAAGAACTTTATACCTTTTGAGGTGCTGGCAGTTCCATTACTCCAATCTATTTCAGGGTAGTTAAAATCCCCCATAACCAGAACATGCCCCATACCAGCAGCCTTCGCCAACTGCATATGGAGATTCATTTCCACCTCTTCCCCGGCATTTGGCGGCTTATAACACACTCCAACAATTAATTTACCTACCTTCTTGCTTCCTGTACACAGTTCCACCCATAATGTTTCTGCCGCATCGTTTGCTCCCCCATCTATTCCATCTTTTAAATTTGGCTTCAATTCCTGTTTAACATACATACATACTCCTCCTCCTTTCTTATTAACTCGGTCATGTCTAAATAAGGAGTACCCTTCAATATTTACTGTCCAGTCGTGTGAATCATTAAGCCATGATTCTGCTATACCAATTACATCATACCTTTCCTTTAACGCTATTATTTCAAGTTCGCCGGTTTTTCCAGCCAGACTCCTTGCATTTGTAAACATACATTTTAGATTATCAATTGATTTACTTCCATACATGGTCGTACATGCCTCCTTATCCTCTATGCTCCCCCCTCCTCCTTCTCCTCCCTCAGTTGTGTTACTAGCCCCCAGATCCCTAACTTCTCTATCTACCCCTGTGTAGTTAAACGTTCCCCCCCCCCCCATACCTAGTTTAAAATCTCCTCCAACCCCCTAGCCATCTTATCGGGTTAACATTATATAATATCGGGTTAACGTTATATAATATCGGGATGACGTTATATAATATCGGGTTAACGTTATATAATATCGGGTTAACGTTATATACAATCGGTTTAACGTTATATAATATCGGGTTAACGATATATAATATCGGTTAACGTTATATAATATCGGTTGTAACGTTATATAATATCGGGTTAACGGTATATAATATCGGTTAACGTTATATAATATCGGGTTAACGTTATATAATATCGGGTTAAAGTTATATAATATCGGGTTAACGTTATATAATATCGGGTTAACGTTATATAATATCAGGTTAACTTTATATAATATCGGGTTAACATTATGTAATATCGGGTTAACGTTATGTAATATCGGTTTAACATTATATAATATCGGGTTAACCTTATATAATATTGGGTTAACGTCAGTGCACCCGATCCAATACCTGATTTGTTAAAGAGATATTAAACTGGTAATTATAAGTACCTAAAATCTATTATTCACAGGGAGATGAGAATGCTTATTCCGACCTCCCTGTAAATAATAGAACTTACCTTACCTGCGCTCCACTTTAATTCAAACACTGCGCTATGCTAAGATATTCTGTTTATGAATTAAGGGGGATGAGAGTCTGATAAGAAATTATGTTCAGGTTATTAAAGGGGAGTCTAAAACTCAGGAAATGTGGCAAATATAAAGATGAAAGCTTTCTGGGGATCTGTATTTTTTCCATTGGGCTATTTTATAATAGAAACTGTATATGGCATGACTGAGGCTCTTTTAGGACATAGAAAAATGAATATGTGTGTGTGCAGGACCTGTATGATGTCATAGGGAAATACTGGACACTGATTGGTTCAGTCCTACTGGCAGCAGGAAATGAGCAGATTTCTTAATTAGTCCTTAAAATCTGATATTTTCTCTACATTGTCTTCATTTTTAATTGCATTTGCTTGCTAGAATAATTGTAAAATAATGTTTCTAATGAAATCAATCATGACAATGTGCCTTTTGGAGTTTAACCATTGCGGGACTGAAAAGTAGCACAATGTCATGTGGCTACGGAACAACGCTTGTGGCAGCTGCGTGGTTAAATTCCGCGTTACCCACCCTGCCATCATAACCAAGGTGTTAAAGTCATATTTACCAATATTTTACACCTCTTTGTACTTTGTCATTGAGTAACTGTGACACAAATTTATACCGTAGAAAGCATTCTTTATTTTACTGTTTGTAATTACACACATCTGCCACTGGGGTGGGACTATATCTCATTCCCTCACCCGGGGCTACTGAATAAAGCAGATACACCTACTGGTTGGGTAGATGTTGGGTGCCCCCCATTGCTGGGATTTGTGGCTAGGCCTTCAGTTGTTTTATTTATTGCCACTGTAAATATTTTTACTATATACATTCCATTATGGCCAGATGGATAAAAAGATAATTTTAGGGAATGTCCGACCCCACACACAAACATGTATACTTACTTACCTACCTTCCACCCAAACCCCCAAGACTGCAATAGTTACCAGGCTCTTGGTCTTTACCTCCCCTTTATATTAGTATAATGCTCCACTCATGGTGTTAGGGACTTCACAAAGTCTACTCCTGGGACACAAAGTTTGATCAGGGCCCGATATTTCGGACCAATATTCCAATCCCATTCCTAGTCACAAGTTAATCTTTTATTGGGTCAGAAATTATGACCAATAATTCAGCCCAAATTATCAAGCATACTTGTTTTTACGCAGCATCATTTCGGACCTTTTCAGTCTAAGAAAAGAGGTGTCGGGAAGATTACAATTTGTGTCACCAAATGATGGTGGACAAGGTGTCAATGTGTGTGCAAATTCCACATGTGAGTCATCGTATATTACAGTGTATGCCTATGTGTGCCAATGTGTGTGCAAATTCCACATGTGAGTCATCGAATATTACTGTGTATGACAATGTGTGTCAATGTGTGTGCAAATTCCACATGTGAGTCATCGAATATTACTGTGTATACCTATGTGTGTCAATGTGTGTGCAAATTCCACATGTGAGTCATCGAATATTACTGTGTATGACAATGTGTGTCAATGTGTGTGCAAATTCCACATGTGTGTCATTGTATTTTACGGTGTATGACAATGTGTGTCAATGTGTGTGCAAATTCCACATGTGCAATCGTAATTACTGTGTATACCTATGTGTGTCAATGTGTGTGCAAATTCAGCATGTGTGTCATCGTATATTACTGTGTATACCTATGTGTGTCAATGTGTATGCAAATTCAGCATGTGTGTCATTGTGTATGAGTGTGTATGCCTATACCGTGTGTGTATGAATGTGTGTGCAAATTCAGCATGTGTGCATCGTGTATGAGTGTGTATACTGCGAGTGTATCAGTGCGTTTGCACAGATGGATACATCTACAGTTTGTCCCCGAGGTATACAATTTTATGTTTGATTTGAAAGCCACAATATACCAAATCATTTCTACATTATAAATTATACAAATAAGGTCAATTTCATTAATTAGTGAACAAATGACTGACAGACTCACTATTAATACTAAAAATTATTATTAAAGGAAAACTACAGACTAAAACATATTTTTTTCTGGCTTATAGCCCAGGCAGTTTTATTAAAATGACACACCCCTTTGCTATTTTTAAATTATTATTTTAGATTCATCCGGCAATGCAAAGTCATGAAAAACAATTCTCAACCAGGGAGAGGTTATAAATGTCTTTCGCTCCCTTGAACAAAATGGCCGAAACGGTCTGTGACTGGATTTCCTGTTTTAGTAAAAAAAAAAAATTTGGGGGGGGTCAATTATTAGGAATCACTTTAAAGGCCAAAGCACCATTTTTGTTCAAGATACAAATCTGCCAAAGCTTAGTGAATTCTTCAGAACTCCTTGAACACTTCCTCTTGTCAAGTAACTACGTGCTGACCTCTTAATAACTCTTCCTAAGCAGGGCTGAGCAGTGATGAAAGAAAAGGAGCAAAGATTAAAAAACACAGGAAACCTGTAGAATTATACATCACGGCTCCACACAAATTAGGATTTCAGAGGTGGGATGAATTCACAGTTATCTGACGCTTGGGAATTCAGGTCAATTTTAACTTTCGTTCCCCTTTTAAACACCTTTCTGTATTTTGATAACAACCACATAAATTTAAGAAAAGTCAACGGAAAGATGTATTCTGTACATAAATAATAATAATACAAAATAATAATGCAATGAACCCATCTTTCCAGATCGAGCCTTGAGAAAATGACTCTACATGGCAGAAAGCCAGTTGAAGAAGAAGAAACATAATTATTTACTTCTGAACTGCCATAAGACCATTGCTGATATGGCTACATGATCGCCCATTTAGAATTCTAAATGCATCGTAGTTGGTGCCAATACAGCCCAAACAGAAATACCCTTTATGCGCTCGCACTGGAGCCAATGAATTTACGTCCTTTGTCAGTCCTCACTTTGATGCAATTAAAAATTTAGACCATAAAATCAGCTTGCATTTTTAATGATCGTATTAAAATGGGAAGGATTCATTACTAATTGTCATTACCCTGAAGACTTCCCATTACTAACAAACAGAACAATATCTCAGGGTAATAACATTAAAGTCAAAATGTACAAACAAACATTAAATCTCTCAGCGCTGACAGTGATTGTCATATATTTCTATAGGCAGGGCTGTATTTATTAGAAAAATAGACGTCTCTATCCCTTTGCATAAAGGAATCCACCATTTTTCACTTTTTGCATTATGTAAACTGTGCACACAATCAGTTACAATCTCGTAAGTAAAGGCCAAGGTCTTTTATTTTACATGAATTAGGAATAAACCTTGGTAAACAGCACCGTTTAAAGAAACACTACAGGTATCTAAAGGAAGATACATACAGGGTTATTCAATAAAAGTTCTTATCGTTTAAAACGGTGCTAATTTTGCCCCAACCAACCAGATGTTAGCTTTCAAATGTTAAATAAGATTTGATTGGTTGGGGTAAAATTAGCCCCATTTTAAACCATAAGAACTTTTATTGAATAACCCTGATAGTGTACTAGGTTATTTTAACCAGAAAGCTTTATTCGACTGAAGTCACCATTTCCAGAATACTTAACTCTGCGTAAACACTAAAGAATAGCTCAGACCTTGACTGGCTAAAGGTTCATATGCACGTGCGATCGTGGCTGCCGACCCATGACAGACGGTGTGTAGGAGCATCCGGTTTTGGCTGATAATCGTCCCATGTATGGGCGCTTTATCGGCCGAAAAAGCCGCTCGTTCGGAGATCCGCCCGGCGGATTGGGCAAAGATCCCGGGATGAACTCCCGTTTGGGCAATAAAGCGCCCATACATGGGACGATTATCGGCCAAAACAATCGTTCCTAAACATGTATGCACGAACCTTAGGACAGGAATATGAAAACACCTAGTAACAAATACTCATTTAGTCATCAATGAACCAAACATTAAGGGGCATGCCAGATCACAGAATGAAAATGTACCCAGATATTAGGGAAACACAGGGGTCCCCTACCATGAAGCAAACTGAAACATTTGCTCAGGGCTCACCCCTGTAAGGTGGCAGTAAAAAAAAATCTCCTTCATGCAATACTGCATTCAGCAACAGTCCACCAGTCAGTGTAAAGTCAGCCTTTCAGTTTACAAGTCAGTGTTAGTCAGCCTACCACACCCACAAGCCACGCCTATGATGCCTGATGTAGCCACGCCTGCTTCATGTGCGGACCCCCCGTCTGCCTATAGGCGGCATTTGAACGTTTTTTCTGGTGCCAAAAACCCTACGAACACCCCTGGAGAAACCCCCTATACCTACTTTGTGCTTTTATTACCTTTACCAGCACCAGAGGAGGTGTCTACCACCCAACAAAAGATCACGCTGTGTAAGTAATGTTAAAGAGTGTGTTTAGTAAAGGTAAGTGTAGCAAAAAGTGGGTTTGGGGGTTTCTTAATAACTGGGCTAATTTTTATTCTTGGGTAGACATGGGAATTCCAATAGTTTTTGCATTGAATGTCGAGGTCCTAAAGTCATAAGACTTCAGCTGTAGGAAGTCTCAAATAAGATCTCTCTACTGAAATAATCTAGGTGGTCCATCTGTTGGGCTATGATAAATTTTAAAGGTCATATCCACCCTCAAAACAAAAAATTACCTACCTTATTCTTAATGTTCTATTTCAGGGTGGACATGCGCTTTAATTGTGGCTATGATGTTTCCTATTAGATATTTATTAAGCCAGCTCGGTGATTTTTACTGTTCTGTTTTGGATATGATTAGCACAATTATTACAATTACTAGCTTTAAATGAGAACTACACACAAAAAATAGAAGCCTAGTGCACATCCAATTGAATTGCTTACATTTTATATTACCATTGTATTGCCACTTCGAAAAGCCTGCCCCTTTCTCGGGATAAATTCAATAAATAAGGTCAAAATCCAAATTATTTTAAGCCCAGCAACCACTTCAAGTTTTGCTTTAATCTGCCCAGGGCGAGATACTAAATCGCTAGGTCTTCACCCAATGGGAGTATAAAAGGAAGAGAATCCCTTTAACTATGGGAAGTCGGGCTTCTTCCAGACCATGTCTTTCTTTATGTTGGTCTGTCTCACTAGTGAACAGGGGGCCCCGATAGGCAGTCGGGAGCTGGGTTAAAAGTATTAGTTTTACAGATTTACTCAAGGAATGGTGACCTACTGATTAAGCCGGGATGGAAAAGGTTCATGTGACTGTATAATTCTCTGTTAATCCGTAAATTTCTTACGTTAACAGATCACACAATTTCAATCTTCTGCTAAAACTTTATTTTTGCTGTAAATGATCCGGATATTGTGGTTTGTTCCATTATAAACACCCACTACGAAACGGGGAAAAAACCTCAACCCAAGAAATAGGAACGCCATTTTGATAATTACTGTCTTTTACCATTTCTGTAAAGGTAACGGTATAGAAGGAAATAAATAAAACATGGATGAATATTAAGGCAGAGTCCAGCTTCGTTTGCAGCTAAACGGAAAGTTCTAAATGACGTTTATTTTCATCTTTCTCCAGACGTTTCCTTTCTGCTGGTGACCTGCGCGATCACTGGAAGTGAACCGTGAGTACGTTTCGCCACGTTATCGAAAACGCGAGTCTGCAACGCGGAAACCCAAACATGAAACGCGTGGTGACTAATCAAGGACGTGATCACTTAATGAAATATATTAAAATGTTTTCAGTTTCTCTTTTTTACTAAAAATAAAATAAAAGAATCTGTACCCACTTTTGTGCAAATTTTGTAAAGGACACAGACACCATTAAAATCAAAACAAGTCTATTCTGTTACCTCCCACGATCCCAACCAATATATTCAGCTCTTTATTACTAACCAGATATGTAAGGATAATAAGGAGTGAGCTGGCTCCTCCCTCCATGCAGTCAATCAAGGATTTGACAACTGATATCACAGCCAATGATTGATTGCTGTTTCACCTGCTGCCTCATTAAATACCTGGTTACAAATGCATGTAATAAATTGGTAAAAATAGCAGTTGGGTTTTGGAAAGATATCTGACAAGTCCACAGTTTTTTGTTTTAAAGGATAACGATACTCCAAAAATCAACTTTTAAAAAATGTAAAGTACCTGATGCAGGGAGGTCGGATTGATTATTCCTACCTCACAAAATTGTTTCGTGGAGGAGCTACAGCAGATGCAGTTTTCATTTGCCAGGTTAGTCCTGGACTAGTCCTGTATTAAAGATAGTGCTGAAGCCAGGAGGAAGACTGGCAGAATCAGTTTTCTTTGGGCTGGTGCTCCTCAAAGAAACAATATTGGGAGGTAGGAATTACCTGTCCTGTATCCCTGTCCCAAGTACTTTTATTTTAACTGTTCTTTAAATAAACTTTATACGCATGATAGTTATCCTTTAAGTGTGGACATGTCATTTAATGTCATTTCAATGTGCCAACAATACTGCCTCTCGATACAAAACAAGTGAAAAGTGGGTTAACGTATCCTCATAAAATCCCTTACCCAAAGCCAATTTGCATTGAGCCCTTAATAAACAACCAACCAACCACCAACAGGATAAGCAAATGTAACGTTAAAGAGGCGCCGCTTCTTTACGCAAAAGGAGACGTAATTAATTGTATAATAGATCGGGAAATTAGCTCTAATTAACAAACAAAAAAATGCGTAATTTAGACCCCGCGTAATCACGGACAACTGACGAAATTGTCGTTTGTAAAAACTGAAATATTGTTTCAAGCCAAAACATACACAAGGCTTCCCTATTTGTAATCAGACATTTCATTTCTGCTCATTACGATCTCATAAGCACATTAAGACGTTATTACCATTAATTACTAAAAAAAAAAAGTGTACGCGTGATGCAGGAACAGAATTGTCTCATTTAGGATTTCGAATGTATAATCCCCAGTGCAGCTTCGGAATGTACCTGATCTGTCATCCACCAATGTAATCACTGACTAGTAGGGATGGCCCAGTTCGCGGATCCGAACCCGAATCCGCGACGGATTTACCTCGTTCGCGAATGGCGGATATCGCGGATTTTCCGGTCTTCCACCTTCCGAACTTTTACAAACCGCGTTTTCGAAAATTTTCGAAATTATGAGGATTTCTCGTATTTTCGAAAAAACGGGAAAATACGAGAAATCAAATTCAAAATTTTGCAGATTTTTCACATTTTTGGACGAAGCAAGCCACGTTTTCGGGTCCGTATTTTCGAAGAATCCTAGTATTTTCGAAGAATCCTCGTATTTTCGATGAACAGATTTTGATGAACTTTCATTTTAATAGGTTTTAATGGGTCCGCTTGCGGATTTTCGATTTGCGGATCTTCGAGCAGACCGGATTTTGAGAAGTTCGGACATCTCTACTGACTAGTGAATAGAGTTTGAAACAAGTAACATATACCAATTAAAATGAATAGAGGGAGACACCTTCCTGAAATCTTTCCACTTGATATGCAGCTCTGATAAATTTATAGAATAAATAAAACACATTAATAGCGATTATAAATTATAATAAAACTGAAACGTTGTTAGAAGGGCAAAAACTATTTGGTGCTAATATACAAAGTAAGAGTAAACATGGCACACAGAATGTATATACTAAAAATCCCAGGGATATGGATCAAGATTAAGATGTAAGATTACAAAGTATTTATTTATGCCATAGTAAGTTTTATGTATGTGTTGTATATCATATTGATTTTGAATTTTCTTTAAAAGGAATGTTTAGTTCTATAATAAAAAATAATTCTATTCTATATATACACCTTCTAAAGTTCCAGAAGATAAGTTAAGATTTTCTTCACTAGTCATCCAACATGACCTTTAAGAAGGAAACTAAAAACGTTCAATGTACAGGTTATTATCAGAACAGGTCTAAGGGGACAGGTCTACAATTGTAGAAATGCTCCTCAGCCTTAGTTTTTACAGAAAGTAAAGACATCATGTAATCGTGGTATCAGTTAGATCAACTGGACTTGAAGTCTTGTTCTTGACCTAGATAAATAAGAAGCTTTGCATGTATGGAATACCCATATTAATGTAGAGCAGGCAATGATATGTTTAGATGAGGTGAAAGTCTAGTCTATTGTATTCTTGGGATTGATAAAAATGGGCCAACTTCTTCCCCATATTCCTTTTAGACAGACTGGTGATAAAGAAACCTATTGTCACATTCCTATGACTTGAATTTCTATTTTTTAAATAAGTTATAAACTGTACACCTACCATCTAACTAAACCCTTGTGCTTTAGGCATCTACACAATATTCTCAGTGAAAATAAAAACAAGCCCTGTATATTGTAAAACACAAATAAAACCATGATCTTATAAACCAATCCTTCAAATACCAGACCTAACCCTCTCTCCATTCAGTGCTGTCTTGCTGGAAGTTTATATAGATAATAAAAATGCTTATTAATAATTATTCTGTCCTAGCAAATGGCAGTGATGTCTTATTATGGTGGGCTAAATTCTATTGCCGCGCTTAAAATGCACAACTGGGAAATAATTTTTTACAGTCTGTTGTCTAAGGGAATAAAAATATCACCTGTCCATAAAATACTTTATTACGAGAGTTTAGAAATGGCCACATTTTACTGTAAGCATCACAATTAAAGGGGAAGATGAAACGATAAAAATAGCTAAACTTAATAATCCAGGACGCCCCATAGCGATGTGACGGAGGGTTTACTGTACATAAACCAGTATTTATTCCAGTTTCAGATAGAAGATTAATATGGTATAAAATGGTGTAAAACAAGAAAAATCAAGGACTCATGTCCCTAAGTGAAAAATAATTCTACTTGTTTTTTTTAAGTTAGGTTCGAGGATTAAAGGGCAAGTTCAGCACAGGTATACTTTCGAGACAAAAATATTTTCTCCTTTCAGTTACCATAATCTGTCCATCCATATTCCCTGTATATAAATACATGCTTCCAAAGCACTGACTTAAGTTTCCGTTATGGGTGGATTCAGTTGCTCAGTAGAGATCCAACAGCCAATCAGTAGAAATGACTGTTAGGAACATTCCAAGGAACAGGTATATCCTGGAAAAGGACCAAAAATGGCAGCTCATTAACAAAGGGAATGAAATCAATTAATTTTTCCAAAAAATTGAGAATATGTAGGGGGAGATCCAATATCTAGTGCCGCATTACTTACCTTAGCCTGATCCCGCAGATACAATAACTGATGTAAACGAGATTACATCAGTTATTGCATCACGGGATTGGGCTAAGGTAAGAAGCGGCACTTTAACGCTCCACAAGCCATAGCGTTAAGTTTCACGCTACAAAGTAGCGCAAAACTTAACGCTGTGGGTTTTGGATCGTTAGCACTGCGCTATTTCCAAAAACATTCGGAAATGGAGCTGTGCTCGAAAATCCATCTAAAACCCACGTTAACCCGAAATTTCTTTGGGTTAACGTGGGTTTTAGACGAAAATGGGCCATATTGTATCTCCCCTGTAGTATATCATGATATAGTATAGTATAGTATTTGAGGTTGAATAAAGACATACGTCCATCCAGTCCAACCCATCTAGCAATATCCTCATTTCCTGCCTAACTGTTGATCCAGAGGAAGGCAAAAAAAACCCAACCCCACCAAATTTATGAAGGGGGAAAAAATTCCTTCCTGACTCCAAGTGGCAATGGGAAATTTCCCTGGATCAACTCTACTTTATGTCAATACCAGTAACTTGCAACATTCCTTGTTTGCAGAAACTCATCCAGCTTTTTTTTTAAACTGACCAATGAACCTGCCATTACAATGTCCACTGGAAGACAGTTCCATAGCCTTACCGTTCTCACAGTGAAAAACCCTTTCCGAGCTTGAAGCCTAAACCTTTTTTCTTCAGTCTTAAGGGATGTCCTCATGTCCTTTGACATGTTCTCTGGTGAACAATGCCCCAGATAGTTATTGTATGGCCCGTTAATGTTTTATACACAGTAATCATATCCCCACGCAAGCCCTTTTTCCAGCGTACATAATTGTAACTTTTCCAGTCTCTCTCATATTCAAGCTCCCCCATCCCCTTATTAATTTAGTTGCCCTTCTCTGACCCTTTCCATTCAAAGATGTCCTTTTTGTACACAGATTCCAAAATTGCACTGCATATTCCAAATAGGCCTTACCAATGCTTTGTAAAGAGGGAGAATTACATTCCTCCCTTGAATCCATACCTCGCTTTATACAAGACAATCCCTGCTGGCTCTGGCTGTTGCCGCCTGGCACTGCTTGCTACCTTTAAGTTTGTTATCCACCAAACTCCAAGATCCCTTTCCAACAGGGATTCACTTAACACAGAGCCATTTATAGTATAGTAGCACAAGTATTTTTAAGTCCAAAATGCATCACCTTCCATTTATCAACATTGAATTTCATCTGCCACTTAGCAGCCCAATGTGATAATCTATCTAGATCCCCCTGCAACGATTGCACATCCTCTGAAGTTTGATATGTGTACTATAGATAAATAATTGAAATAACAATAATGAAATAATGGTGTCCACAGAACTTTCTTTTACAAGCTCTTGATTTTGTTAAACTGAAATATGTGCATGCGTTCTTGCTTGTTTCTTTTTAAAAAGGCCAATTAGTAAAGATGTAAGATTATTTATTACGGCAACCAATGGCATTGCTAATAAATAGCCTATTGTTACATCACTGCCTTTGCAAACAAATCAATAGGATTCTTAATATGAACAGAAAGGAAAAGGACTGGGAATAGTAGATATATCAATAATAAATAAATAGTCCCGTAGATTCATAAAGATAAATGTAATGAACTCTCCGATCTATCTATGCCCACTCCTACACAGGGCCTTGGGGATTATTTGACTTCTCAAGTGCATCTGAGATAGACAGTTTTAAATTCACTTGAAACCAAAAGCCGAAGAGCGAAAAGAGGCAAGAATCAAATTCATCCAGAAGATCTGCTGCCTCAAGTGAAATGCTAGTTCTGTTGGCACTGGAACAGAATGAGCTAAGTAACGTATATCCCCCTTTACTTCATCTCATGGAATGATACAATACAAACAGTGCTCTGGAAAGTCATGGAGAATCTGGGCACTTAACACTGCAGAGTAACCGAGTTCGGTAAACTTCTAATACAACGTACCGGTAGATATATCAGTCCATAAACTCGAGGCAGTGAAATAATTTTTTTTTTATTACTGATCAAAACTTGTAAAGGAATATCAGATGTCTTAAAGAGCATGTCCACCCTGAAATAAAATTTTTAGTATGTTCTTCCCCCTGGGCTCCCAGCCCCAACCGCATTATTTATTTTTTTAGAAAGCCCCCCAAACTCTACTTACCTCCCCTCTTTCCTGCGCCGCGCTCCCGGCCCTCTGCTTGCGAGGAAATGCAAGCAGAGGGGCGGGACCGGCAGCCGCGTCTGTGATTGGCTGAGCGGCAGCCAATCACGGACGCGGCTGCCGGCAGCTCACTTCCGCGTAGGAAAGCGGAGAGGTAAGTAAAAGATTGGGGAGCTTTCTAAAAATAAAATTTATGCGGTTGGGATTACATTATTAAGGAAGTCCCCCATTCGTTACTTACCTTCCCTCGCTCCTCCGCCGCAACGCACGGCCTTGGGGGGGATTATAGTTTTGGGGGTGGACATGCCCTTTAAGATACCCAGATACTAGCTCTAAAGTGTAGATGTTCCTATGATAAGACAGGCATTACATTGAACCTAAAATTGTATATGGCCCGGGAACATTGCAGGAACATCATACGGTCCAATGTTAAGGTCCACACACATACGATCGTAGAGCCGTTATGGTGTACGAATGTCCATTTCGGGTGACTATCTGTAAGTGTATGGGCACTCAGTTGGCCAAAGCGGCCATTCGTTCAGGCATCATTGGTGATCCGCCTGGTTGACCGAGCGATCATACACTTACCCAAAACAGCCATTCGTACACCATCACGGGTTGGGACCTGCGTCTGCCCTTGTGTATAAAGCTTTGGACATTAAAACACAACTCTAATATTGTTGTTCTACGCCCCTTCTGGCCCACGGCCTAACCAATTGGAAGACAGGCTTTGCAAGAAGCGATTTTTCCCATTGAATAGATTGGATAGACTAAAAGGGGGAAGCAGTCATTGGACAATATAGTTGCCCTTTAAAGAGTTTCTATGTTCTTCTTAATAAACGTCAGATTAGCTTTAAAGTCTAAACAAGTGTATGGCCAGCGTTAGTCCATATGTTCGGATATTATGGGGCATATCCACCTACCTTCAACCCTACCCCCCAAATCCTACTTATTTAGCTCCTTACCTCTTTCTTACCTCTGTACCCAATTGCACCCTAAGTCGTTGGTCGTAAAGTCACCATCAAGACCACGATGGCTGCAACCCGGAAGAAACCATAACCATGGGAAGTATAAAGAACTCAGGAGGTCTAGGACTGAGGTTATCATTTGGGTCTGTCCTGCAGATGATGATTTTCCATTCTTAACATCCACCAAAGGACTGAGTACCAACTAATCCTAATTTTGCTCTCTGGTGCAGCTGACTCAGTAATGGACACATAGATGAGCAGCTTTCTTATTACTATCCAGTTAGACTAATAGATCCATAGCAACTCAAATAAAAACAGAGACAAATAAAACACAGACATCCACAGAATCATTGAAATGGCTCAATACTAAACGAACTTCCTGTCTCCAGTTTGTTCTTCGGCATTTATGGGATAATGAGATTTAAAGATATTTGGTTCTGTTGTAGTGGTTAAGACATTGCCTAAAAACATGAGAGTGTGAAGCTTTCGTTCATTAATATTAAACAATTCTTAATGGGAAACATAGAACCAAAATACCATCCACACAGTTTCCATATTGTCTGTAACGTTCACGATGTATTTCTACGATGCCAGGGTTATTAACTTGGACAACAGAGAGAAGTATAAACAGAGACATATGAAAAGATTCCATTGGACTGGGTTCTCATCAAACAAGAAGAAAAACATCATGAAAAAAATAAAGCCCAACTTATGCTCTACTCAAACACATCGACTACACACCGAGTGAAATACACAACCAAACACTGATATACCAGGGCCATTACTTGCCCCAATTTAATATACAGTATTGTTTTATTCTTTATGCGAGAGGTGTGACGAGATTAGTAGGCGCACCTGGCTTACAATCTCCCACGATTTGGTAACTTACGCTCCAACAACCTCACAACGCCCCCTTTTAAAACACCTTAACCCAAGATAAGCAAATCAGCCAATCAAAACTTAAAAAGAGAAAATATGGTTTAAAAATACAATGAAAATATATTAAATGTAAAAGCCACAGAGATGCTAATATTGTATGGGGTCCATGTATCTTGTTTGAAAGGTAATGACTGTCTGTATGTTGTGCAACAGCCTCTAAGTTACCTTAGTCCACAAGCATACCTGTCTCTACTTAACCTCAAGCTACATTACTTAGCCACCTGAATTAAGCATCTAAGATTTGGTTTGCAATTTACTGAACTATCAATGGAATCAGACTAGATGGGTGCTCCCTACAAGGGCATGTTCACCCTTAAATCAAAAAACTGGTGTCAGTTTTCTGCTAGCCACCCCAACTTATAAGTGATTATAAGTGATTATAAGAAAATTCCAGGCGAGGGCTGGAAGAAATTCCAAGAGTAAAGTAGCCTTTTGGCTACTAATAATTTAGAGGGATTCACTAAAACAAATCTCAGTAGCTAAAAGAATATCAGTAATTGATGAATATGTGTAGTAAAGATGGACAAACTCACTGAAATCTGTTCCGCTTGCAGATTCGCTGATTTTCACAAAAAAAGCCCGGAAAATTTTAAAATCCGCAATTGGACCCAAATCAATGGAAGTTAAAAAATCCGAAAGGTCGTCCTAAAATTAATGTATAAATAGCAATGGTAACTTATTGTAAATAGCTCAGGGACATGGGAAATGGTCTGGGAACATAGATCAATGCAAAATCTCAAAAACCTTATGTATATGCACTATAATGTTGGAGAATAATATACAATGTTTGTTTAAAGGGCATGTCCACCTCTTTTGATACATTTTAGTATGTTGTAGGGCTAGTTCCCAGAGCCCCAACCGCTGTATTACATTTATAAGGAAGTCCCCCATTCGTTACTTACCTTCCCTCGCTCCTCCGCCGCAACGCACGGCCTTCTGCTTGCACGGAACTGCAAGCAGGGGGCCGGACTGGCAGCCGCGTCTGTGATTGGCTGAGAGGCAGCCAATCATGGACGCGGCTGCCGGCAGTTCAGAACGCCGGAGGAGAGAGGGAAGGTAAGTAAAGATCGGGAGACTTCCTTACAAATATTTTATTGCGGTTGGGGCTGGGGGAACTATCCCTAATATATGTACAAGGGGATTTACACTAGGGGGAGGGAGAGGGAGGAGGGAGTGAAGGGCTGCTCTGAGCAAGCCAAAAACCTCTGAGAGTACAGCTCACAGGCGGAAACAATTTCCCTGGTGGCCAGGCTCCTGGTGGACAGTTTTCTGGACTTTGGGAGAACATTACAGGAGAACCATTTGGAGCTGGGATGTGAGGTAAGGATTTTTATACACTACAGAGTGGGGCCAGTAATGGGTTAAATTTTAGTTTCCGGGTGGACATGCCCCTTAAGACATGCCCTTTAAGATAAAATTCATTATGATTTAAAATGTTAGTTATTAAATCCAAAAAGGAGATTATTATTATTATTATTATTATTATTATTATTATTATTATTATTATCACTATTATTATTATTATTATTATCATTATCATTATCATTATTATTATTATTATTATTATTATGTAAACTAACAGGAAGATTCAATAAAAGTTCTTATAATTTAAAATGGTGCTAATTTTGCCCAAGCCAATCAGATCTTATTTAACATTTGAAGGCTAACATCTGATTGGTTTGGGCAAAATTAGCACCATTTTAAACAATAAGAACTTTTATTGAATAACCCTGTAAGACTTTTAAGGTGAATTACATCATCAACATATCTAATGACACAACTGAATGCACACAGCAAAAATTGTAATCAAAAGAACCAAAATCGTAACATCAATGTTACAAAAATAAAATACAAACTGGATTCAGAATTCATAACTGCCACCAATAAAGGAATATTTCAAAATACGCAATAACTTATTAATTAATAAAAAAGAAACTTACCAGAATCAATGAACGCTGCTATGAAATCTTTTATCCTGAAAGATAAATCAGATCTAAACTGTAAAACTTGCCAGATATAATAACAAAAAAAAGATATATTATCCCAAATGCCAAAACAATTTTTAATGAAGAAAAAAAAAATTGTTACGAGTTTATAAACTATAAAAATAATTTGACATTACCAAACCAAACACAGCAGCAATGAACGTTAAAGATCGTTGGCTCTTCACACCAATAATAAGTGTCATATGCAAGTGTTGTGCTAGAAGCAGACAAGGCCTAAGGGATGGCTAGTATATCACAGGGGCAGTTACAGTGCCAACAAGGTAAGTAAGGGAAGGGATCTTTTCTACTGTGATGCCCACTGGGTATCGTACTGAATGGTGAATGTACATCAGCAGCAGAATGATCTTCAGATTGTTTTGTGTCTAAGATCTTCCATCGGAGAGTAGAATCTATTTTCATTCCTGACGCGTGTTAAATGTGAGGCAACTGGGAATTACAACAAACTACAAACTTTTGTAGGTTTGATAGGGGAGACATTGCAAAACTCAAATAAAATGATCTGAATTTTTCTTTATGAAGTTTTGATTTAGAACCATGCACATTCTTTACATGGGATAAAGATTATTTGATAAAACCAAAGCAACAAACTGAGCTATTACATTACCAAGAATGGAAATTGATGCTGTACAGGACCTTATGGTGCCGTACACCGTATTCCGCTATGGGTATTTGGGATATGGGGATTGGTCAGTATTGCATCCATACAAAGGCCGAGTGATCGGCTCCCTCTACCTCTACCGCGCGACAGAAATGTTACGTTGGGAACGACTGACAGTGATGCCAGCGGCGCTAGTTTTCTTTATTGTGGGTCATTTCAGCACCTACATCTTGCCAATAATAGTTTTAGAAACCCTTGGCTTAACTCACACTGTGTTGCTTTCTGGTGAAATGTCATCGCCCAACGAATCTGCAATGTTAGTGAACGGCGCTGTTCACATGTATGCCTCTTACAAAATGCCTGCTGCAGCAGTTTTTGTGCATTAACGCACAGCATTGCCCATTAAAATATAATGGCCACCAGTGTTGGTTAATGCAGCGGAATATCGCACTAAATCGCAAACGTTGATGTTATTCTGTGCTCAATGTGACATAGCACTTTGTCTTCAATTTATGATTCATCTGAGGATAAAATATATTGTGGTCTGTTCAATTATTGAGTGAATATCTGAATATTCATTCATCCGATGGTATATCTGTAATATTCTCCATCCGTCACCTTATATCTGTAATATTCATCCATCCAGGTCACGGTATATCTGTAATATTCATGCCATCCAGGTCATGGTATATCTGTAATATTCATTCATCAGGTCACGGTATATCGTATATTTCATCCTCCAGTTATGGTATAGTCTGTAATATTCATCCATCCGGCAGGTATATCTGTATATTCAATTCCATCCCGGTCATGGTATATCTGTAATATTCATTCATACACAGGCCATGGTCTAATCTGTAATATTCATCCATCCAGGTCATGGTATATCTGTAATATTCATTCATCCAGGTCATGGTCTATATGTATATTCATCATCATCCGTCATGGTTATCTGTAATATTCAATTATCTAGGTCATGGTATATTCTGTAATATTCATTCATACAGGTCACGTTAATATCCTGTAAAATTCATCATCCAGGTCATGGTATATCTGTAATTTCATCCATCCAGGTCATGGTATTATCTCGCTAGTGAATTTATATTCATCCATCCAGTGTCAGGTATATCTAATATTCATCCATCCAGGTCATGGTATATCTGTATATTCACCTCATCCAGGTCACGGTTATCTGTATATTCATCCATCCGTCATCGGTATATCTGTAATATTCATTCATCCAGGTCACGGTAATTCTGTAATTCATCCATCCATGTCATGGTATTCTGTAATATTCATTCATCCAGTCCACAGTATATCTGTAATATTCATCCATCCAGGTCACGGTATTCTGTAATATTCATTAATCCAGGTCACGGTATATCTGTAATATTCATCCTCCAGGTATGGTATATCTGTAATATTCATCCATCCAGTCATGGTAATCTTTGTATATTCATCCATCCTCAGGTCATGGTATAATCTGTAATATCATCCATCCAGGTCATGGTATATCTGTATATTCATCCTCCAGGTCATGGTATATCTATAATAATTCATCCATCCAGGTCATGGTATATCTGTAATATTCATCCATCCAGGTCACGTATATCTGTAATATTCACTCATCCAGGTCGGTATATCTGTAATTTCATCAGGTATGGTATATCTGAATTCATCATCCGGTCACGGTATATCTGTAAATATTCATTCATCCAGTCCTGGTATATCTGTAATTTCATTCATCCAGGTCATGGATGCTGTATATTCATCATCCAGGTCATGGTATATCTGTAATATTCATCATACCAGTCATGGTAATAATCGGTATTCTATCCAGCCAGGTAACTATATGCATCCAGTCAGGGTATATCTGTAATATTCAATCCATCCAGGTCACGTTATATCTGTAATATTCATTCATCCAGGTCATGGTTATATCTGTAATGTTCAAATCCATCCAGGTCATGGTATATCTGTAATTAATCCACCAGTCTGGTATCTGTAATATTCATCCATCCAGTCATGGTATATCTGTAATATTCTCCATCCAGGCATGGTATATCTGTAATTATTCACCCTCCAGGTCAGGTATATCTCTGTATATTTCATCCATCCAGGTCACGGTATATCTGAATTTCATCCCCAGGTCACGGTATATCTGTAATATTCATTCATCCAGGTCACGGTATATCTGTATATTCCATCCATCCAGGTCATTGATATCTGTAATATTCATCCATCCAGGTCACGGTATAATCTGTAATATTCATTCATCCAGGTCACGGTTATCTGTAATATCTCACCAGGTCACGTATAATGTAATTTCATCCACCCGGTCACGGTATATCTGTAATTTCATCCCATCCAGGTCACGGTATATCTGTAAATTCATCCATCCAGGTTATGGTATATCTGTCATATCCATCCATCCAGTTTATGGTAATCTGTAATATTAACTCCATCCAGGACAACGGTATATCTTAATTATCATCCATCAGGTTTATGGTATATCTGTAATATCAATGCCATCCAGGTCATGTATATCTGTAATATTCATCCCTCCAGGTCACGGTATATCTGTAATATTCATTCATACAGGTTCCGTATATCTGTAAATTCATTCATCCAGGTCATGGTATATCTGTAATATTCATCCATCCAGTCAGGTCATATATCTGTAATTATCATCCTAGTATTGCGTCATCCAGGTCATGGTATATCTGTAATATTCATCCATCCAGTCATGGTATATCTGTAATATTCATCCATCCGGTCATGTATATCTGTAATATTCATCCATCCAGGCAGTTATATCTTAATATTCACACATCCAGGTCACTGGTATATCTGTAATATTCTCCATCCAGGTACATGGTATATCTGTAATATTCATTTATCCAGGTCACGGTATATCTGTACTATTCATTCATCCAGGTCATGGTATATCTCTAATATTCATTCATCCAGGTCTGTTTACTGTAATTTCATCATCCGTCTGGTATATCTGTATTTCATCCATCCAGGTCATGGTATATCTGTTATTCATCCATCCAGGTCACGGTGTATCTGTAATATTTCACCACTCCAGGTTATGGTAATTATACGGATAATGAGCACTACAAGTTTGAAAAAACTCTAGTGCTCATTACAGGGAGATGCTGCAGTAAATTTGGAGTTAGTAAATATAATATCGGTTAGCGCGACCTTAACTCTAACTCTGCGTTGTCTACGTAACTACCGCTAAAGACACGCGGGCCGCTGGCCTATTTTGCACTAATTCTAATGCAACCAAGTAACTGCAGGTCACATTTGCGCAAAAGGTATTTACCCACAGCTGCAACCACTATATAAATTGCCAGGAAGCCAGCTACTGCGTCTCTCAGTAAATCCGGCGAAATAGTAAATTGAGCACTGAATTGCGTATACACGAAAGTCAAATGTAGCCCAATCTCTATACAGCCCCTTGTAAGATAAGAGTTAAATAAACTTATTTTGCCATCATACCAATATACCATACATGTGAAATTTGCCACAGAGAAGGAGAATATCAAGAAAGGAATATACAAGAATATCATATCTCAATAAGAACACATTTTTTGTGTCCATAACCAGTGGTTACACTCAATTCGTCAGAGACAAGACCCACAGGTTAGACTCTATCGGGCAAGCAGTGCAAGGTCCTTTAAATGCAATCCTTACTCAACAGGTGTCATCCCAACCCCTAGATCCACAGTTGAGTTTGAACTCTTATAGCAGTTTTGTTATGGGTCAAACACCACTCCAGAAGGAACATTCCAACAAGGCGATGCAGGCAAAAAAAAAATCACATCGTCCAGAAAGTGAGAAAATTCGAACTGTTAACTGTTTGATGAAAGGTTTATGGACCAATCATTCATTAGTTTTCCTAAAATAACAAATGGAGTAAGTTTAAGGAAAGGGTATATTATAAGAAAATGATGGAAACTCTTTTAATTTGGGTAAAATAAAATACGTCAGTCTGGTCCCATTATACGCAAGGTTCAATACGGTCCCCTGATTATTGCCAACGGTTACGTACGTTCATTGCTTTGACACTAATTGCAGACAGTAACCCACAGTTTATCGCCATTTTTTGGGAAGTTGATCAAGATCTAGTTTTTTCTGTCTCATCTGTGCCTCGGTCTTCATTTTCTAAACTTGGCAGAGTTCGATGACTGTGTACTTCTAAATCCAACAGCTAATGAACATCTCAACATGTTCTGTCAAAAGGATTTCACGGAGTGGAAGTCACATTCCGCCGTGGTCTGATCTGCTTCCAGTAAATCTAACCCTATAGCTTGAAATGTACAATCTTCCTACTTTCTGACTGCGACAGCTGTGAGAATGTAACTAACTTACAGTTGATACATAGTTTAAATCATCGGTCGCTTGTTATTTTTTCCCCCACTTCTATTTTTAGCACTTTGTTACTGTATTTCTACCAGTATTTAATGATATGTAGCCCCCCATTTTGCCGCCTCCGCCTCTGCTCATGAGCTTTTAGGGACTGAGCATGGGCAAAAGAGGTCTATCATGTGCAGTGATGTCAGCAGTCCAGAGCCAGCCTTCCCCTGCCAAATGGCATCCCTAGGGATAAATAAAAAATCCCTAAAATGAATAAAACGTGTGTCAGAAAACCCTATACCCATTCAGTTTGCTAATATTTACAGCAAATAAGTGAATACAATTCTGCTTATAATCAGTTTCTTTTGCTTTAAGACGTGCGTTCAGGACGACAGAGATTGGCAAAACTGTAAACTAACGGTTAACCAAGGGAACCAACGGAGGAAACAGCCGTCAGTTTGCCTTTGTTATAGGTAAGGGGGAAGCGCGATGGATCCCACTGGGGAGATTCGTGAGGATGTCATCCGCGCGCTGTTAACACAGTGCTGTTGGCTTTCTGCATTTTGTAGATAAAAGACTAGCACCAATGTATGCAAATGAAGTCAGATACTTTACAAGATCCCTCCATCTATCAAGGCTAACTGTGGTCTCCATGAATGTGTCACTTCTTTCTGTCCTGACTGAGTTCGGGACAGTCACATTGTTCTGTGTATGAAGTCTCCTCCCCCCCCAATGTGTCACTTCTTTGTCTGTCCGCCTGAGTTCGGGACAGTCAAATGTTCTGTGTACAAAGCTCTCCCCCCCCCCCCCCCCAATGGTGTCACTTCTTTGTCTGTCCTGACTGAGGTTCGGGACGTCGCATGTTCTGTGTATGAGCTCCCCCCCCCCCCCAATGTGTCACTTCTTTGTCTGTCCTGACGGAGTTCGGGGACAGTACATGTTCTGTGGTACAAAGCTCTTTCCCCCCCCCCAATGTGTCACTTCTTGTCCTGTCCTGACTGAGTTCGGGACAGTCACATGTTCTGTGTACAAAGCTCTCCCCCCCCCCCCCCAATGTTCATTCTTTGTCTGTCCTGACTGAGTTCGGGACAGTCGCATGTTCTGTGTATGAAGCTCTCCCCCCCCCCCCCCCCCAATGTTCACTTCTTTGTCTGTCCTGACTTATTCGGGACAGTCACATGTTGTGTACAAAGCTCTCCCACCCCCCCCCCCAATGTTCCACTTCTTTGTCTGTCCTGAATGAGTTCGGGACAGTACATGATCTGTGTATGAAGCTCTCCCCCCCCCCCCCAATGTGTCACTTCTTTGTCTGTCCTGACTGAGTTCGGGACAGTCACATGTTCTGTGTACAAGCTCTCCCCCCCCCCCCCCAATGTGTCACTTCTTTGTCTGTCCTACTGAGTTCGGACAGTCACCATGTTCTGTGTATGACGTCTTCCCCCCCCCCCCCAATGTGTTTCTTCTTTGCTGTCCTGACTGAGTTCGGACAGTCACATGTTCTTTGTACAAAGCTCTCCCCTACCCCCCCCCCCCCCCAATGTGTCACTTTCTTTTCTGTCCTGACTGAGTTCGGGACAGTCACATGTTCTGTGTACAAAGCTCTCCCCCCCCCCCCCAATGTGTCACTTCTTTGTCTGTCCTGACTGAGTTCGGGACAGTCACATGTTCTGTGTACAAAGCTCTCCCCCCCCCCCCCCCAATGTGTCACTTCTTTGTCGTCCTGACTAGTTCGGGACGTCGCATGTTCTGTTGTATGAAGCTCTCCCCCCCCCCCCCAATGTGTCACTTCTTGTCTGTCCTGCTGAGTTCGGACAGTCACATGTCTGTGTACAAAGTCGCTCCCCCCCCCCCCCCCAATGTGTCACTTCTTTGTCTGTCTGACTGAGTCGGGCAGTCTCACATGTTCTGTGTACAAAGCTCTCCTCCCCCCACCCCAATGTGTCACTTCTTGTCTGTCCTGACTGAGTTCGGGACAGTCGCATGTTTGTGTATGAAGCTCTCCCCCCCCCCCCCAATGTTGTCACTTCTTTGTCTGTCCTGACTGAGTTCGGGACAGTCCACATGTTCTGTGTACAAAGCTTTCCCCCCCGCCCCAATGTGTCACTTCTTTTGCTGTCCTGACTGAGTTCGGACAGTCCATGTTCTGTGTACAAAGCTCTCCCCCCCCCCCCCCCCAATGTGTCACTCTCCTTTTGTCTGTTCCTACTGAGTTCGGGACAGTCGCATGTTCTGTGTACAAACTCTCCCCCCCCCCCCCCCAATGTGTCACTTCTTTGTCTGTCCTGACTGAGTTCGGGACAGTCGCAGTGTTCTGTGTAAAAAGCTCTCCACCCCACCCCCCAATGTGGTCCAGCTCTATTTGTCTGTCCGACTGAGTTGGGACAGGCACATGTTCTGTGTACAAAGTTTCCCCCCCTACCAACAAGTGTCACCTTGCGTTATGTGTCATGAAGGAGGGATTCGGGACAGTCACATGGTCGTGTCGTGCACAACAAAAAAACCCCCCCCCCCCCCCCCCCCCATGTTGTCCTTCTTTTTATGTCTGTCCCGACTGAGTTCGGGACAGGTCACCAGTTCTGTGTAGAAGCTCTCCCCCCCCCCCCAACATGTTCATTCTTGTCTGTGCTGACTAGAGTTCGGGACCGTCCCCTGTTCTGTGAACGAAGCCCTGC
Source organism: Hymenochirus boettgeri (assembly GCA_019447015.1). Taxonomy (NCBI): domain Eukaryota; kingdom Metazoa; phylum Chordata; class Amphibia; order Anura; family Pipidae; genus Hymenochirus; species Hymenochirus boettgeri. The sequence goes on from CM033470.1 coordinate 2,229,977, forward strand.
CCCCCCCCCCCCACCCCCCAAAAAAAAAATTATTTTCTAAGCTTGTACAGACTGTAACATTGTCCTTTATACAGCTGTAACTTTGGTTAGAATTTAACTAGAAGCAATGATCCCAGAGTCGTTTTAATAATAGTCACTATGGAGATCCCAGTGTCCCTTTAAATTAGATTTTGACCAATCATAAAGCTTTGCAGGCATATCCACATTGCCTGTTTTATGGTGGGAAAAGATGGGACTGCAATTCACCCATCGTTGTATTAATCTTGTATAACATTTATTCTCATTGGCCAACAGAGTCAAGGTCCTTACTTCTCCAAACCTACAGCATTAGAATGTCAAAACTTCGCAAATCCCGGTCCGCTCGAGATCGCCCATTTCGAAAAAATTTGAAAATTCGCAAGCGGACCCATAAAATGAAAAAATACCCTTGAAATTCGAGACTATTTTTCGTATTTTCGAAAATTTTCGAAATACGGGTTTCGCGTATTTTCGAAAAATACGAGAAACTACTAGTATTTCGAAAATTTTTGGTAAATAACTATGTATTTTCGAAGATACAAGTAATCCTCTAATTCGAAATTTTCGAAAATAGGTATTTATGAAAATAAGAGAAATAATTCGAAAATTTTCTAAGTACGCGAAACCCCGTAATTTCGAAAAATTCGCGAATCGGAAGTTCGGAAGGCGAAAAATCCGCGCTCGCGAACGGGATAAATGCTGCGGCGGATCCGAGGTTTCAATCCGCGAACGGCCATCCCTATTTTTGCATGTAAACTTATAAAAAAGACAGAATGTTAATTCATATAGTCATTGAGAACACAGACATCAACTGGAGGACTGATTGTCACCTCATAATGCCGTGCAAGGTACAGCCTGATTCTAACCTATGGAAGTGACCTATCACATGGACTATAATTTCACCAGTCACCCAGATCCCTGTACACAATCAATATGTAGATTGTGTCATTATTTACTGCAGGAACAATAAAATAAAACAGCATTTCTATAGGAGATACAAGTTTCCCCCCAATTTACTTGCTATTTATTCTACTTTTTCAGACTATACATAAAAACAAACCCAAATGATAAATAGTGAAAGCACTTTACTGGCCACACTGCTAAAAGCTAATGCATCAGTTTCTGAACCGTAGCATTTAAACCCATTAAATCTTATTAAAACCAACAGAACATTGAGTTTTGAGAAGCTCACTTCTTATCTTGTGCTTTTTATTGGTGTTTTATATTATTATTATGTAAATGGAACTAAGGGTCCCACTAGCAGCACTTTTGTAAGCAGCCTGATCGGCCTCAAATCACCCGCCACCCTAATCCACACCAACATCACCCCCATACTCAAGAAGTCTATCAAGCAAAAGCTATTAGGACCTGTAGGATTTTTTCCCCCTCACAAATTTGGGAAGATTTCAAGCTTAATTCTTTGTGTTGTAGTTCAGCTAATAACTCTTATTGAGGAAGTACAGTATTGAGGAAGTACAGTATTGATGGAGAGTACGTGTGGGGTGCAAACAGTGGTTAAGAAAGTATAATATTGAGGAGTATATGGTTAGCAGTATTGAGGTTAGTACGCTATTGACGGAGTACAATAATGAGGAAGTACAGTTTGAGGAAGTACAGCTATTGATGGATAGTACAAGTTTTGAGAGTACAGTTTTGAGTGTCGAAGGAGTACCGTATGAGCAGTTACATTGCTGTTAGGAAGTACCAGAGTTGAGGAAGTACACGGTATGGAAAGTACAAGTGGTTGAGGAACTACAGTATTGAGGAAGTACAGTATTAGAGGTAGTACAATATTGAGGAAGTACAGTATTGGGGAAGTACAGTATTGAGGAAGTACAGTATTGGGGTAGTAAAATATTGAGGAAGTACAGTATTTAGCGAGAGTTACAATTATTGAGGAAGTACAGTGTTGAGGAGTACAATATTGAGAAGTACAGTAATTGAGTAGTACGTACAGTATGAGGAAGTATACAGTTTGAGAATCGTACAGTGTAGAGAAAAACTACAGTAGTTGAGAAGTACAGTATTGAGGAACTACAGTATTGAGGAAGTACAGTATTGAGGTAGTACAATATTGAGGAAGTACAGTATTGAGGAAAGTACAGTATTCGGGGTAGTGTAAAAATATTGAGGAAGTACAGTATTGAGGTAGTACAATATTGAGGAAGTACAGTGTTGAGTGAGTCAATATTGAGGAAGTACATGTATTGAGAAAGTACAGTATTGGGGAAGTACAATATTGAGTGATTACAGATTGGGTTATACAATATTGAGGAAGTACAGTTATGTGGGGTACGACTAGCAATATTGTAGGAAGTACAGTATTGAGAAAGTACAGTATTGGGGAAGTACAGTATTGAGGAAGTACAGTACTGGGGTAGTACAATATTGAGGAAGTACAGTGTTGGGGTAGTACATATTGAGGAAGTACATTATTGGGGTAGTACAGTATTGAGGAAACACAGTATTGGGAAGTACGCTTGTGAGGGAAGTACATCATATGGGGGTGAGTCAACACATATTGGGAAGTACAGTATTGGGGAAAATATGAGGGAGTAAGGGAAGTCAGTATTGAGGAAGTACAGTTATTGGAGGAATAGTACCGATATTGGGAAGTACATTATTGGGAGAAGTACAAGTATGGGGAAACTTCGTTTGTGATACAGTGGTATTGAGGATAGTACAGTATTGGGAAATATTTGGGAAAGTCAGTATTTTGCCAGTATTGGAGTCGTAGGAGATATACAGGATGGGAGTAAGGTAGTGTACAATATTGAGGAAGTACAGTATTGAGGAAGTACAGTATTGGGGTAGTACAATATTGAGGAAGTACCGTATTGGGGTATACAATATTGAGGAAGTACAGTATTGAGAAGTACAGTATTGGTGGAAGTACGTATTGAGGAAGTACAGTATTGGGGAAGTACAGTATTGAGGAAGTACAGTATCTGGGGTAGTACGTATTGGGGACGACGTACTTGAGGAGTCAGGTATTGGGAATATCTATAGTACATATGAGGAAGTACAGTATGGCGTGGTTAGTACAATACTTGAGAAGTACAGTGTTGGGGTGAAGTATGGATACTCAGTTTGAGGGGAGTACGTATTGGAGAAGTACAGGTATTGGAGATAGTATGGGTCACAAATGGAGAAAGTACGTATTGGGGTGGTCGTACAATATGAGGAAGTACAGTTGTTTTTTTGGGGTATACAGTATTGAGGAAATACTTATGGGGTAGGACAGTATTGAGAAAGTACAGTATTGGCGGTAGTACCATATGTGAGGAAGTACAGGTTATTTAGGAGTCCAGTATGTATTTGAGGAAGTACAGTATGAGGAAGTACAGTCTTGTGGTAGTACACATTTGAGAAGTAAAAGTGTTGAGGTAGAACAGGGTTGAGGAAGTACAGTATTGAGGAAGTACAGTATTGAGAAAGTACAGTATTGGGGTAGTACCTATTGAGGAAGTACAGTGTTGAGGTAGAACAGGGTTGAGGAAGTACAGTATTGAAGAAATACAGGAATGTACTTCCTACACCACCTAGCAGTGATTTGACAGTGGGCTGTTTGACAGAGATGCTATACATGCTAAACATCTCGAACTGTCAACAGAAGGCACATACTTAACAATGTGGATAATATTTAGTAGCCTCAGAATTTGCTCTAATTACCAACCTTCCCTAATGTATCCCAGGAGGATAAATTCAATTAGCAAAGAATAGCAGCACAGAAACATTTATAGGAGAAAGAACAATGAACGGGGTTATGGAATTGAAGCCATATTGTCTGGGCACAAGAAAGATGGGGGAAGGGGGCATTAGTATGTGGTCTCCCATTTTGCAGATGATGACATCACAGTCATGGCTGTGATAGTAGCCAAAAAAATACTTAGCCAATAAAATAAAAATTTACTATAAATAATGGGCAATAAAAAATATTAGCCAATAAATACAACAACAAATAAAGTAGCCAATAAAAGAATAAAACCTTAAATAAAGTAGTCAATAAAAAAAAAAAATAGTAGCCAAAAAAGAATAAATAAAACAATAAAGTATTCAATATAAAAATAAATTAGTAAATATAGTAGCCAATAAAACAATATAGTAGCCAATACAGTACAATAAAGTACAAGCCAATAAAAGTACAACAAGCTACAACAATTAAGGGGGGAGGGGGTTAGGAAAAAGATTGATTTCTAAGTACATTATTTTCTTATGTTTACGGTATTAATATGCTAAAGAGGTGCTGGTGTTTAAAAAGGGAGCAAGTTGAAAAGTGGGGAATTAAAGACCAGAAACTCATCAAACATCAGCAGGAGGGAAAATGTTCGAGGGGAGAGTGTAAGAGTTTCTCTTAGTCTTGTTTTTATGTAGACTCGTCAGACCAAATCAGTCTAATTACTTCTGTAAATATTCATTTCTAATCGACGACCAAATACAGCTCATGTGATTTCGCTGAAGGATCTTACTCTTGTCAATATAACAGAATAAAAAATATTAGGACTAAACTAGGAAAAACAGTCGGAAGAGATAGATGAATGACACACATTAAAACCAGTAATATAAACATTCTGATTGGGTGAAAGTTATGACTGGAGCAAAACAGGAATTTGTCTTAATCACAACTTATTGTGGTTAAAGAAAGGGTCAGTTTGGATTTTTAGTGAAGCTTAATTGTGAATAAAGTAGAAGTAAAACTAGAAAGGCAATTCCATCCCTTCTATACAAAATATTTGTACCATTAATATAGAACTAGGCAGCCCCAAAGCACTAACAGGGAGATTTCAATAAAAGATTCTTATGGTTTAAAAATGGGCTCATTTTGCACCCAACCAATCAGATTAGTTTTTTCTTGTTAATTAATATCTGATGGTTGGGGCAAAATTAGCCACCATCTTTATAACATAAGAACTTTTATTGAATAACCCTGTAAGATCGCAATACTTTGTCCTCAATGTTACTGCAGAGAGATATATGGCCATGACTAATTGCTGCTACCCGGAAGGACTTGGAGTGAATAAGACAGGACAGCAGAGTTTAAGCTGGATATCTCTCTGTAGGAATGTTGGGGAGAAAGGAAAACATTGTGATCTTAGGGTTTTGGGGTCCTAGTGCTATATACAAAGTTTACAGTGGGGGTGGACTTATCCTTTAAATCAATGGTGCCCAACCTGCCCTGTGCTGGAGACTGCACTAGCAGATGACCGTGTTCTGTCCAGGCAGCAGTCTTAGCCGAAATGCTGGTTTGTGCCCACGGTGACTTTCCGGGCTGTGGGTTATAAATCACTGCTTGAAATCATTTTTAAAAAATGTAAGAATGGGACAGTTCTAAAAGGACAGAACTTGAGACACCCCCATGAAGTTCAGACCACAGTGCAATGGAAATGGCTCACACATGGTGAAATAAAAAGTTACTATAATGGAATATTCCTGGTACAGTGAACTTATATAAAATTAGGGGAAGAAACCATGGGGCCTAGTTTAGAAAGGGGTGTTCAATAAACCGGCCCAAAATTACAACCACCGCATATTGCCGCGGCGAAAATAACGGTTTCTGCCATATGTATAAAGGCGAAGCACATCACAGTGAAAAGCTTTACCGCGGGGATGTGCGGCTGTAGTTTGAACTCCCTTCGCAGTGATACTGTACTGCGCAATGTGCTAGTATATATCGCCGCAAGGAGACGAAACCGCGACGAAAGAGCAGGGGGCTGGAAGGGTTGCCTGGGAAAGGAGTTGTGCCAGGGTGGTCGCTCTGCTCGCCAAAGGGTGTGGGTGGGGTGTACGACCACACCCGCCCTTGCCCCGCGCGGTGTGGTACCAACGCCGCATGACCCCTGGGGGTGGTGGTGGGGACCATCCAGCGGGGCACTAATAAGTGCCTTTGGAGGCTTAGGGGCGTCTACAGCCGAACGGGCCGCACCTCCCGCGCCTATCAGGAGGCCTTTGCGCTCTGACAAGAGCCATTTGGGGCTTAAGAAGTCCGCAGATTCAAACAGGGACCCTTTAACTCGTCACCGGCCCTATCAGGCCCCCTCCCGCGAGGAAAGGATCACACGGCGGTCTGTGATTTGGCAAAAACGCTGTGTGTCTGTGACGAGGACGAGTGACGAGTGACGGGGCGTGTCCACCAAGCCATACAGCCTGAGCGTTGTATGATCTGGACATTAGACCATTAGAACCCAAAATGCCCAGGTCACTGAATTGCAACAGAGCCGGGAAACAGCAAAGGGGTATGAAATCACTGACTTTCAAAATGGAGGAGAAAGTCTGAGAATAACTAAGAAGGCCATTACACAAACTAACTACCGGTATATATCGAGTATGAAGTCGACGCGGTAACCACATTTACCTCAAAAATGGGTGAAAAACCAATGACTCGAGTATAATCGAGGGTTAGAGATAGTAGTAGAAGGGAGTGGAAGAGGCAGAAGTAGAGAAACATCGGAGTGGAATGCACACATAACCCAAAACACACTCCCCTTTCCCTGAGACTCCTTACTCTCCCCTCCAGCCCCAGGAATAAAACCTATTTCCCTGGCAACCACTTCTTCACCTGCCACTACACGACACTACTACAGTACACTACATCTACTCAGTAACATATAATGCGCAACCTACCTTTGAGGAGAGTCCTGCCCCGACATCATGCACTTGAGGAGGAATAATTCCGGCTGCCGCCGCGTCACGATGTCGCGATCCACTGACGTCACGACTCGGGCACCAGTTATTTCCCGGTCGCGAGTTCTACCCCCGCAGTGGATGCGACCATCAGTGGACGCTGGCAGCCGGATTCCTCACCAGTAAGTGACTGGACTGGAGGTATAAGTCCGAGGTTCAGTTTCAGGCTGTTTTCATCAAGACTGGGAAAACCTCGACTTATACTCGAGTATATACGGATTTAACAAATATTGATAATTTCCACTGAAATGGCTCTTTAAATTGCGAATTCTGGTATTAAATACATCTAACTGTAGTCTGGTTGGTAATGGGAACTAAATAATATTGAGAATTACCTGGTATTAATACATATACTGTCGTTCTGTTGGTCAGGGATATATATAATACTGAGACTACTGTATTAATACATATACGTATTTCTGGTTGGTACAGGATAATATATAATATTGAGAATTTACTGGTATTAATACATTACTGTAGTTTTGGGTTGTACGGGATACTATATAATTCGAGAATTACTGGTATTAATACATATACTTGTAGTTCTTGGTTGGTACGGGGATACTATATAATATTGAGAATTATTTGGTATTAATACATATACTTAGTTCTGGTGGTACTGTTTACTATATAATATTGAAATTACTGGTAATTAATACTTCTTGGTATTTTCTGGTTGGGTACAGGATACTATATAATATTGAGATTAACTGGTATTAATCCCTTACTGTAGTTCTGGTTGGTACGGGACTATATAATAGTGAGAATTCCTGGTAGTAATACATATCTTTAGTTTCTGGTGGTACGGGGATACTATATAAATTGAGATTACTGGTATTAATACATATACGTTAATTCTGTTGGTACGGGTTACTATATTATATTGGAGAATTACTGTATTAATACATATACTTGTGTTCTGGTGTACTGGGATTACATATAATATGAGAATTACTGGTATTAATACATATACAGTAGTTCTGGTTGATACGGGATACTATTATCTTGAGAATTACGGTATTAAACATATACTGTAGTCTGGTTGGTAGGGATACTATAATAAATTGAAATTACTGGTATTAAAACATATTCTGTAGTTCTGGTTGGTACAGGGGATACTATATAATATGAAATTAACTGGTATTAATACATATACTGGTAGTTCTGGTTGGTACGGGGATACTAAATAATATTGAGAATACTGGTATTAATACATATTCTGTAGTTCTGGTTGTACGGGGATCTATAATAATATTGAGACTTTACTGTATAATCATCTACTGTAGTTTCTGGTTGGTACTACGGGCTACTTATATAATAGTGAGAATACGGGTATAATACCTATACTGTAGTTTCTGGTTTGGTATGGGGGATACTATATATATTGAGAATTACTGGTATTACTACATCTACTGTAGTACTGGTTGGTATGGGATACTATATCAATTGAGAATTACTTGTATAATACATATACTGTAATTCTGGTTGCTACCGGATACGTATATAATATTGAGATTACGGGTATTAATACCTAGACTGTAGTTTCTGGTTGGGTACGGGATACGATATAATATTGAGAATTAACTGGTATTAATCATATTCTGATTCTGTAGTTCTGGTTGGTACTGGGGATACTATATAATATTGGATACTTACTGTATTAATACATATACTGTTAGTTTCTGGTTGGTACGGGGATACTATATATATTGAGAATTATGGTATTAATACATATTCTGTAGTTTTGGTTGTACGGGATACTATATACTATGAGAATTTACGGTATTAATACTTACGTAGTTCGGTTGGTACTGGGGATACTATTAATAGTGAAATTACGGTATTCATACATATACTGGTAGTCTGGTTGGTATGGGGATACTATATAAGATTGAGATTACTGGTATTAAGACATATACTGTATTCTGGTTGGTACAGGATACTATATAATATTGAGAATTACGGGTATTAATACATATACTGTAGTTTCTGTTGGTAGGGGTACGATATATATTGAGAATTACTGTATTATCTATACTGTAGTCTGGTTGTACGGGGATACCCATATAATATTGAGAATTATGGGTATTAATACATATACTGTATTTCTGTTGGTTAATGGGGAATACTATATAATATTGAGAATTACTGGTTAGTAATCATATACTGTATTTCTGGTTGTATGGTGATACTATATAATATTGAGAATTACTGGTATTAATACATATACTGTAATTCTGGTTGTACAGGGATAACTACTAATATTGAGAATTACTGGTATTAATACATATCTGTAAGTACTGGTTGGTCTTGGGATACTATATACGAGTGAAAATTACTGGTATAATACAGTCTACTGTAATTCTGGTTGGTAAGGTATTCCTATATAATATGAGAATTACTGGTATTAAATACATATACTGTAGTACTGGTTGGTATGGGATCTATATAATATTTGAGAATTATGGTAATTAATACATTTCTGTAGTTCTGGTTGGTACGGTAACTATATAAGATTGAACTTACTGGTATAATACATATACGTAGTCTGGTTGGTACAGGCGATACTATATAATATTGAGAATTACTGGTATTAATTACATATACTGTAGTTCCTGGTGTGGTATGGGAGACTTTAAATATTGAGAATTACGGTATTAATCATATATACGTGTTCTGGTTGGTGACAGGGAGCTATATAATATTGAGAATTACTGGTAATTAATACATATTGACTGTAATTCTGGTTGGTACTGGATACTATATAATATTGAGACTTACTGGTATTAATCTATTTGTATTTCTGGTTGGTACAGGTATACTTATAATATGAGAATTACTGGTATTAATACATATACTTGTCGTTTCTGGTTGGTACGGGGATACTATATAATCTTGAGAATTAACTGGTATTAATACTATACTGTACTTTCTGGTTGGTACAGGGATAATATATAATATTGAAATTTACTGTATTAATCATATCGTAATTCTGGTTGGTACAGGATACTATATAATATTGAACTTACTGTTCTTAATCCATTCACTGTAGTTTCGGGTTGGTACAGGAACTATATAATATTGAGAATTACTGGTATTAATAACATATACTGTATTCTGGTGGTACGGGGATACTATATAATATGAGAATTACTGGTATTAATACATATACAAGGGGAGATTATATCAACTAAACCATTTTAAAACCCACCAACCTGAAGCAAATGTTATGTGATGGTTTTACATTTATTTTTTGGGCCCTGTGCCTTCCTCTATGATTTTGGAAATCAGCAGCACACCCAGATACAATTCTCCATTTTGTTAATTGTTTGCACTAACCTTATACGCCCTGTTCTTTTGGATTCATTATTATGTCAGGGCTCATGAGTATACTGGAAGGACGTATGCTTTTTATTGAACCCCCCAACCATTCCCCTGTAACTATTCGTGTACCATCCATACTAGGGGAAACAATTTTTAAAAATAAAATACACTTTAACACATAACAGGACCCCACCCTCAATTCTCCTTTGTTCTTAATGTTTATGCCGCTATTTCCAGTCTTTCCCAGCATTAATTAAAGTGAAATGCACTGCCCACTGAGAAATGTTGATGTCACTTAAGCTACTAGAAGCAGAAATATGAACGCTTATCTGCAGATCAGTTCTCACCGACGCCACCCAAGATGTGATCCCAGGGGTAATTTTAAAGTACCTATTACTGGGAAACCACCAGTTGCCCTGAATGAATTTCTACACTAAACATAGCTTCACTGCAAAGGTAATTATACCATTAATATCTAAGTATATAAAATAACCATTCAATAACAACTATATCAGAACTTACATTTTTTGCTTAAAGGTCATTTCTCTATGAGGTTTTTTTGTGTTTTTGATTACTGCATACCTAGTAGTTTACATAATCTACATATTTTGATTCCTTTATTCTAGGATGTGACACAAAACCAAGTGGGCTTGTTGTCCCTGCGGTTTTTATCTGTGTTCCACATCCCAACCTATTTCTACAATCCACTAACAATCGTGTCAATTATGAACAAAAAAAATGCAAGTTGCTGAGAGATTTTTGTGATTATGACCCAATAATTTACCTAGACCATGAAACCTTCCCTAGCGTTTGGTAAAAGAAAAAAGCTGACCTGATTGCTCCCATTAGCTGCAATAATGGCCTATGGCAAGATGCAATTAGGCATATTCAGAGATGTCTTCAAAATAAGTTTTGACTGCTATCAAACAATGGAAAAAATATTTCAAAAGTTAGCAGTAAATGCAAAGGTCATTTTTAAAATATAATACATTCCCCTTATGAAGGCAACGTCTGTTCTCCTTGATACTCTTACAGCTACTTGCTGTAATAGGAATACGGGAGAATAAACAAACCTCTACAAATATAAGGGTTTGTAATATTTATAAATGTATAATACAGATTTTACTACTTTATGCATTGGTTCTATCAAAAAGGCTTTGTTATTTTTTTTGCATTTCAATATGCCTTTTAAGTTAGAACTGCATATCAGACCAATCAGATCTTACAATTCATTGTACCAGATTTGTAATAGATAATAATTTACTGTTGCTATGGCGATCCGTCTGTATAAGGTTGGCGGCACACGAGGTTGAGATATTTCGCGGACCTGCTCAATGCGATATTTCCATCCGTTCCATCTTCAAATTTAATTTCAACAGAAATTCACAAATCAGTCAAAAAATAGATACAAACAAACAATACCCAATCGGTCAAAACTAAGTTCAGGTATTCGATAAGTTCCCCTCATCTAGTATGCTGAAATATCAGCTTTGGCGCTTAAGCAATATTATTAAACTTGTCAGTACCTGTTTCGTGAGAATAATCAGGTAGTAGTAGTCCCATGTCCTAGGGTACAATTTCGGAACTTTCAATAGAAATAGACTGACTACTACTGTACCATTTGTAGGGGCAAGGGGTGCCATACACCAACCAATCACAGTGCTTGAAGCAGTACCAATATTGATTACTTACTCCATCAGATCCTAAAAACAACATGGACTGTGTATGCGCCTACACACATTTCCCTTTGTAGCAGGCGAACTAATTAAAGATAAACACATGGGTGGTTAGAGATGTCCCAACTTCTGCAAAATCCGGTCCGCCTCGAGGATCGAAAATCCGCGAGCGGACCATTAAAAGGAAAATTCTTCAAAAATATGGGAACTCCTCGTAAGTTCTAATTATTTCGAAAATAAGTATTTTTCCCGATTTTTTCAAACATACGGGAAATCCTCGTAATTTCGAAATTGTTGAAATAAACGTATTACCATGCATTTTTTGAAAATATGGGAAATCCTCGTAATTTCAAAAATTTTCAAAAACGCGTTCGGAAAATTCGGAAGCGGAAATCCCAGAAAAATTCCGCAATATCCGCCGTTCACCAATGATGAAATCGCCCGGTCCGCGAACCGGCCATCACTAAGTGAGGATCTAGTGGTTTGGGTCTTTAACCCCTGGGTCCCTGATAAAAGCTAATACTCATCAGTCATAACACACCAAACCTATCTCATACCAATCCAATAGTGGGAATTAAGAGAACTCAAAAAAAACAATTTCCTTCTGGGATACCCGTTTGAACCCAATATGAAAAACTATCCCTTGAGTTTCCCAGCAAATAGGCTGCCTCGACAACCGTACAAAGACTATTAAATCGCTTGGGGCTGTACCAGCGACAAGTTCCTTAGTCGTACCAGCGCGATAAAAAGAAGTAAAAGGCATTTTATTAATATAAAACCCATTTGCTCTGTTCCCTTGAAACGATGATTTTTAAGCAGAGGAAATCGATTCAGTGGGAAGCAATTCCGATATAATTCCGTGGCATTTCTATTGTGACGTTTCACAGTGGGAGAAATTGCCTACATGCAGCTTGGTCCTTTGGATTATTGAATTTTAACTCAATGAACTATTTTGAAAACGGTTTTAAAAACCGCCTGGGAGTCGACTCAGAAAGGTGAAGGAAGATCGTGATTAAGGGGTCTGCCTCTCTGTGTTTTCATCATTTCAAACAGATTGAGTGAAATCGGTATCAAGCTTCTTTTCTTATACGTCTGGGACCGCATGGGGAATTACAGTGTAAAATGACATTTTTTTGGCGTCTGAACTGTGAATTTCTGATGACTCTGGAACGATCCAACTACGGAGATACGAGGAATACATTGTAACGTTTGTAGATTGACACATTTGCAGAGAAAAAAAAATTCCCTTCCTTGATCAAGAAACGTTACAAATATGCAGTTTGTACGTAAACATATGTATTAGATCACCGTTAAATCAAACACAAATATAGAAGTCAGTTTTTGCCACCGCCTTATCTCACTATATTGGTCATGGCGGATAATTCATATACTTTTCATTGACATAAGATCATAAAGAGCATTAAATAGAGTCATTCAAGATGGCCGAGTGCTCTAAGCGCGACAGACGCAAGAGTTCACTCTTTCCCAGCTCTTTCCTCCCCAAAAACTGGGATCTTTTGGGCCTCCGAATGGGGGCGATGGATCTTATCACGCACTTCTGACACAAAGCATTCTTCACCTTGGACCATCTGCAAAGATTTTTGTCTGTTCTCCCCGTGCGTGCGTGAGTTTCCTCTGGGCACTCCGGTTCCCCACAAGCATGGAGACATACTGATTAGGTTGTATGTGTAAATAATGTGCTTAGAATTGTAAGCTCTCCGGGCTGGCTGAATGCATACATGTAATTGTAAAGCGATACTGAAGGTGTTGGCATTATATAATCTACAATAATAATGATTTCAGTAAAATGGTGATAATTTTGCCCCACCAATCAGATCTAGTTTTCTGTTAACTAATATCTGATTGTTGGGGCATAATTAGCACCATTTTGAACGAATAGAACTTTTATGGATCTCCGATATCTTATTCATATCATCTGCAAACCATCTGGCTTTGTGACAGGAGCTACAGAGGTATTTCACTGATCCCTGCATAGCCCCACTGAATGGAACAGCTCATTATACAATGATGCTTCAGATTGGATGAGCCTTCTGCATATATAATCTTAGGCGCAACAGTAGAGTGGTCCCTGCATAGTTAAATATTTTCACCTGGGGCCCCTATTTATAAAAAAAATCGTATCGTAAAATCCGATCGTTACGTAAAATAAGACCGGGGTTTTGAACGTCTTATTAGATAACGGTCGTTATTTACCGATACGCCGTTATTTTACCGATAGACCTTTACCGATCGTCGTTATCGGTAATAACGGTCGTTACGGTAAATAACGACCATTATCGGTAAATGAACGACCGGTATTTACCGATACGGACCGGTATTTAAACGATATCGGTAAATTACGTCGTTATCGTAATAACGTCGTATCGGTAAAAACCCGCTCGTTATTTACGATACGATCGGTATTTACTATAACGATACCGATTTTTTAAAATATGGCCCATGGTCTATAGAGGAGTTTACAAAGACATATCTGTTGTATTCAATTAGATCAACTGGACTTGAAATTAGTTCTTGAAGACGTTTCGCTAGTCATCCGACTGGAATCCTCAATTCAAGATGAACTTGTACAAGAATATGTGACAATTATTACCCCTGGAAACATCCCAATTAGCATATCACGCCAGGTGTTAAGGGTGTGGACTTGGATAGTGGCTAAGCAGGTGTTATAGAACGCCCAGAGTAAGGTGTCAAACAGCATGTACTGGCAGACAGATGGTGTCGAACCCCCCACCTCTATTTAGGCTTGGTTTCTTTATTTCTCACATATTTCTGCATCGCACATCATATACCACGTGCAGTGCAGTGAAAGCGACACTCATATACGCAGTGCAGTGCAATGAAGCGAACCTCATATACGCAGTGCATGCAGTGAAAGTGACATCCTATACGCAGTGCAGTGCAGTGAAGAGCGACCCATCATATACGTCAGTGCAGTGCAGTGCAGAGCGACAAAATCGCATACCGCAGTGCAGTGGCAGTGAAGAGTGAACTCATATACGCAGTGCAGTGCATTTGAAGAGTGACAGTATATCATGTTTAGTGGCAGTGAAGAGTGACATAATATATGCAGTGCAGTGAAAGTGAACATCATATACGCATGCAGTGCAGTGAAGAGTGACATCAAACGCACGTGCTAGGACATGCAGTGCTCAGTGAAGATGGACATATATACCAGTGGCAGTGCAGTGAACTAATCAATAGTGCTCATGATGCTTGATTTGTATGTGAGGGAGAACCAACAGCAAACTGCATCAACGTATGGCCCAGCACAGAACAGCCAATTCCTCGGGTCAGGACTCAGCCGTGTACCTCATCGAAGTAAAGGACCATACCTTTTGAAGATTGGTAATGTAACATATTGGCAAAGGAACGTGACTGGTCAAGAGAGGTGTTAAAGGAGGCCATTTATGGAAAATAAGACACACCAACCTAAATAAGTGGGGGGGATTCGACCCCATCTGTCCCTGCCATGTACATGCCTGTTTTACACCCTTTACTCTGGGCGTTCCTATAACCCTCTTTCCACATCAATCACGTCCCTTAACACCTGGCGATGAATGCTAATTGGGATTATCCCGGGGTCATAATTGCCACGCGTTTTATTTTATAATAATAATGTTATATATAACGTCCCCATCGTTATCTACAAACGTCCTCGTAGAATACCATGTAAGTAGTAAACTACCACAATGGTATTCTTAGGGGATGATATCTACGATTATCGTTATGGTAAATTACGATCGTTGAAGAATTAAAAAAGTCGATCACTGCGGCTTCTATACTATGGCCCCATTCTCTTCCCACTTGAGCAGGCAAGCAGATTCCATAAGACAAACAGTAAAATATAACGTAAAAGTATTGCAAATGAATCAACACACTTTCTGCAACATTCAATCAATTTGGGTCCATACTGTTACTTCCCTTTAAAGCGCTTTCCTCCTCCCTTTACCCACTAAACTGGTTTATTTTTCTGGCAGGATCCTTTATCGCCATTTAGTCTATCGCAGGACAATGGCAAGATTTCTTCAACTGCCGCCGAGGCCATGTGGGTGGTTGTATCAACATACCATCCGATACCCCAATGCCACCCACACACATTGCCACAGTCATTCCACACCCAAATGGCATATTGGTAAAACGGCCCACTTAACGCAAAAACACACTATACAATAGAAATACCCTGATACATGTTACTGCGGCATAATCGGAATGCAATTGTCGATAACGGCACCGAAAGTTACGAACCTTTATAAAGTATGACCCTTATTTACTAGACCGGATTTTCATCTGTTTATAAAGCTTATAGTGAATGACTAATGGTTATCTATAGTATTCTTACTGTTTTTTTTTCTTCTTATTGTTGTTGTTGTTATTTAGTAGTAGAATTAACGTAGTAACTATCCTTATCATTATTATTTGCATTAGTATTAAAGTAGTAGTAGTAGTAATAGCAGTAGAAGTACATTATAGTTCAGTTACATTATTATTATTACAGTAGTAGTACTAGTAATAGTATCTCACCATTATATTAGCAGTAGAGTACGGACTACTACATACTAGTAGTAGTAGTAGTAGTTTGTTTGTTGTAGTAGGAACTGCTAGTAGTAAGTATATAGCAGCAGTAGTGTAGTACAGTATTAGTGGACGTTGTGTTTGTAGTAGTACTAACCGTAGTAGAAGTAGTTTGAGTAGTAGTAGTCGTATCATTAACTATTATTATTCAAGACTATAGCTTCTTTGGTACAGGAATCCCAATCCAAATGTAACTCCCAATCCCCCTTAGTGCTCTGGGGTGCAGTAACTCAATGAGCCTAGAACGCAGAACACATACACTACCAAGCAGGCCCAGAAGGTACCCATGACTAGGTGCTTGTGCCCTGTAAACGAAGTCACTAACGGTGTCCATGACATGCTCCTGGTTCAGTCGATGCGACACAGTTGATCGGTCGGCAGTATCTGAGAAGGAAGTGTGATGTCTAGGGGAAGTGTAAACTAGAATATCTCTGGACAGTTCAAACAAAGGAACCACAGAGAATCTGGAGCCAAATGGGGAGAACAATGACAGCGCTTTAGACACAAGTTTACATTAACATGGACAATATTAACAGTAAACAGGCGCTTGGCCCCTTTACTAAATGTCCTTTGGCTTCTCTGTTATTGGCAAATCTTTCACTTATACATGCAAAATGCTGCAGGAAAGGTAAAGGTATCCATTCCCCTTATTAATTTACACCACCCAAACCCCAATTATTCGACTTAATTTAATTATAGTTCAACTAAATCTTAATAGTCCAAGACCCTTCATCCCCCTTATTAATTAGTTATAATGTACCTAATCTTTTCCATAGTCACTCTCCTCTATTCCCCTTATTAATTAATTATAATGTATCTAATCTGTCTAATAGTAATACCTCCATTCCCCTTATTATATAGTTATAATGTATCTAATCTTTCTACATAGTCAATCTCCTCCATTCCCCTTATTAATATAGTTATAATGTATCTAATCTGTCTACGTAGGCAATATCCTCCATCCCCTTATTAATATAGTTATAATTTTATCTAAATTCTGTCTACACTTCAATTCCTCCCATCCTTATTACATAGTTTATAATGTTCTAATCTGTCTACATAGTCCTATCCCCCATTCCCCCTAATTAATATGTTATAATGTATCTAATCTGTCTACATAGTCAATTCTCCCTCTCCTCCCAATTTCCCCTTATTAATTATAGTTATAATGTACTAATCTGTCTCCATAGTCAATCTCCTCCATTCCCTTACTTATATAGTTTATAATGTTCTAAATCTGGTCTACATAGTCCAATATCCTCCATTCCCCTTATTAATATAGTTTAATGTATCTAATCTGGTCTACATAGTCATCTTCTCCATTTCCCCTTATTAACAGTTATACATGTATCTATCTGTCTACATAGTCAATATTTTCCATTCCCCCTTATTAATATGTTAGAATGTATCTACTCTGTCTATATCTGTTGTTCAATTCGATCAACTTGGACTTGATGTTTCTTGAAGACGTTTGCTAGTCATAATTCCGACTGCTTTCTCAATTTTCAGAATGACGTGTACAAGAATTGTGGCAATTATTTTACCCTGGAAAATCCATTAGCATATCACAGCCAGGTGTTTAAGGGTGTGATTAGATAGTGGCTAAGAGGTGTTATAGGACGCCAGAGTAAGGTGTTAAACAGCATTGTAACACGTCATTGTACAACGTCATTCTTGTACAACGTCATTCTGAATTGAGAAGTCCATTCGGATGTCCTAGCGAAAACGTCCCTTCAAGAACTACATTCAAGTCCAGTTGAATCTAATTGAATACAACAGTATACCATGACCTGGATGAATGACAACCTTCCAAGCACTAATCGGGTCTCCATCGTCATCTCCTCCTTCCCGTATTAATTTATTTATAATGTATCTAAGCTTTCTTACATGTCAATATCCTTCATTCCCCTTATTAATCTAGTTATAATGTATCTAATCTGTCTCCATAGTCAATACCTCCATTCCCCTTATTAATATAGTTAAATTATCTAATCTGTCTACATAGTCCAATATCCCCTTTCCCCTTATTAATATGTTATAATGTATCTAATCTGTCCTACATAGTCAACATCCTCCATTCCCCTTATTAATATAGTTAAATGTATCTATCGTCCTACCTAGTCCAATCTCCTTCCATTCCCCTTATTAATTTAGTTTTATAATGTATCTCAATCTGTCTACATAGTCAGTAATCCTCCCATCCCCTTATTAAACGTAGTTATATGTTATCTAATCGTCTACCTAGTCAATATCCCCTCCATTCCCCTTATTATCGAGTTATAATGTATCTAATCTGTTACATAAGTCAATATCCGGCCATTTCCCTTAATTAAATATAGTTATAATGTATCTATCTGTCTACATAGTCTTAATCTCCTCCATTCCTTCCCCCTTATTAATATAGTTTATAATGTATCGAATCTGTCTACAAGTCAATAGTCCTCCATTACCCCTTATATTATAGTTATAATGTAGCTACTCTTTCTACATAGTCAATATCCTCATTCCCCTTATTAATATGTTATATTTATCTAATCTGTCTACACAGTCAAATCCCTATCCTCCATTCCCCTTATTAATAAGTTTTTGAATGTATCTATCTGTCTACATAGTCAAATATCCTCCATTCCCCTTATTAATATAGTTATAATGTATCTAATCTGTCCTACATAGTCAATATCCCTCCATCCCCTTATTAATATAGTTAGAAGTATCTAATCGTCTACCTAGTCAATATCCTTCCTCCATCCCCTTATTAATATGTTTTATAATGTATCTACTCTGTCCCATAGTCAATATCCTCCATTCTTCCCCTTATTAATATAGTTATAAATGTATCTAATCTGTCTACATAGTCAATATCCTCCAATTCCTCCCCTTATTAATATAGTTAATTTTCTCATCTGTCTACATAGTCAATATCCACCTCCATTTCCCTTATTAATTAGTTATAATGTTCTAATCTGCTACATAGTCAATACCCCCATTCCCCTTATTAATATAGTTTATAAATGTATCTCACTGTCTACATGTCACTCTCCTCCACGCCCCCTTATTAATATAGTTTATAAATGTATCTAATCTGTCTACACAGTCAATATCCACAATTCCCCTTATTAATTAGTTATAAAGTTATCTAACTCTTCTACATAGTCAATATCCTCCATTCCCCTTATTAATATAGTTAATATTGTATCTAATCTGTCTACATATCATCTCCTCCTTCCCCTTAGTAATATAGTTTATAATGTAATCTAATCTGTCTACATTCTACATAGTCATCTCCTCCCTTCCCCTTATTACTATAGTTATAATGTATCTAATCTGTCTACACAGTCAATTATCCTACTTCCCCTATTAATTTAGTTATAATGTAAGCTAATCTGTCTACATTAGTCAATCTCCTCCATTGCCCTTTATTATATAGTTATAAATTGTATCTCATCTGTCTACATATCAATATCCGCCATTCCCCTATTACTAAGTTATATTTATCTAATCGGTCTACAATAGTCAATCTCCTCCATTTTCCCCTTATTAATTAGTTATATTGTAATCTATCTGTCTACAATAGTCATCTCCTCCTTCCCCTTATTAATACTAGTTTAATAAAATGGTATCTACTGTCTACACAGTCAATATCCTCCTTCCCCTTATTAATATAGTTATAATGTTATCTAAGCTGTCCTACATATCATTGCCTCCATTCCCATTATTAATTAGTTATAAATGTATCTAATCTGTCTACATAGTCAATATCCTCCATTCCCCTTTTAAATATATTATAATGTATCTAATCTGTCTACTAGTCAATCTTCCTCCATTCCCCTTATTAATCTCGTTATAGGTATCTAATCACTTCTGTCTCCATAGTCCAATCTCTCCATTTCCCCTTATTAAATGTTTATATTGTATCAATCTGTCTACATAGTCAAATCTCCCCGTCATTTCCCTTATTAATCTAGTATAATTTATCTAATCTGTCCTCCACACAGTCAATATCCTCCATTCCCCTTATTAATATGGTTGAAATGTATCTACTCTGTCTACATATTCTTATCCTCCATTCCATTATTAATTAGTTATATGTATCTAATTTCTACATAGTCAATCTCTTCGCGTGTCCCCCTTATTAATAATAGTTATAATTTATCTAATCTGTCCTACATAGTCATATTCCCCATTCCTTCCCCTTATTAATATAGGTTATAAAATGTATCTAATCTGTCTAACCAGTCCATTCTCCATACCCCCTTATTGATATAGTTCAATGTAGCTAAAATCTGTCTACATCGTCAATTCCTCCATTTCCCTATTAATATGTTATCATGTATCTAAGCTGTCTTACATGTCAATATCCTCCTTCCACTTTAGATAGTTAGAAGTAATCTCAATCTGTCACAGAGTACAAATCTCCCCACCCCCCTTAATTAATATAGTTATAATGTATCTAATCTGTCTACACATTCATATCCATTCCTAACATTCCCTTATTAATTTAGTTATAATGTTCTAATCTGTCTACACGTCAATACCTAACTTCCCCTTAGTAATTGTAGTTATATGTATCTAATCTGTCTACTAGTCCATCAATATCCTCCATTCCCCTTATTAAGATGTTATAATGAGCTAATTCTGTCCTACATGTCAATCCCCTCCTCCCTTCCCCTTATTAAATATAGTTGTATTTATCTATCTGTCCTACCTAGTCCATCTCCTCCATTCCCCTTATTACTTTAGTTCTATTGGTATCTAATTGTCTAATAGTCAATATCCACCATTTTCCCTTATTAATATAGTATCATGTATCTATTAATCTTGTCTTCCATAGTCAATCATCCTCCTTCCCCTTATTAATACTAGTTATATGTATCTAATCTGTCTACATAGTCCAAGCTCCTCCATTCCCCCTTATTAATATAGTTATAATGTATCTAATCTGTCTATACACAGTCAATATCCTCCATTTCCCCTTATTAATATAGTTTAATAATTATCTAATCTGTCTACATATCATTATCCTCCTTCCCATTATTAATATAGTTATAATGTAAATCAATCTGTCTACATAGTCAATCCCTCCTTTCCATTTCCCCTTATTTTTTAATATAGTTAACTGTATCTAATCTGTCTACCTGTCATATCCCCTCCATTCCCTTATTAATAATAGTTATAATGTAAGAATCTAATCTGTCTACAATAGTCATATCCTCCATTCCCTTATACTAATATAGTTATAATGTATCTAAGAATCTGTCCAAGTCAATATCCTCCATTCCCCTTATCAATATAGTTATAATTATCTCATCTGTCTACATCTCAATATCCTCCATTCCCCTTATTAATATAGTTATATATGTATCTAATCTGTCTACCCGTCCATAGCCTACATTTCCCCTTATTAAATTTAGTTATAATGTATCTAATCTTGTCTACACAGTCAATTCCTCCTTCCCCTTATTAATATATAGTTTAAGTATATAATCTGTCTACATAGTCAATCTCCTCCCCTCCCCTTATTAATATAGTTATAATGTATCTAATCTGTCTACACGTTCAATAACCCTCCATTCCCCTTATTATATAGTTATAATGTATCTAATCTGTCTACAATAGTCATTCCTCCATTTTCCCATTATTAATATAGTTATATGTACTCTAATCTGTCTACATGTCATCTCGTCCATCCCCTTAATTAATCTAGTTTAATGTATCTAATCCTGTCTACATAGTCAATATCCCCTGCCGCCATTCCCCATTATTAATATATTATAATGTCTCTATCTGTCTACATAGTCAATATTCTCCATTCCCCCTTATTAATATAGTTATAATGTTCTAGTCTTTTACAATAGTCCAATCTCCCTCCCCCATTCCCTTAGTAATATGTTTTATAATGTATCTAATCTGTCTACAGAAGTCAATAGTCCGCCATTCCCCTTATTAATAAGGTATTTTAATGTACTCTAATTCTGTCTCATAGTCCACTATCCTCCATCCCTTATTATAATAGTATAATGTATCTAATCTTTCTACACACCAATATCCTCCATTCCCCTGATTAATTAGTTTATAAATGTATCTAATCTGTCTACCTAGTCAATATCCTCCATTCCCCTTATAATATAGTTATAATGTATCTAATCTGTCTACATATCAATCGCCTCCATCCCCCTTATAACTTATAGTTATAATGTATCTAATCTGTCTATAGTAATATCCTCCATCCCCCTTATTAATTCGTTATATGTATCTTCTGGCTATGTTAATATCCTACATTCCCCGTATTATATAGTTATAATGTATCTATTCTGCTACACCGTCAATATCCTTCCATTCCCCTTATAATTTAGTTTATATGTATCTAATCTGGGTCTACACAGTCAATATCCTACATCCCCTTATTAAATTTTAGTTATAATGTTCTAATCGTTCTACATAGTCAATCTCCTCATTCCCCTTATTAATATAGTTTATAATGTATCTAATCTGTCTACATAGTCCAATCGCTCCATTCCCTTATTAATATAGTTAGATGTATCTTACTCTATTACATAGTCAAATCATCCTCCATTACCCTTATTAATAATAGTTATAAAATGTAATCAATCTTGTCTACACAGTCCATATCCTCCATCCCCTTATTATATATTTAATAATGTATTCTAATCTGTCTACATAGTCTTATCCCTCTCCTCCATTTCCCATTAATTAATATAAGTTTATATGTATCCATCTGTCTACATAGTCAATCTCTTCCCTTCCCCTTATTAATATAGTTATAGTATCTACTCTGTCTACATCGTCAATATCCTCCATTCCCATTATTAATATAGTTAGAATTATCTAATCTGTCGCATAGTCAATATTCTCCATTCCCCTTATTAATAATAGTTATAATGTATCTAATCGTCTCAAAGCAATATAAAGTTCTTATCGTTTAAAATGGTGATAATTTTGCCCCAACCAATCAGATCTTAGTTTTCTTGTTAACTAATATCTGATTGGTTGGGGCAAAATTAGCACCATTTTTAACGATAAGAACTTTTATTAAATAACCCTGTTTTGTGCTATATAATTTCTGTAATATTCATCCATCCAGGTCATGGTATATCTGTAATATTCATCCATCCAGGTCACGGTGTATCTGTAATATTCATCCATCCAGGTTATGGTATATATATACGGATAAATGAGCACTAGAAGTTTTGAAAAAACGTCTAGTGCTCATTTACAGGGAGATGCTGCAGTAGAATTTGGAGTTAAGTTAAATATAATATCGGTTAGCGCGACCTTAACTCTAACTCTGCGTTGTCTACGTAACTATCGCTAAAGACACGCGGGCCGCTGGCCTATTTTGCACTAATTCTAATGCAACCAAGTAACTGCAGGTCACATTTGCGCAAAAGGTATTTACCCACAGCTGCAACCACTATATTAAATTGCCAGGAAGCCAGCTACTGCGTCTCTCAGTAAATCCGGCGAAATAGTAAATTGAAGCACTGAATTGCGTATACACAGAAATGTCAAATGTAGCCCAATCTCTATACAGTCCTTGTAGCATAAGAGTGTAAATAAACATTATTTTGCCATCATACCAATATACCATACATGTGTAATTTGCCACAGGAAGGAAGAATATCAAGAAATGAATATACTAAAGATATCATATCTCAGATAAGAAGCACATTTTTGTGTCCATAACAGTGGTTACACTTCAATTCTCAGAGACAAGACCCACAGGTTAGACATCTATCGGGCAAGCAGTGCAAAGGTCCTTTAAATGCAATCCTTACTCAACAGGTGTCATTCCCAACCCCTAGATCCACAGTTGAGTTTGAACTCTTAATAGCAGTTTTGTTATGGTCAACACCACTTCAGAAGGGAAACATTCCAACAAGGCGATGCAGGCAAAAAAAAAAAATCACATCGTCCAGAAAGTGAGAAAATTCGAACTGTTAAGTGTTTGAATGAAAGGTTTATGGACCAATCATTTCATTAGTTTTCCTAAAATAAACAAAATGGAGGTAAAGTTGAAGGAAAGGGTATATTTAAGAAAATGATGGAAACTCGTTAATATTGGTAAAATAAAATACGTCAGTCTGGTCCCATTATACGCAAGGTTCAATACGGTCACCTGATTATTGCCACTGGTTACGTACGTTCATTGCTTTGACACTAATTGCACAGACAGTAACACAATTTTAGCGCCAATTTTTTGGGAAGTTGATCAAAGATCTAGTTTTCTCTCTGTGCCTCGGGTCTTCATTTTCTAACTTGGCAGAGTTCGATGTACTGTGTAACTTCTAAATCCAACAGCTAATGAACATCTCAACAATGTTCTGTCAAAGGATTTCACGGAGTGGAAGTCACATTCCGCCGTGGTCTGATCTGCTTCCAGTAAATCTACCCTATAGCTTGAAATGTACAATATCTTCCTACTTTCTGACTGCGACAGCTGTGAGAACTGTAACTAACTTACAGTTGATTATCATAGTTTAAATAATCGGTCGCTTGTTATTTATTTCCCCCAACTTCTATTTTTAGCACTTTGTTACGTGTATTTCTAGCCAGATATTTAATGATATGTATCGCCCCCATTTTGCCGCCTCCGCCTCTGCTCAATGAGCTTTTAGGGACTTGAGCATGTGCAAAAGAGGTCTATCATTGGCAGTGATGTCAGCAGTCCAGAGCCAGCTTCCCCTGCCAGAATGGCATCCCTAGGGATAAATAAAAAATCCATAGAAATGAATAAAACGTGTGTCAGAAAACCCTATACCCATTCAGTTTGCTAATATTTACAGCAAAATAAGTGAATACAAATTCTGCTTATAATCCAGTTTCTTTTGCTTTAAGACTTTGCGTTCAGGACGACAGAGATTGGCAAAACTGTAAACTAACGGTTACCAAGGGAACCAACTGAGGAAACAGCAGTCAGTTTGCCTTGTTTATAGGTAAGGGGGAAGCGCGATGGATCCCACTGGGGAGATTCGTGAGGATGTCATCCGCTGCTGGTTAAACACGTGCTGTTGGCTTTCTGCATTTTGTAGATAAAAGACATAGCACCAATGTATGCAAATGAAAGTCAGATACTTTTAGCAAGATCCCTCCATCTATCAAAGGCTAACTGTGGTCTCCATGAATGTGTCACTTCTTTGTCTGTCCTGACTGAGTTCGGGACAGTCACATGTTCTGTGTAGCGCAATGTGCTAAGTACTATATCGCCGCGAAGGGAGACGAAACCCGGACGAACAGAGCAGGGGGCTGGAAGGGGTTGCTGGGAAAGGATTGTGCCACGGGTGGTCGGGGGGCTGGAAGGGGTTGCTGGGAAAGGATTGTGCCACGGGTGGTCGCATCTGCCGCCACAGGGGGTGGGTGGGGTGTACGCCCACCCCGCCCTTGCCCCCGCGCGGTGGTGACCACCGGCCGCATGACCCCTGGGGGTGGGGTGGGGGGACCATCCAGCGGGGGCACTAATAAGTGCCTTTTGAGGCTTAGGGGGTCCTACAGCTCGAACCGGGACCCACCTCCCCGGCCCTATCAGGGCCTTTGCAGCTCTGACAAGAGCCATTTGGGGCTTAAGAAGTCCCGCAGTTCAAACAGGGACCCTTTAACTCTTCCCCGGCCCTATCAGTGCCCCTCCCCGCGAGGGAAAGGATCACACGGCGGGTCTTGATTTTGGCAAAAACGCTGTGACGAGTGACGAGTGACGAGTGACGAGGGCGTGTCCACCAAGCCCTACAGCCTGAGCGTGTATGTATCTGGCATTAGACCATTAGAACCCAAAATGCCAGCTCACTAATTTCAACAGCAGGGAACAGCAAGGGGTATGAAATCACTGACTTTTCAAAATGGAGGAGAATATGTAGAATAACTAAGAAGGCATTACACAAACTAACTACCGTATATACTCGAGTATAAGTCGAGGTACCCATTTTTACCTCAAAAATGAGTAAAACCAATTGACTCGAGTATAAGTCGAGGGTAGAGTAGTAGAAGGGAGTGGAAGTAGGGAGTAGAAACATCTGGAGTGGAACTGCACACACTAACCCCAAAACACACTACCCTGTCCCTGACTCCTTACTCTCCCCTCCAGCCCCAGGAATAAAACCTATTTCCCTGCACCCATCTTCTCACCCTGCCACTACACTACACTACTACAGTACACTACACTACTACAGTACATCATAATGCTGCAACCTTACCTTTGCCGGAGAGTCCGGCCCCCGACATCATCACTTGATGAGGTTC
This sequence comes from Hymenochirus boettgeri, assembly GCA_019447015.1. Lineage (NCBI taxonomy): Eukaryota > Metazoa > Chordata > Amphibia > Anura > Pipidae > Hymenochirus > Hymenochirus boettgeri. The sequence continues at coordinate 2,256,520 of CM033470.1, forward strand.
CGCTGCCGCGTCCACTGATGGTCCATCCTCGACGTCACGACTCGCACCAGTCTAATTTCCCGGCGCCGAGTCGTGACGTCAGTGAGTGCGACCATCAGTGGACCGGCAGCCGGATTCCCGCCACCAGTAAGTGACTGACTGAGTATAATTCCGAGGTTCAGTTTTCAGGCTGTTTTACAGCCTGTAAAACCTCGACTTATACTCGAGTATATACGGTATTTAACAAATATTGATAATTTCACTGAACTGGCCTTTTAAATTGAGAATTACTGGTATTAATACATATACTGTAGTTCTGGTTGGTATGGGGATACTGATATAATTTGAGAATTACTGTATTAATACATATACTGTAGTTCTGGTTGGTACGGGATCAATATAATACTGAGAATTACTGGTATTAATACTATACTGTATTCGGTTGGTACAGGGATATATATAATATTGAGAATTACTGGATATAATACTATACTGTAGTTTGGTTGGTACAGGGATACTATATAATTCTGAGATTACTGGTATTAATACATATACTGTATTTCTGGTTGGTACGGGGATCTATATAATATTGAGTTATTGGTATTAATACCATCTACGTAGTCTGGTTGGTACGGGGTTACATTATATATTTGAGAATTACTGGTATTAATAATATACGGTAGTTTCTTGTTGTACTGGGAATCTATTAATATTGAGAATTGACTGGTATTAATACATATACTGTAGTTTCTGGTTGGTACGGATACTATATAATATTGAGAATACTGGTATTAATACATATACTGTAGTTCTGGTTGGTTACGGGGATACTATATATAATTGAGAATACTGGTATTAATCATATACTGTAATTCTGGTTGGTACGGGGTTACTATATATATTGGAGAATTACTGTATTAATACTATACTGTAGTTCTGGTTGGTACGGGGATACTAATATTATTGAATTACTGGTATTAATACATATACGTAGTTCTGGTTGTACAGGGATACTTTAATATTGAATTACTGGTATTAATACATATACTGTAGTTCTGGTTGGTATGGGGATACATATATAATATTGGAATTACTGGTATTAATACATATTCTGTAGTTCTGGTGGGTACAGGGATACTATATAATATTGAGAATTACTGGTATTAATACATATACTGTAGTTCTGGTTGGTACGGGGATACTATATAATATTGAGAATTACTGGTATTAATACATATCTGTAGTTCTGGTTGGTACGGGGATACTATATAATATTGAGACTTCCTGGTATTAATACATATACTGTAGTTCTGGTTGTACTGGGATACTATATAATATTGAGAATTACGTGTTAATACATATACTGTAGTTCTGGTTGGTAGGGTGATAACTATTATATTGAGAATTACTGGTATTAATACATATACTGTAGTACTGGTTGGTATGGGGATACTATTAATATTGAGAATTACTGGTATTAATACTAACTGTAATTCTGGTTGATCAGTATACTAATAATATGTAGAATTACGGGTATTAATACATTATACTGTGTTCTGGTTGGTACGGGATACTATATAATATTGAGAATTACTGGTTTAATCATATTCTGTAGTTCTGGTTGGTACGGGGATAACTATATATATTTAGACTTACGGTATTAATACATATACTGTATTCTGGTTGGTACGGGGATACTATTAATATTGAGAATTACTGGTATTAATACATATTCTGTAGTTTTGGTTGGTACTGGGATACTATATAATATTGAGAATTACGGGTATTAATACATATACTGTAGTTCTGGTTGGTATGGGGATACTATATAATATTGAGAATTACTGGTATAATACATATACTGTAGTACTGGTTGGTATGGGGATACTAATAATATTGAGAATTACTGGTAATTAATACATATACTGTAATTCTGGTTGGTACAGGTCATACTAATATTAGAAATATGGGTATTAATACATATACTGTAGTTCTGGTTGTATGGGGATACATATAATATTGAGAATTACTGGTATTAATACATATACTGTAGTTCTGGGTTGGTACGGGGATACTATATAATTGAGAATTATGGGTATTAATACATATACTGTAGTTCTGTTGGTATGGATACTATATAATATTGAGAATTACTGTATTAATACATATACTGTAGTTCTGGTTGGTATGGTGATACTAAATAATATTGAGAATTACTGGTATTAACATATACTGTAATTCTGGTTGGTACAGGATACTATATAATATTGAGAATTACTGGTATTAATACATTACTGTAGTCTGGTTGGTATGGGATACTATTAATATTGAGAATTATGGTATTAATACATATACTGTAATTCTGGTTGGTACAGGGATTACTAATTTGAGAATTCTGGTATAATACACTACTGTAGTACTGGTTGGTATGGGGATCACTATATAATATGAGAATTAGGTGGGTATTAATACATATTCTGTTAGTTCTTGTTTGTACTGGATCTATATAATATTGAGTTACAGGTATTAATACATATACTGTAGTTCTGGTTGGCACAGGGATACTATATAATATTGAGAATTACTGGTATTATTACATATACTGTAGTTCTGGTTGGCACAGGGATACTATATAATATTGAGAATTACAGGTATTAATACATATACTGTAGTTCTGGTTGGTACGGGGTTACTATATAATATTGAGAATTACTGGTATTAATACATGTACTGTAGTTCTGGTTGGTACATGGATACTATATAATATTGAGAATTACAAGAATTAATACATATACTGTAGTTCTGGTTGGTACGGGGTTACTATAATAATTCTGAGATTACTGGTATTTAAATACATTACTGTAGTTTCTGGGTGGTAGGGGATCTATATAATTTGAGAATTATTGGTATTAATAATATTACGTAGTCTGTTGGTACGGCGGTTACATATTATATTTGAGAATTACTGGTATTAATACATATACGTAGTTCTGTTTGTACGGGAACTATTAATATGAGAATTACTGGTATTATACATATACTGTAGTTCTGGTTGGTACGGATACTATATAATATTGAGAATACTGGTATTAATACATATACTGTAGTTCTGGTTGTACGGGGATACTATATATATTGAGAATTACTGGTATTAATACATATACTGTAATTCTGGTTGGTACGGGTTCTATATATATTGGAGAATTACTGGTTATTAATACTATACTGTAGTTCTGGTTGGTACGGGGATACTATATATATTAGAATTACTGGTATTAATACATATACGTAGTTCTGGTTGTACAGGGATACTTTAATATTGAATTACTGGTATTAATACATATACTGTAGTTCTGGTTGGTATGGGGATACATATAATATTGGAATTACTGGTATTAATACATATTCTTAGTTCTGGTGGGTACAGGGATACTATATAATATGAGAATTACTGGTATTAATACATATACTGTAGTTCTGGTTGGTACGGGGATACTATATAATTTAGAATTACTGGTATTAATACATATCTGTAGTTCTGGTTGGTACGGGGATACTATATAATATGAGACTTACTGGTATTAATACTATACTGTAGTTCTGTTGTACTGGGATACTATATAATATTGAGAATTACGGTGTTAATACATATACTGTAGTTCTGGTTGGTAGGGATAACTATATATATTGAGAATTACTGGTATTAATACATATACTGTAGTACTGGTTGGTATGGGGATACTATATAATATTGAGAATTACTGGTATTAATACTAACTGTAATTCTGGTTGATCAGTTATACTAATAATATGAGAATTACGGGTATTAATACATATACTGTGTTCTGGTTGGTACGGGATACTATATAATATTGAGAATTACTGGTATTAATACATATTCTGTAGTTCTGGTTGGTACGGGGATAACTATATATATTGAGACTTACGGTATTAATACATATACTGTAGTTCTGGTTGGTACGGGGATACTATAATATTGAGAATTACGGTATTAATACATATTCTGTAGTTTTGGTTGGTACTGGGATACTATAGTAATATTAGAATTACGGGTATAATACATATACTGTAGTTCTGGTTGGTATGGGGATACTATATAATATTGAGAATTACTGGTATTAATACATATACTGTTAGTACTGGTTGGTATGGGGATACTATATAATATTGAGAATTACTGGTATTAATACATATACTGTAATTCTGGTTGGTACAGGGTATACTAAATATTGAGAATATGGGTATTAATACATATACTGTAGTTCTGGTTGGTATGGGGATACTATATAATATTGAGAATTACTGGTATTAATACATATACTGTAGTTCTGGTTGGTACGGGATACTATATAATATGAGAATTATGGGGTATTAATACATATACTGTAGTTCTGTTGGTATGGGATACTATATAATATTGAGAATTACTGTATAATACATATACTGTAGTTCTGGTTGGTATGGGTGATACTATAATAATTTGAGAATTACTGGTATTAATACTATACTGTAATTCTGGTTGGTACAGGATACTATATAATATTGAGAATTAACTGGTATTAATACATTACTGTAGTACTGGTTGGTATGGGATACTATTAATATTGAGAATTATGGTATTATACATATATTCTGTAATTCTGGGTTGGTACAGGGATTATAATATTGAGAATTACTGGTATTAATAACTATACTGTAGTACTGGTTGGTATGGGGATCTATATAATATGAGAATTAGGTATTAATACATATTCTGTAGTTCTGTGTTGTACGGATACTATATAATATTGAGAATACTGGATTAATACATATACTGTAGTTCTGGTTGGTACAGGGATACTATTAATATTGAGAATTACTGGTATTAATACATATACTGTAGTTCTGGTTGGTACGGGATACATATATATATTGAGAATTACTGGTATTAATACATATACTGTAGTTCTGGTTGGTAAGGATACTATATAATATTGAGAATACTGGTATTAATACATATACTGTAGTCTGGTTGTACAGGGATACTATTAATAATTGAGACTACTGGTATTAATACATATACTTGTAGTTTCTGGTTGGTACAGGGATACTATATTAATATTGAGATTACTGGTATAATACATATACTGTATTTCGGTTGGTACGGGATACTATATAATATTGAATTACTGGTATTATACATATACTGTAGTTCTGGTGGTACAGGGATACATAAATTGAGAATTACTGTATTATACATATCCTGTAATTCCTGGTTTGTTACAAAACGGGATACTATATAATATTGAGACTTACTGGTATTAATACATATACTGTAGTTCTGGTTGGTACAGGGATACTATATAATATTGAGAATTACTGGTATTAATACATATACTGTAGTTCTGGTTGGTACGGGGATACTATATAATATTGAGAATTACTGGTATTAATACATATACAGGGAGATTTAATATCACTAAAACCATTTTAAAACCCACCAACCTGAAGCAATGTTATGTGAGGGTTTTACAGTTATTTTTGGGCACTGTGCCATTCCTATATGATTTTGGAAATCAGCAGCACACCCAGATACAATTCTCCATTTGTTAATTGTTGCACTACCTTATAGCCCTGTTCTTTTGGATTCATTATTAGGTAGGGCTCATGAGTAGACTGGAAGGACGTATGTTTTTATTGAACCACCATTACTCTGTAACTATGTATGTGTACCATCCATACTAGGGGGAAAAAACTTTTTAAAATAAAATACACTTTAACACATTAACAGGCCCCACCTCTCAATTCTCTTTTTTCTTAATGTTTATGCAGCTATTTCCAGTCTTTCCCAGCATTAATTAAGTGAGAATGCACTGCCCACTGAGAAAGGTGATGTCACTTAAGCTACTAGAAGCAGAAAATATGAACCTTATCTGCAGTATCATTTCTCACAGACTGCACCCAGAGATGTGATCCAGGGGTAATTTTAAAGTAACGATTACTTGGAAACCACAGTTGCCCTGTAATGATTTCTACAGCTAAACATATCTGTCACTGCAAAGGTAATTATACCATTAATTATTCTAAGTATATAAAGATAACCATTCATTAAACAACTATATCAGAACTTTACATTTTTTGCTTAAAGTCAATTGTCTCTATGAGGTTTTTTGTTGTTGATTACGGGCAATTACCTTAGTAGTTTACATAATCTACATATTGGGATTCCTTTATTCCTATGATGTGACACCAAAACACAAGTGGGCGTTGTTGTCTGCGGTTTTTATCTGTGTTCCACATCCAACCTATTTCTACAATCCAACTAACAATCGTGTCAATATATGAACAAAAAAAATGCAAGTTGCTGAGAGATTTTTGTGATTATGACCCAATAATTTACCTAGACAATGAAACCTTCCCTAGCGTTTGGGAAAAGAAAAGCTGACCTGATCTGCTCCCATTAGCTGCAATAATGCATATGGCAGGATGCAATTAGGCATATTCAAGATGTCTTCAAAATAAGTTGAATGCTATACAATGGAGAAAGTTTAAAGTTAGCAGTAAAAGGCAAAGTTCATTTTAAATACATTCCCCTTATGAAGGCAACGTCTGTTCTCCTTGATACTCCTACAGCTACTTGCTGTAATAGGAAGACGGGAGAATAAACAAAACCTCTACAAACATAATAAGGGGTTTGTAATATTTATAAATGTATAATACAGATTTACATACTTTATGCATGGTTCTATAAAAAAAGGCTTCTGTTATTTTTTGCATTTCATATGCTTTAAGTTGATACTGCATATCAACCAATCAGATCTTACAATTCATTGTACCAGATTTGTAATAGATAATAATTTACTGTTGCTATGGAGATCCGTCTGTATAAGGTTTGGCGCACGCAGGTTGATATATTTTCGCGGACTGCTCAATGCGATATTTCCATCGGTCATCTTCAAATTTAATTGCAACAGAAAATACCAAAATCAGTCAAAAAATAGATACACCAAAATCGGTCAAAAACTAGTTCAGGTATATCGATAATTTCCCCTCAATTCTATGTATGCTGAAATATCAGCTTTGCGCTTAAGCAATATTTATTATAAATTGTCAGTCTGTTCGTAGAGAATAATCAGGTAGTAGTAGTCCCATGTCTAGGTTTAACAATTCGGAGACGTTCAATAGAAAATAGACTGACTACTACTGTCCATTTGTAGCAGGGGTGCCATACACCCACCAATCACAGTGCTTGATAGCAGGATATTCCAATATTGATTACTTATCTCCATCATGATTCCTAAAAACAACATGGAGCTGTGTATGCCTACACACATTTCCATTTTTAGCAGGCTGACTATTAAAGATAAACACAGGGGTGGGGATTAGAGATGTCCAAACTTCGCAAAATCCGGTCCGCTCGAGGATCGAAAATCCGCGAGCGGACCCATTAAAATGAAAAATTCTTCAAAAATATGGGAAATCCTCGTAATTTCGTAATTTTTCGAAAATAAGTATTTTCCCGAATTTTCAAAAATACGGGAAATCCTCGTAATTTCGAAAATTTTTGAAAATACGTATTTACATGCATTTTTGAAAATATGGGAAATCCTCGTAATTTCAAAAATTTTCAAAAACGCGGTTCGGAAAAGTTCGTAAGGCGGAAATCCAGAAAATCCGCAATATCCGCCGTTCACCAATGAGGGAAATCCGCCCCGGATCCGCGAACCGGGCCATCACTAGTGAGGATCTAGTGGTTTGGGTCTTTACCCTGGGTCCCTGATAAAAGCTAAATACATCATCAGTCATAACACAGCCAAACATATCTCATACCTCCCATATTGGAATTAGAGAACTCAAAAAAAATCTGGGATACCCGTTGAACCCAATATGAAAACTATCCCTTGAGTTCCCAGCAATATGATGCCTCGACACCGTACAAAAGACTATTAAATCAGCTTAGGGGCTGTACCAGACAAGTTCCTTAGTCTACCAGCCGAGAAGTAAAGGCATTTATTAATATAAAACCCATTTGCTCTGTTCCTTGTAAACGATGATTTTAAGCAGAGGGAAATCCGATTCAGTGGGAAGCAATTCCGATATAATTCCGTGCAGTTTCTATTGTGACGTTCACAGTGGGAGAAATTGCCTACAGGCAGCTTGGTCTTTGGATATTGAATTTTACTCAATGAACTATTTTTAAAACGGTTGTAAAACCGCCTGGGAGCGACTCAGAAAGGTGAAGGAAGGATCGGGATTAAAGGGTCTGCCTCTGTTTTCAATCATTTCAAACAGATTGAGTGAAATCGGTATCAAAGCTTCTTCTTATACGTCTGGGTACCGCAATGGGGGGAATTACAGTGTAAAAATGGACATTTTTTTTGCTTCTGAACTTGTGAATTTCTGATGAAATCTGGAAACGATCCAACTACGGAGATACGAGGAAATACATTGTAACGTTTGTAGATTGACACATTTGCAGAGAAAAAAAAATTCCCTTCCTTGATCAGAAACGTTACAAATATGCAGTTTGTACGTAAACAATATGTATTAGATCAACCGTTAAATAAAAACACAAATATAGAAGCAGTTTTTGCCACCGTGATCTCAATAATATTGGTCATGGCGGATAATTCATATACTTTTCATATTGACAATAAAGAAGCATAAAGAGCATTAAATAGAGTCAGTCAAGATGGCCGAGTGCTCTAAGGCGACAGACTCAAGAGTTCAGCTCTTTCCCCAAAAACTGGGAGTTTTGGCCTCCGAATGGGGGCGATGGATCTTATCCCACTTCTGACACAAAGCAGTTCTTCACACTTGGACACATCTGCAAAGAGTTTGTATGTTCTCCCCGTGCTTGCGTGAGTTTCCTCTGGGCACTCCGGTTTCCCCCACAATCATGGAGACATACTGATAGGTTGTATGTGTAAATAAATGTGCTTAGATTGTAAGCTCTTCGGGGCAGGGCCTGAATGCATACATGTAATTGTAAAGCGATACGGAAGGTGTTGGCATTATATAAATCTACAATAATAATGATTTGGTGTATCTATCAACCAAGTGGGTTATTTAAGACTTTTTATTGGTTTTCCACTTATTGGAATCCATTAAAGGGCAAGTTTACCCCAATCTAAAATGTATACATAGCCTATGCTTGTGAAGGTTCTCATTCATCCAGGTCATGCTATATCTGTAATATTCATCCATCCAGGTCATGGTATCATATCTTAATAGTCATTCATCCGTCATGGTAACCACAAAGAACACAACAATATCTTACTATCATCCATCCAGGTCATGGTATATCTGTAATATTCATTCATCCAGGTCATGGTATATCTGTAATAATCATCCATCCAGGTCATGGTATATCTGTAATATTCATTCATCCAGGTCATGGTATATCTGTAATAATCATCCATCCAGGTCATGGTATATCTGTTGTATTCAGTAAAGTTTAGTTCTTGAAGAAGTTTTGCTAGTCATCCGACTGTCTTTCTCAATACAGAATGACATTCAGAAGGTCCCTAACACTTGGCTGTCATATGCTAATTGGGACTTTCAGGGTATTTAATTGCCAACTATATGGAGGTCCCTGACCCCTTGCTGTTATATGGAGGTCCCTGACCTCGTGCTGTTATATGGAGGTCCCTGACCCCTTGCTGTTATATGGAGGTCCCTGACCCCTTGCTGTTATATGGAGCGCCCTGGCTCCTTGCTGTTATATGGAGCCCCCTGGCTCCTTGCTGTTATATGGAGGTCCCTGACCCCTTGCTGTTATATGGAGCCCCCTGGCTCCTTGCTGTTATATGGAGCCCCCTGACCCCTTGCTGTTATATGGAGGTCCCTGACCCCTTGCTGTTATCATTGGCAAGGAATTGTGCCGTTTAATTGGTTAGTTATGTTCAGTTACATTAGTTTAATTCCCCGTATTGACACTGATCAGACACACACTGTTCAAAGACTAGACGGGGAAATTCTTTTTCCATGTTTCCAGATCCCCATACAATTTTTCACAAAGTCAATCAGCCAAACCTCAGTGAAGTAAGTGATTTCAAAGGCATGAAACGTCTACATTCTCTTTTATTCTCCTTGAGGTTAAAATATAAACTATAATCACATATAAGGATATTTGATTCAATTCAAGAAGGATACTGAAATAATGTAAAAGTTTATAAAGTGTACAGGCCATGAAATTCTAGGGCATCTTAAACAACACCCAAACTATTTAATATTTACTAATGTTACTTAATATTATATTCTAAAGCTGAAGTAAACAAGTGATCAAGCTGGAAACCAAGCCATTAGTCTTGTGAGATTAACATTTTCATAACGCCTATGCTGTACATTTTATGTAACTGCAACCCTGACTAACCTTCGCCTTTCCACCGTGGTGGTGATCTAAAACTCCCCCCAAGACGTATTATGGAATAAGTTTAACTCGGTCAAAGCTTGTTTTGTGTTTTTTTTAAAAAGGTTTTCAGAATCCTTAAATACATTTTATTTTTTCTGCAGAAAGTTTCAAATTGAAATTTTTCCAGAAATTGTGAATTTTTAAATGATCCCCAAACATGAAAACATAAAAACATTAAGTACCAGTAAAAAAAACCGAAAAAATTACACAAGATCATTTAAAATCAATAATACAAAATCCTACTTTATATTCAACACAAAAGAACAATCATTTTCAGAAAATGTGCTCATTACGATGTATAGTTAACAACATAAGAAACCTAAAAAAACTTTTAAGAAGAATTTTCAAATTGCGAAGTTCACTTGTGAATTAAAGAATGTTTTCTAGAAATCCTCACATTCAAAGGCTTAAGGATTTTGTAAATTTTCTGAACAACAAAATTATTATCAGATTTTGAAGAAACATGAAGTGTGTGAACTAATTAAGCAATAGGAGACTGAGACCGAGGATATATTCCTAAGAATTATTCCCCTTTACCACAGTTCATCTAAGGAAACGCGCTGAATTTAGCCATCAAATCCTCATTGTTTATATGCCAATGCTTTTTAAGGTTTATTTATTTATTTAGTTTTATTGTATTTTCTGCACAATCTAATTGAACAAACCCTACAGTAAATGACATTTTGAGCCCAATTGTAAACTGTTTTGTGATTTAAAAAATAAATATTAATAATATATATATATAGATATATTATATATATATTTTTTTTTTTTTTTTTTATTTTTATAAATAACAAAAAAATTCACATGAGGTTTGTCTTTTCTGCTTCATTTTACAAAAACAAATGTATTTTATGTTGTATATTATAGAGAAAAGCCTGTGTATTGGGATACCCCCATTATGGCAGTTGTCTATTCTGAATAATTAAAACTGTCATTATGTTGTCAACTGCAATAAGGCTTAAGGCTAACAACAGATGTAATTAGGATACTTACATTTCCAGTTTTCCCCCACTCTCTTATTATTTTTTAATTTAAAAGGCATCTATAACTGAAAAAAATATGTATTTTAAATTGATCATACTGAAAATTATAATTCTTCCCAACCCCACACTGTACCATTTTTTTGTTGATTTGTCTCTATTTCTATAGATATCAAATCTGAAGAATATTACATTTAGCTGTCAATCAAGCGCCTTATTATCATAAATATTTCTGCTGTGAGCAGTTTTGCTGTAGCCGGGGAAGGGGAGTTTGACAGTTGATATGCTGTGTGCAGTTTTGACAATTGTCTCATAGTGTTACTGGCATGTTTGCCCTCAAAAAAAAGTCTGGTCAAATGGAAGGGGGAGTGGTTAAAAGAGAGAGGGAAATACTTTGCCTGAGCAAAACAAGTACTGGATTAAAAGGATGCAGCAAAACACACTCCTCAGGGTAAATACTACTTACACATATTATGTATAAATGAATGACAACTCCACCCCAATAATGACATATATATATATATATATATTATATTATTATATATATAATATATATATATATATATAAAAATATGTTGACAACACTCCCTGTGTTCTAGAATCATTAGCTTGTGTCTGCTATACTCCGGGTGCCTTGTGTTAACTTAGAGGTAGTTAATGGCTGTTTCTTAACTCCCCCTTCAGGGGTCAGGACTCCGCCGCGTACCTCATCTTAAGGATAAAGGACATACCTTTCAAGATTGTAATGTTAACATATTGGCAAAGGAACGTGACTGGTTTCAAGAGAGGTGTTAAGGAGGCATTTATGTGAAAATAAAGAAACCAAGCCTAAATAGAGGTGGGGGGGTTCGACACCAACTGCTGCCATGTACAATGCTGTTTTGACACCTTACTCTGGACGTTCCTTTAACACCTCTTAGCCACAATGCAATACACACCCTTAACACTTGGCTGTGATATGCTAATTGGGATTTCCAGGGTACATAATTGCCACAGATTCTTGTACAAGTCATTCTGAATTGAGAGATCCAGTGGATGACTAGCGAAACGTCTTCAAGAACTAACTTCAAGTCCAGTTGATCTAATTGAATACAACAGATATACCTCTTCAGCAATTTAGTGAGTGGTGTATGAGACAGCTTAGGGGCTTTGATGTTCAACTGTTCATCAACCTTGTTCCATCGGCTTCGCAGTAGCCGGCAGCCGTGTCTGTGATTGTCTGACTCTCACAGTCCAGTCCCTAATGTAACTCCGTTCCCGGAAGAAGCATTAGTGGCAGAGACCAAGGGAACGAAAGTTGGTAAGTACGTTTCTCCACAATTTTTAAGTTTAAACCTGGCAGTCAGCATTGGGAGGGGGTCTCCTACAATACAGTAAAAGTTGGTTTTGGGGTTGAGATAACCTTTAAAATGACGAAAAGTAATTTTTTTTCAGGATAGTAATAATCGTTTTTAGAGAAAGTCTATGGAAATATTTCTAAAAAGATATAACTTTGCTCTTCAGAAAAAAAATAAAAACAAAATCAATAAGATTGAAAGTCAACTGTACAACTGGTTGAATAATGAATTAAAGTTATGATTGCAAATAACATTGGAGAATTTTGATTTAATATGTTATATCTGTACTAAATCATGAAAACATTCTGCACATTTTAAAGAAAACATGTATCTAATTGTATCTAGAGATGTTCGAAATGATGAGTTTCGTCCTATTTTTGAATTTTCGAATTTAACTGTAAATCAAAAACGGACCCATAGAAGTCTATGGAGAAATTTTTTTTCTTTTTTTTTAAGGATGAAATAGTAATAGTCGGTACTGTAAATAACACGGGGACCTGGGGAATGGGTCTGGGGGACACGTAAATAAAACCAAAACTATCTTTCCTCTCGATCGGGCTGTTTTCGAGCTCCGCATTCTATTTCTAGGGTTTACCGAAATCAAACGCTACTTTCGAGGGTTACCGATTATTCAAATACAAGGGTTACCAAAATCGACTTGTACATTCAAGGGTTACCGAAATCGAACGCTACTTTCGAGGGTTACCGATATTACAAATTCAAGGGTTACAGAATCGCTTGTACATTCGAGGGTTACTGAATTGAAAGCTACTTTCAAGGGTTAACGATATTATAAATCAAGGGTTACCGAAATCGGCTTGTACATCGAGGGTTACCGAAATCGAACGCTACTTTCGAGGGTTACCAATATTACAAACTTTGTACTCATTTCATTTTTGATAACATCTACTTTCGATAATCAACTACTTTCGATTTCGATAATCATATACTTTTAATTCGATTATTATTGAATTTCGATAAAAATCGAAAAACTCAAAAAAATCGGGTTTCGTAAATTCAGGGAGTTCCGAAAGTTTCGTCGGGACTTTGAAACCCTCAAATTCGATTCGAAACTGGGTTCTATTAGAAACCCACAGTACATCTCAAATTGAATCGAAGTAGTAACATAAAAATACAGTATGACATTTTAAGCTCCTATAAGGTGGAGAATCCTTGAGCAAGTAATAATGGTTATTATAGCTTTAAATGTTAAAGTTCTATAGTTTGATCATTTATCATCCATTTAATTATATGAAAATACTATGAATAATAAGCACAATTCTCAGATTCTCATTTATAAAGTATAGTTGGTGACTAATTTTGTTTGGATCGTATTTGTGTATTTTCTAAACATACTAACAATAATATTCACAATAGGCCTTTCCCAAAGAGCTTACAATCTAAGCACTTTATTTTGCACACACAAATTATCAATATGTTTATTAGGGGACCAAGGTGCCAAGAGTAACCCCACCCAAGAACAGGGAGTCCTTAAAACCCTTGCAGATGTGAGAGAGGATTGAATCTAGGACTCGTGGGACGTTTGGTTAGTTATTACAGCATGTATACTGAGTACTTTCAATATATTTCTGCATAAGAATAGTTGCTAAAAGTTTTGTTTTAGGAACTGACGTTAGACAACTTTGTTGAAGGCAGCTCAAGTTTTGGGTAAAAAAACTGAACCTGTTAGCATTAACAGTCTAAGGTTACCGAGATCGCAGTGTGTACGAACCTTTAGAAGTAATCCTCGATAAACCAGAAAAAAACACATCACTAGAATACTAGAATAAAAATACATAAAAAGCTTCAAAATAAAGTCATTCAAAATCTTAGTGTTCTGGATCTTGGCTTATCACCCTTTTCCAAGTTTCATAAAGAGAAGACTGGAGAGGTGGTCAACCTCTGTCTATTCTAAATCTACCAGCTACATTACTTATCCATTCCCTTGCATTTGCTTCAACCATAGAATTATCTTCATTCTATTGCCCAGGTTCATTCATTCATACTTACTGGCTCACCACTGACCTTGGCAGTGAACACCCAGATATTGAATTTCTGGTCACTTCTACTGTTTATAAGCACACCATGGAAGAGGATAGTTATAATAGCTCTATATACACTCTAAGTAAATACCCCATCAATATACCATTACCAAACGTATCTATCAACTAACTATCTAAACAATTAATTGGAGCTTTGCAAACAAACTGTACAGCTCCATTTGATTTGACATTTAATTAAATGATAAGATAAGTCTGTAACAAGTTATAGAGACTACCTGTTATTGTTTTATGGATGTTTTTATTGGTGAGGTTCGGAAAAATTCGAAATACGTCAAATCTGATTTTTTTTCAGGTGAAACCCCATGTTATTTAAGTTGAAAAATATTCCCCCCGTATCATGTCCCAGCCACACAAATTCCATATAGATTCTTATTCTTCACACCAGACACAACTATCGTACACTAGATCTACCCTGGTCTATCATGACTCTCACAGCTACAGTAATATAGCAATGGGTTGTAAAACCTGTAATAGAAAGGAAGGTAAAATGATCAGGTTAATACTCATGATATAAAATAGACAGCTTTTAGAGTAACACGAAGACTGTAAGGTGCCCCTTTTAAAACAGGCTCCTTGTGCTTCATACGTCTTTTTTAAGAAAAGGGAAATTATACCATTTGGCACTGTTCAGCAGGTGAAGTAATAGCCATCTGCTGGCTGTACCGATTTTACCAATGGTCTATCCACTTCTATCCTCTTAACAGGACACCATTCTTCTATGAAATGCATTTCTCTATCCGAATACAAGGCTCCATTCACTGAGACTACAACAATGCTAATTTTACCCTCTTATTCTTCCCATAGTGTTTCTAATCATCTTGGGATATAATGTTACCTTGCCTTGTCTGACTATGCAGTTCTATTCACAGTACCGGTCTCTATTGCTTCTCATACAACACATCTCAGATCACAGGAGGGGGTGGTATCCAAGCTCAACACAGAAAGACAAGTCAAAAAAACCAATGATTAGTGCAAAGTGCAGAAATGTGTTTTACCCAGACTAAAATACAGTACCAGACGACACAACTTTGAATGTATCTCTAAATTACATAACAACAGTGTGAGAAGATGAATCACTTTTTTTGTTCTCTAACATTTCCAATAGAAATTTTCAGTTGAAGGCAAATGCTTGATGAAAAATCTAAAATCAGACGTAGGAGTGTAAAAGTTAATTATTTCGCTTCAGACATTGGATTATAATCAGCAACATCGCTTTCCTTGCTGCCAATACTGAGCTTGGTTCAACGGAAATGTCTGCAGCATATTTCAATACTTCAATTTCACAGATGGATTACAGGTTTAAACTTGTTTACAGACACTTTAATGACCACAAATTAAAGTATCTGGTGAGAGACAGAATTTTATAGGAAATCGATGTTAAAAAAAGGACAGTTTGTTCTAGATAAACCAAAGCCTTTATAATCAATAGTTTTGTCTATCATCCCTTTTACCAGTTAGATCTCAAAAACGTTTATTATAATACTTGTTTTACCTTATAACTATATTAAATGACAGTTTATTGTAGTTTTCCAATGCAACACTATGTTACGTAACTAGCAATTGATAATATCAGGAATTTGGGTTTAGTTGACCTCAAGGAGGAACAGACAATATTTGGGGGACCAAAGTTTTGCTACATACAGACATTGGTGCAAAACAGCAACAAGATATTGTCTTGTAAAAGAGGGAATAGATTCAAGGGAGAAAAATATTTCTCCCTCTTTACAAGGCACTGGTAAGGCCACATTTGGAATATGCGGTGCAGTTTTGGAATCCCATATACAAAGGGACATCTTGGAAATGGAAGCAGTTCAGAGAAGGGCAACTAAATTAATAAGGGGAATGGAGGTGCTTGACTATGGAGACAGATTTCATACATTAATAGGGGAATGGAGGGGGCATGAGTATATGCAAAGAGTGGACAAGTTTGTTATTATTATAATAGTAAATTTAAAATATGAAACATTTTGAAACTCACGTGGTATAATAATGTTTGGTAACATATTTATTGTTGTGGCAAACTATCTCTACTCTATTTCTTATTTTCAAATAGCTTAAGTTTTAGCCATGATGAAATGCTTTGTATGTTGTGTTCTTTCAATCAATATGGAAAATGCATTAGTATATTAAAAATAGAGAAGTTGGAAGTACCTTAAACTGAGGAGGTACCAAATCTAAATCAGTGGCTGAAAGAATAAATAAGGAACCTGTCTTATAGAAAAGGACCAAAGATGAGCTTTTTTAGTTAATAAAGATATCACATAGGCAGGTTTACTAGTGGATTGTTCAGCTGAAAGAAGTTATCATATTAGTATTCAATAAAAGATCATTAAATCCAACTACCTCAATGATCTTATTATTTGTACCCTACAATGTGGTAAAACCACTTATCTGCCTGCACAAAAGAGTGTCTAGTGCTTTATTAGCATTTATGTATGTCCTCAGTATTGAGCCCTGTTAGAGTAAGGGAGATGTACGCGAGATGCTAGAAAAAAAGTTCCTAAAATTGCACCAATAAATAAAGGTTAGTGTGAGTTACATGGAAGAGACAACCACAAGCCTATTTACCAGAGGCTGACTGCTCCTTTAGCATAAGAATTTATAGGCAGCTGATAGTGGCTAAAATACTACGCAAGAGTTAGATTCCCCAGGGCCGTTCAGCTTCTGGTGAATCTCTTCCAGAGACTTGCAGAGTGCGTTAAATCTAGGTGAATCTCCCAACTGGCTTTGTGGTGGTCCTGTGGATTTAGCAAAACACCCCACGCATCACCACAACCCAATGAGATAAAGCAATAGTGACTGCTTTTGTGTGACTTTTTAATGCCAGCTTATTGAGGCCCCTGTGTTTGAGAGAGGCAGGGTCTCTGGTGCGTTAACATGAAATGGTCTCTGTGCTGCAGCCTCATTGTCTCTCAGCTTCTAGGGGTAGGACAGACTGCAGCTTCCTTGTTTTGACTTGATGTGTACAGAGAGTTTAGAAGTCTACACTTAGATGCCTACCAACGCAAAGAGGTGGATTTGGGAGCCGACCGCTAGTACCCAAGGGTTAATTACCTAAACCACCGAACAGCCATAGCAAAGGCAGAAGCGAGACATGGCTTGTTGTATCTTTGTGAAATTCTTGTCTATGGGACAATTTTATCTGGTGAATTAAGTTCTCCTTTAGCTTCCCATTGACTGTAATGCTTGGCTACTCCTGTACTGAAAACAAGACTTGTTCCAATATAAATTCTACAGTTTACCTGCAAAAGGTGTCTGCTTATTTGTAAAGGAAAGTACTTATACCTTTTGGAGATTGTAATAAATGATGCATCCAAAATAAAACATATTGATCATTCCACCCACAGAAATAACCCACAAAAAATACACAAAAACATTTTTTTTATTTTATCACTGCACTGATATAGTGTATATATGCATTTCTTATAATGGAAATTTTTATTGGAGGTTAAGGGACATTTACTTGTGCATTAACAAATATCTCTGGCTCCTCCCACAGTCACTGCCTCTGACATTCCCTTTATCTATGAAGGTAATACAAAAAAAAACAAACAAAAAAAAAAAAACTACAGCGCTCTATAGAGTATGACCTATAATCTTATATAGGGAGATCGATAATTTATATAGGGAGATCGATACTTATATAGGGAGATCAATATACTTTATATAGGGAGATATATATTTATAGGAGATAATATTTTATATAGGGAGATATTATACTTTATATAGGGAGATCAATATATTTTATATGGGAGATCAATATACTTTATATAGGGAGATCTAATACTTTATATAGGGAGATAGATATATATATATATATATATATATATACTTTATACAGGAGATCAATATATTTTATATAGGGAGATATATATACTTTATATAGGGAGATCAATATACTTATATAGGGAGATATATATACTTTATATAGGGATATATATATATATATATACTTTATATAGGGCGTATATATATACTTTATATAGGGAGATCAATATACTTATATAGGGAGATATATATAATACTTTATATGGGAGAATATATACTTTATATAGGGAGATCAATAATTTATATAGGGAGATATATATATATATATATATATATATATATATATACTTTATATGGGAGATATATATATATATATTTATATAGGGAGATCAATATACTTTATATAGGGAGATATATTACTTTATATAGGGAGATAATATATATACTTTTTTATAGGGCGATATAATATACTTTATATAGGAGATCATATTACTTATATAGGGAGAATATATATATAACTTTATATAGGGCGATATATATATACTTTATAGGGAGATCAATATACTTTATTAGGGAGATATATATAAATATATTATAGGGAGATATATATACTTTATAAGGGAGATCAATATACTTATATAGATATATATATAATATATATATATAATATATAATATATACTTTATATAGGGAGATATATATATACTTTATATAGGGAGATCAATATACTTTATATAGGGAGATCAATATACTTATATAGGGAGATATATATAATACTTATATAGGGCGATTATATATACTTTATATAGGGAGATCAATATACTTTATATAGGGAGATATATATACTTATTATAGGGAGATAAATATACTTTATATAGGGGATACAATACTTTATATAGGGAGATATATATACTATATAGGATATAATATATTACTTTATAGGACGATATATATCTTATATAGGGGGAGATATTATATATATATATATATATACTTTACATAGGGGGATACATATACTTATATAGGGAGAGATATAATACTTTATATAGGGAGATATGTATATACTTATATAGGAAGATACATATACTTTATATAGGATACATATACTTTATAGGGAGATATATATATACTTATATAGGAAGAAATATACTTTATATAGGGGGATAACTAGAGGTTAAACATGTTATAACTTAAGGCCGCAGATGTGATATGTGTTTTCAGGAAAGACATAGTGAGCAGTAAAATAGTTAATACACCGTGACTCTTCTACAGAAGATTCCCTGACTAAACTTAACAATAAGCGGCGTCGTTTATATTTTGTTTGATAATTGGAAATAATTGGAAACTTTGTTGTCTACATTGATCCTTTGGTTATAATTCCTTGGAAACGTTGCAGAGTGAACGTCATTTAAGCGTTGAGATTACAGTGGAGCAACTACAAGAGTTGGGATGAGATTTCGTATAAGGTTGGGGCATCGAAAGCTTAAAGACACCCCCGTTTATGGTACATGTGGTCAAAACAGGGCAAGTTTATTTAATAGATTCCTATCCCTTCTGACACATACAAATCAAAAGAAAATACAGGAATACAGGGTAAGGTTCTGTCACTAAGATATGTCTACAAAGCCAACCTGAAATCTTGCGTGAAGGTCACTAGTAAACTAAATGGTTTGTAGATTAAATCCTTAACAGTGCTTTATACCATCTAAAAGGGTCTAGGGTCCACAGGAGTTATGGAAGGAAAGTAAAGGGCAATTAAAAAGGTCGATTAGAGAAGCTCACATATTGGTTGGTTGGTTGAACTGACTCGTTCTATTAGTCCCCGAATCCTTAGAAGTCCCATTGTGATTGGCTGTCTCAGCATTCTCTCAGAAATAGGCCCGTAGAAATCAGTTTTCATAGAGAAATGCTTGGGTATTTTAATGTAAAATTATTTTACTGGCTTCTTACGCCTGACATAAAGTGACTAAGCAAGGTGATGTGTCACACAATGTCATCAAATTCATATGAATGTTCATTTCCCCGTTTGGAAGCTCCTGGGCACACCTTCAATGGCTGTTATATATTAACGATGCCTGTTTTATGAGTCTGAAGATTCTAATACTGCGGCCTGCCCTGACCACATTACTTGGTGTTGCAGATTTGCATAATGACATGTGTAGCAGATGTCATCGATTGGCCTTGCTTCCTTCTGTTGTCTAACTTAACCGGCTATAACCATCTGTCAGCCTATCCAACGCAGTTCCTAGGAAGTTCTCAGTGAAATCATAGTTGTCCATTTTGTACACATGTCCCTGTTTATTCTCCATTGAGCAAACACTGTATCACATCGAATGGAGACTGCATCAGATATGGCTACGTCACGTGGGTTCTGACCTAATAAATAATTAAAACCAAGTGACTGTTTATCAGACATGTTGACATAACAAATAAAATGATAAGTCATGCTTAACAATAGAAATTAAAACCGTCTCCCCCCCACCCACCACCCTTCCTACTTGGCGAAGGGATAAAATATTGTGTGCTCGACAGTAAGAAATGTAAATAATATACGGGGGAAAGAAAATAAAAATCGTATCTAGTTATAAAAACCTAGTATAGTTTTCAAACAGAAATGCATTCACGTCCACTCCTCCCCCCCCATAAACAAATATAATAGACTTTAGCACTGAGACTCCCAACTAGAAATTCACTCACAGTCAAGATAGAGAAATCCGATAGTTTCAACCCGAAATGAAAATAAACAGGATTGCAAGCCAACTCGCTTTGGAAAAACGGAGATCTAAAACTAAAAAAGAAAAACCACTGGACGCCATTACAGAAGGATCCATTCAGGGAGGTTCAATAAAAGTTCTTATCGTTTGAAATGGTGCTAATTTTGCCCAACCAATCAGAATTTATGTAACATTTGAAAGCTAACATCTGATTGGTTGGGGCAAAATTAGCACCATTTTAAACGATAAGACTTTTATTGAATAACCCCCTTTATATTTAATTTTATCTAATAAATAATAATTGATTAGAAATATCTCAGACGTGAACTGCAAATTTACTTGCTATTCCCGGTATAATCCAATCTAGACGACCCAGAATTCCAAGTGTAAAATATCTTAGAGGAAATGTATTAAAGTTGTTTTCAGATAGTCATTGATTTAACTGTCCTTAATGTGCGTCCGCCCAAATTAATAAATAATAAAAGTCAACCAACGTTTCTGCCTTGTTTTACTCTGTTACATAATATATCAACAAACTGATGTCTGCAGATTCAACATCCCCAATATCTCAATCTACCTTATCGTATGTGCAGCTGAGTCCCTCTGAGGTTGGAGAATTGTCTCCTGTTCTATACGAACTTCTCTAGACCATAAGTAGATTATCGGCCATAGAATTTTTAGAGCTTTTTACAATAAAAAGGAAATCATTCTCAGTCCAACAAAAACGTTATAAAACAGACTAGGATTTTATTGTTTGATCAAAAAAGGTAAAACTCGAATTTTTCCCATATGACACTTGTCTGTTCATCTCAACCGATGCCCAAAATATAATCAAAAAAAAATCAAGTGGATAGAAAGAGAGGACTAATTCCACAATGTGACACATTGATTTTAATATGTGACGTTTGCATCTGCAGCTGCATAAACAAGGCAAAGGCTTCAAGAGTTCTCAAACCAGAATGTGACTATCCACTATTCTGAGCCACTATTTATAAAAGCCAGAAATCAACAATTACAGAACTGAATTCTCATTGAAGATAGATAGTTGGATGGATAGAGATAGATAGATAGATAATAGATAGATAGATAGATAGATAGATAGATAGAGATAGAAGATGATAGATAGATAGATAGATAGATAGATAGTAGAGAGAAAGAGATAGATAGATGATGATAGATAGTAATAGAAGATAGATAGATAGATAGATAGTAGATAGTAGATAATAGATAGAGAATAGATAGATAGATAGATGATAGTAATAGATAGAGGATAGATAGATAGATAATAGATAGATAGATAGATGAAGATAGATAGAGATAGATGATAGTAGTGTGATAGAAGAGATAGATTGATGATGATGATAGATAGTAGTAGATAGATAGATAGATAGAAGATAGATAGATGTATGATGATAGATAGATAGATAGATAGATGATATAGATGAGATAGATGATGTGATAGATAGATATAGATAGATAGATAGATAGATAGATAGATGATAGATGATAGATAGATAGATAGAAGATAGATAGATAGATATAGAGGATAGATGATAGATAGATAGATAGTAGAAGAGAGATAGATAGATAGATGATAGATAGATGATAGTAGATGATCGATATAGATGTAGATGATGTAGATAGAAGATAGATAGATAGATAATAGATAGATAGATAGATGATGGTAGTAGTAGATAGATAGATAGATAGTAGAGCATCAGCGTTCTGAAAAGGCATCTGGCTCACCTAACCTCCATAGCTTTAGATAACCACAACAAAATTGTCTTATATTAGCTATAGATGAATAGTCATGAACAAAAACACCATGCATCCTGCTAAATACAGAGGGTGAACATTTTTTTTGGGACCTGCAAGAATGGACTAGAACACTTTACAAGTTCCATATTGCAAGTGGCTCATTTTAAAGGATAACTAAGTCCAACATTTGCTGTTAAAAAATAAATATCACTTGCCCATTCAATAATATTTATTAAATTTAATGGAAACATTTACAATAAATAAATGTTTTCCAAACACTTCAACAGGTTCTCACTCAACTTACTCATGGTATATCTGTGATATTCAATTAGATCAACTGGAATAAGGTTTAGTCCACAGCATCACATCCAGAACTCCCAGGATTTCCCTAAACAAGATTCCGGATGTAGTATTCATGTGCAAAAGAAATGACAGTGTCCTACAGTATGATGTGCCATCCCCTTCACCCTGTATACCACCAAGAGGCTGTTTAAATGGTGTGAAAATGGCTGTGCCAAGACAACATCCTTACCAGCAGGAAAGAACCGAACTCAGAACAGGTGTGTTCCCTACTGGACTTATGCCTGATTGCCACCTATTTCCAATATAAGGATAAGTTCTACAAGGAAAAACATGGATGTGTATGGGATCTCCAGTTTCACCATTGTTGCCAACCTTACATGGAGGAAGTGGAAACACCTTCAAGGGCATTGCACCCAGCCACTGGTTCAAATCGTGGATGACACCTGGGTTACAATCCACCAGAAGGAAGTACAAGCCTTCCAGAACACATCAAACTAACAAGGGAAGGTACAAAAACAACACACTGTCTTTCTTGGACTGTGGTAGAAGTCAGGGAGAATGGTAAACTGGAAGTAGAGGTTTACAGAAAACCAACACACAAGATCAGTATTTGAGTTTGACTCCCACCACCGTTTAGATCACAAGCTGGGTGTCATCAGAACCCTGCAACACAGAGCCGAGAACATCCCCACTAGCACAGAGACGAAGGCTAAAGAAATTAACTAACTTGTGGATATCTGGACTGGGCCTGAAAGAAGGAAAGAAAAATCAATGAGAAGCAAGGCTGGAAAATGAACATGGTCATCCCATTTATGATGGGGGTGTCACAGAAATTAAGAAGAATTTTCAGTCGTATCCCCGTATAAACCAAACAACATACTGAGGCAGCAACTGGTGCATCCAAAGACCCAATACCGAAAAAACAAGAAGTGCAACATCATGTATGCAGTGCAATTTCAATGAAGGGGGCTCCGATTTTTATGAGGGGGGGAGACAAAACTGCAGCTGCACCAATGTTTGGCCCAGCACAAAAGAGACAATTTCTTGGTTCATTACCTGCATCTTAAGGGGATTTTTTTTTTAAATACACGTTTGAAGTACACTGTACTGTCAACATCTTTGAACAAGACTGGTATAGATGAGGTGTTAAGGAGACCATTTTGTCAAAATAAGAAAAGAAGTGGGTGTGTAGGGGGTTTCAACACAAATTGTCTGCCACATATAATGCTGTTTTAAAGCATTTACCTGGCCATTAATAAAACCTTTTGCTACAATGCGATCAACAATTTGCATTCAGTAGGTCCCAGATTCCTTGCTAAAATATGGAGGTCCTTGACCCATGCTGATGTTGGAGGTCCTTACCTCTGCTAGTATATGAAAGTCCCCAACTCCTGTTGTTAGTTATATTGAGCCCCCTGGCTCCTTGCTGTTATATGGAGGTCCTGACCCCTTGCTGTTATATGGAGATCCCTGACCCCTGCTGTTATATGGAGGTCCCTGACTCGTGCTGTTATATGGAGGTCCTGACCCCTTGCTGTATATGGAGGTCCCTGACCCCTTGCTGTTATATGGAGGTCCCTGACCCCTTGCTGTTATATGGAGATCCCTGACCCCTTGCTGTTATATGGAGGTCCCTGACCCCTTGCTGTTATATGGAGGTCCCTGACCCCTTGCTGTTATAGGAGGTCCCTGACCCCTTGCGTTATATGGAGGTCCCTGACCTCGTGCTGTTATATGGAGGTCCCTGACCCCTTGCTGTTATTGTGTTATATGGAGGTCCTGACCCTTGCTTTTATGGAGGGCCCTGGCTCCTGTGTTATATGGAGCCCCCTGGCTCCTTGCTGTTATATGGAGGTCCCTGACCCCTTGCTGTTATATGGAGCCCCCTGGCTCCTTGCTGTTTATGGAGGTCCTGACCCTTGCTGTTATATGGAGCCCCTGCCCTTGCTGTTATATGGAGCCCCCGACCCCTTGCTGTTATATGGGGTCCCTGACCCCTTGCTGTATATGGAGGTCCCTGACCCTTGCTGTTATATGGAGGTCCCTGACCCCTTGCTGTTATATGGAGGCCCCTGAACACTTGCTGTTTTATGCTGATTGAGAAACATTCCAAGGTATCTCGCCCTGAAAAAACTTGCACACATAATGTTCTAGCAAGCGAAATGCACATCGGTAGAGGGACTGTGACAAGGTGAACTAGAGCCAATGGTGAAGGAGCATTATTAAAGCAAAAATGAGCACAAGGATTGCTTTGTTTCTTCTACTGGATTAAGCACAGACGATCATGCATACTGCACGGAAGGCACATGAGTGTACCATCAAAGTGATAAATCCATGAGTGAGAGTAGTGTGTTAATCAGTAGTTTCTAATGGATCCATAGTAAGTCCCGGTTAGATATAAACGTGACTTTCTACTAATGCTTAGCTCCGTAAGCCATGTTTAACAGCATACAGGGAGATTCAATAAAAGTTGGTGCTAATTTTGCCCCAACCAATCAGATCTTATTGAACATTTGAAAGCTAACATCTGATTGGTTGGGCCAAAATTAAAATATTAATTTAGTTGCCCTTCTCTGAACTGCTTCCATTTCCAAGATGTCCCTTTTGTATATGGGATTCCAAAACTGCACCGCATATTCCAAATGAATCCTTACCAGTGCCTTATAAAGAGGGAGAATAATATTTTTCTCTCTTGAATCTATTCCCCTCTTTATACAAGACAATATCTTGCTAGCTCTAGCCGGTGCTACCTGGCATTGTTTGCTACAGCTAAGTCTGTTATCTACCAGAACCCCCAAATCTTTTTCCATTACAGAAGAAGAAGAGGAATGGTTCGCCCTATAGAATTGATTACTAAATTGGTTAACTAGATTGTAAGCTCTACGGGGCAGGGACCTCCTTTCCTCTTGTGGCAAGACTCTAGCACTTATATAGTAATATTTATATAAGTTATATATTTATGTACTGAACTATTTATGTATTTGCCCCCCTTGTATGAAATTTTTGTATTTTGATATTGTACAGCTCTGTGTCCCCAAATGGCGCTTTATAAATAAACTATACATACATACATACAAACACACATACATACATACACACATATATACATACAAACACACATACATACATACACACATATATACATACAAACACACATACATACAAACACACATACATACATACATACACACATACATACATACATACAAACAAACATACATACATACATACATACATACAAACACACATACATACATACATACTATGTTCTAATAGAGGATCACATTTAGTTTGCATCATTGGCCTGAAGTAACTAATTGGCAACATTACTGGAACCTACCCAATGTGAATCCTGAGTGTATTGAGACTTTATCCATTTAACTTTTACAATTCATTTTTACAGCTTCGCTACTGGGGACGCCAGTGTCCTTTAAAAAGAATCTGAAATCTTAGCTCTTTAAATGAATCATTTTACATTATATAATCAACTGCTTGCAGTTCTTTAAAGATCTAACGAGTAATGCAGTAGGCAGATTTCTATACTTTGTGATCGTTAAAGAATTTCTCTTCATTGAATAAAAGGACATTTTTTTTTAATTATTATTATTTATTAGAAATTTCTAGTCTAGGGCATATTGACACCTGTTTTACCAGTTGAAACCTGTTAAATTCATGAAACAAAGTAAAGGAACATTTCTTAAATTATATGATGAAGATAAGAGTCAAAGTTATTCCAAAATCAATATTACGGAATCCCGCATGGGTACTTTGGAAGCCATTTTATACACTTCAAAGTGCAATTAAAGTCAGATTGCTACAGTTAACATTAATCTTGATTATGATTTCTGTCGCAGATGCCTATAGGTTATCAAATTTACTGGATTGCTACCTACATTTATCCTGATGGAGTCCAGAGCAGTTTCCTTTTGTATAATAATCAGGGTTATTCAATAAAAGTTCTAAATGGTGCTAATTTTGCCCCAACCAATCAGATGTTAGCTTTCAAATGTTAAATAAGATCTGATTGGTTGGGGCTAAATTTGCACATTGTAAACGATAAGAACTTTTATTGAATAACCCTGTATATATTCTAAGGGCTCGGTCACACTAGGAACGGACAGAAACACAATTTAATGCAATGTGTTAAAACGCAACATTTTAACAAGTTTCTGTGTCTGTAGCTGACCATTTGTGTGACCGTTATCATCCGTTAGTGTCTGGTTTTTTTCTGCATTTCTGTCTATTGTGTTTGAACGCATTTTTTCAAATTTAGGGGGCAGGACCTGAGAACTAAAATGACATCACAGGAACTCCCAGGCACCCTTTTTGAAAAATGGCCAGAAAAGCAAAACGCGTTGTTATCCGTTGTACCGCATTTTCATGCAGTTTACACGGACAGGAATGCGTGCAGCGGTGCGTTTTTATAACGGAATTGAACGGAATACAATGCAGAAAGTGTGAACAATATTATGAAACACTATGGGATTTTATGGTCTGCACTTGTGCTTGAAAAACAGATACAAACTGATGTAGTGTGAACGAGCCCTAAATAGAAAGTGGCTGACCAAAATGTATTTAAAGCAAAAGACAAAGATGAAGGTTAGTGGCATTTAAAACTTAAAAGAACATCTAAATGACCATTGGTTGAAGACGTCTGACATATAACAATGTTAGACAGAAGCCTCAGACCAGAAATTGATGCTCTGCAACGGGACAAAATCAGGAGGTAGGAATAATTACCTCTACCTCCCAGAAAAAAAAATTCTATGCAGGTAAGAGTTGTTTTTTTTTTTTTAATATTAAGTTGTTATTAATATTGTTTCATATGTATTGGAGTATTACAGTATAATGCTTATAAAAGGTTTGTTAAGTTTGATTTCAAAATGCTGTATACAGAAGCCCACAATAGGCTGAAAAACTTCTGTAATTTGTGATTGGATGACCCTGTTTCCCAGATTATTATTATTATTATCTAAGCACATTTATTTGACACATACAACCTATCAGTATATCTGTTGTATTCAATTAGATCAACTGGACTTGAAATGTAGTTCTTGAAGACGTTTCGCTAGTCATCCGACTGGCTTTCTCAATTCAGAATGACTTGTACAAGAATCTGTGGCAATTATGTACCCTGGAGAATCCCAATTAGCATATCACAGCCAGGTGTTAAGGGTGTGATTAGATAGTGGCTAAGAGGTGTTATAGGAACGCCCAGAGTAAGGTGTTAAAACAGCATTGTACATGGCAGACAGTTGGTGTCGAACCCCCCCACCTCTATTTAGGCTTGGTTTCTTTATTTTCACATAAATGGCCTCCTTAACACCTCTCTTGAACCAGTCACGTTCCTTCGCCAGTATGTTAACATTACAATCTTCAAAGGTATGTCCTTTATCCTTAAGATGCAGGTACACGGCTGAGTCCTGACCCGAGGAATTGGCTCTTCTGTGCTGGGCCATACGTTGATGCAGTTGCTGTTTGGTCTCCCCCACATACAAATCAGAGCATTCTTCACTGCACTGCACCGCATAAACCTATCAGTATGTCTTTATGATTGTGGGGGAAACCCACGCAAGCACGGGGAGAACATACAAACTCCTTGCAGATGTGTCCAAGGGCGGAATCGAACTCAGGACCTCAGCGCTGCAAGGAATCAGTGCTAACTAGAGATGGACTAGAACTCGTACTCGAACCCGAGTTTGAGCCGAACTATTCAAGTTCGAACGGACTCGGACTTCTCGAACTATCCTGGACCCGGATTTTCGATATTTTCCGGACTTTCGATAATCATCGAATGTTCGAACGTTCAAGGCAATCGAATCCGCGAGTAAAATGTCTATTATACCTATACGCGAGCGTTGAATCCGCAAGTAAAATGTCTATTATACCTAGACGCGAGCATCGAATCCGCAAGTAAAATGTCTATTATTCCTAGACGCGAGCATCGAATCCGCTAGTAAAATGTCTATTATTCCTAGACGCGAGCATCGAATCCGCTAGTAAAATGTCTATTATACCTAGACGCGAGCATCGAATCCGCAAGTAAAATGTCTATTATACCTAGACGCGAGCGTTGAATCCGCAAGTAAAATGTCTATTATACCTATACGCGAGCGTTGAATCCACAAGAAAAATGTCTATTATACCTATACGCGAGTATTGAATCCGCAAGTAAAATGTCTATTATACCTAGACGCGAGCATCGAATCCGCAAGTAAAATGTCTATTATTCCTAGACGCGAGCATCGAATCCGCAAGTAAAATGTCTATTATACCTAGACGCGAGTATCAAATCCGCAAGTAAAATGTCTATTATACCTAGACGCGAGCATCGAATCCACAAGTAAAATGTCTATTATACCTAGACGCGAGCATCGAATCCACAAGTAAAATGTCTATTATACCTAGACGCGAGTATCGAATCCACAAGTAAAATGTCTATTATACCTAGACGCGAGGCATCGAACCCGCAAGTAAAATGTCTATTATACCTAGACGCGAGCATCGAATCCGCAAGTAAAATGTCTATTATACCTAGACGCGAGCATTGAATCCGCGAGTAAAATGTCTATTATACCTAGACGCGAGCATCGAATCCGCGAGTAAAATGTCTATTATACCTAGACGCGAGCATCGAATCCGCAAGTAAAATGTCTATTATACCTATACGCGAGCATCGAATCCGCAAGTAAAATGTCTATTATACCTAGACGCAAGTATCGAATCCGCAAGTAAAATGTCTATTATACCTAGACGCGAGCATTGAATCCCCGAGTAAAATGTCTATTATACCTAGACGCGAGCATCGAATCTGCAAGTAAAATGTCTATTATACCTAGACGCAAACATCGAATCCACGAGTAAAATGTCTATTATACCATACGCGAGCATCGAATCTGTGAGTAAAATGTCTATTATACCTAGACGCGAGCATTGAATTCGCGAGTAAAATGTCCATTATACCAATACGCGAGCATCAAATCCGCAAGTAAAATGTCTATTATACCTAGACGCGAGCATCGAATCCGCGAGTAAAAATGTCTAATTATACCTAAGAGCGTCGAATCCCGCAAGTAAAATGTCTATTATACCTATACGCGAGTATCGAATCCGCTAGTAAAATGTCTATTATACCTATACGTGAGTATCGAATCCGCAAGTAAAATGTCTATTATACCTATACGCGAGCGTCGAATCCGCAAGTAAAATGTCTATTATACCTATACGCGAGCGTCGAATCCGCAAGTAAAATGTCTATTATACCTATACGCGAGTATCGAATCCGCTAGTAAAATGTCTATTATACCTATACGTGAGTATCGAATCCGCAAGTAAAATGTCTATTATACCTATACGCGAGCATTGAATCCGTGAGTAAAATGTCTATTATACCTATACGCGAGCATCGAATCCGCGAGTAAAATGTCTATTATACCTATACGCGAGCATCGAATCCGCAAGTAAAATGTCTATTATACCTATACGCGAGCATCGAATCCGAAGTAAAATGTCTATTATACCTAGATGCGAGCATCGAATCCGCAAGTAAAATGTCTATATACCTATACGCGAGCATCGAATCCGCAAGTAAAATGTCTATTATACCATAACGCGAGTATCGAATCCGCAAGTAAAATGTCTATTATCCCTAACTAGCGAGCATCGAATCCGCGAGTAAAATGTCTATTATACCAATGCAAGATCATTGAATCCGCAAATAAATGTCGAATCTGCGAGTTGTTTCATGGGAATAATTATCGAATGTTCAAACGCGAGAGCTCGAAAGTACGTGAGAGTAAAATCGAGTTTTCGAAAGTCCTGGATATTGGAAAATGTTCCCCAGACCATTTCCCAGTCCCACAGCCATTACATTAAGTTACCATTGATATTTTAATTGTATTCATTTGAACTTTTCAAACTATTTAACTCCATTGACTTTAATGGGTCTTTTTTCGAACTTTCCTATAGTTCGAAAGTTCGAATCGGACAGAACTTTCGAAGTTCGTCATCTCAGTGCTAACCACCGTGCTGGCGGTTATTTAAAAGACCAGGAATATAATTTACTAATGATATATCATTTAAGTTAGGTGGCCCTAACTATGAAATGCACATGTGAGGTTCTCCATATGGTAGCTCAGTGGTTATCACTGGTGACTTAATGTGCCGAGTCTGGAGTTCAAATCCAACCTTGGCCATATCTGAATGGAGTATGTTCCTCCCACCATCATAAAGACATAACGGCAGGTCATTTTGTAGTAGGCTAATTGACTGTAAGGCTGGGGAAACACCATAAAAAACAATCGGTCTTCCGAACTATCGACCCTGGCTACTATTGCCAACAGACAGTCAAAAAGTCCCCTCCGTGTGTACCAAGCCTACGCTCTAAACAGGGACTGATGTGAATTGCTTTAATAATTAAAAAACTCACAAAAATATTTTATTCTACTAGAAACCTATCAGTTAAAGGAACGTTTACTTATTGCTGGTCCTACTGCTGGTAAACTTCCCTATTAACACTAACGGCTTTGCCAATGACTGCATCCTGCTAGTGTCGATTTATTCCTAATATCACCATATGAGGCAAGCTACCCTGAGGCTACACCTGTTGAGATGCCACGGGTGCTTCACTGTTAGCAAAGTACTTCTTAATTAAACACAAATGAATCTCTGCCTTGTGAAAATGGAGAATAATAAAAAGCACTGTGCAATCTAACCAGGTCTGTTCGCTCTCATACGGTTCCAACCTTTACCAGTAATGCAAGGTCAACCGGGTAGCCTTAGTGGTTTAGCCTACTCTGGTAATCTTAGTGGTTTAACCTACTCTGGTGTCTTTATGTTAACCTACCCTGATAGTCTTAGGGGTTTAACCTACCCTGGTAGACCTAGTGGTTTAACCCACCCTGGTAGTCTTCATGGTTTAACCTACCCGGTAGTCTTAGTGGTTTAACCTACCCTGTAGTCTTAGTAGTTTAACCTACCCTGGTATCTTATGGTTTAGCCTACCCTGGTAATCTTCGTAGTTTAAACCTTCTATGGTAGTCTTAGTGGTTAGCCTACCCTGGTAGTCTCGTAGTTTAACCTTCTTCTGGTATTCTAGTGGTTTAGCCTACCCTGGTAGTCTTCATGGTTTAACCTACCCTGGTAGTCTTAGTGGTTTAACCTACCCTGGTAGACCTAGTGGTTTAACCCACCCTGGTAGTCTTCATGGTTTAACCTACCCTGGTAGTTTTAGTGGTTTAACCTACCCTGGTAGTCTTAGCGGATTAGCCTACCCTGGTAGTCTTCGTAATTTAACCTTCTCTGGTAGTCTTAGTGGTTTAGCCTACCCTGGTAGTCTTCGTAGTTTAACCTTCTCTGGTAGTCTTAGTGGTTTAGCCTACCCTGGTAGACCTAGTGGTTTAACCCACCCTGGTAGTCTTCATGGTTTAACCTACCCTGGTAGTCTTAGTGGTTTAACCTACCCTGGTAGTCTTAGTGGTTTAGTCTACCCTTGTAGTCTTAGTGGTTTAGCCTACCCTGGTAGTCTTCGTAGTTTAACCTTCTCTGGTAGTCTTAGTGGTTTAGCGTACCCTGGTAGTCTTCTAAGTTTAACCTTCTCTGGTAGTCTTAGTGGTTTAGCCTACCCTGGTAGTCTTCATGGTTTAACCTACCCTGGTAGTCTTAGTGGTTACCTACCCTGGTAGATCTAGTGGTTTAACCCACCCTGGTAGTCTTCATGGTTTAACCTACCCTGGTAGTTTAGGTGGTTAAACCTACCCTGGTAGTCTAGAAGTTTAACCTACCCTGGTAGTCTTAGTGGATTAGCCTACCCTGGTAGTCTTCGTAGTTTAACCTTCTCTGGTAATCTTAGTGGTTTAACCTACCCTGGTAGTCTTAGTGGTTTAACCTACCCTGATAGTCTTAGTGGTTTAACCTACCCTGGTAGACCTAGTGGTTTAACCCACCCTGGTAGTCTTCATGGTTTAACCTACCCTGGTAGTCTATGTGGTTTAAACCTACCCTGATAGTCTTAGTAGTTTAACCTACCCTGGTAGTCTTAGTGGTTTAGCCTACCCTGGTAATCTCATAGTTTAACCTTCTCTGGTAGTCTTAGTGGTTTAACCTACCCTGGTAGTCTTAGTGGTTTAGTCTACCCTTGTAGTCTTAGTGATATAACCTACCCTGGTATTCTTAGTAGTTTTACCTACCCTGGTTGTCTTAATGCTTTAACCTACCCTGACAGTCTTAGTGGTTTAGTCTACCCTGGTAGTCTTAGTGGTTTAGCCTACCCTGGTAGTCTTAGTGGTTTAGCCTACCCTGGTAGTCTTCGTAGTTTAACCTTCTCTGGTAGTCTTAGTGGTTTAGCCTACCCTGGTAGTCTTCATGGTTTTACCTACCCTGGTTGTCTTAGTGGTTTAACATACCCTGATAGTCTAAGTGGTTTAGTCTACCCTAGTAGTCTTCATGGTTTAACCTACCCTGGTAGTCTTAGTAGTTTTACCTACCCTGGTTGTCTTAGTGGTTTAACCTACCCTGGTAGTCTTAGTGGTTTAGCCTAACCTGGTAGTCTTCGTAGTTTAACCTTCTCTGGTAGTCTTAGTGGTTTAGCCTACCCTGGTTTAACCTACCCTGGTAGTCTTAGTGGTTTAGCCTACCCTGGTAGTCTTCGTAGTTTAACCTTCTCTGGTAGTCTTAGTGGTTTAGCCTACCCTGGTAGTCTTCATGGTTTAACCTACCCTGGTACACTTAGTCGTTTAACCTACCCTGGTAGTCTTAGTCGTTTAACCTACCCTGGTAGTTTTAGTGATTTAACCTACCCTGGTATTCTTAGTAGTTTTACCTACCCTGGTTGTCTTAGTGGTTTAACCTACCCTGGCAACTGAAACAGCTTTTCCGGCGTAAAAAGAATAATGACCTCATCTCTGACTGAAAAACAAGCCCATTAGACGAAATTCTTCTTCCCACGGTTCTAAATATGCAATGCAGTCATTTATACATTGAAACTGAGCAAGTTAGACTGTTTCTCTACAAGGTCAGAATAACAAGTTTGTCTATGTTAGTACCCTCACCGAGGCATTGGATGGAAGCTGAGAGATACTTCATTTTAGTGTTGTCATGCGTCGCCCTTTCATCTTGAATTAGGCCACCGTATAGATGTGCGTTGTTAATCCTTAACGTAAAGTGCCTTTCAAAACAATTTCACTTCTCATAACAGAAAGAGAAACCTACATGACCAAAATCTATATATAATCTATATTGTAGTATGTATATGTTTCATTCATATGTATATCACAAAGGCAAAGCTTAAACTTAACCCACATTTTTATCGGGTTAATATGATCGAAAAGGAATGTAACCTGTGGATCAAGGTTTGATTGATAAAGCACTCGATAGCGATTACATTTGGTTAAAACTCCTTTGCAAGACTTACACCAATGCAGGTTCCCGGTCAGGTAAGATGTAAAAAACGGGGTTAAACTTTATATACTATCGGGTTAACGTTATATAATATCGGTTAACGTTATATAATATCGGTTGACGTTATATAATATCGGTTAACGTTAATATCATATGTTAACGTTATATAATATCGGTAGTTATATAATATGGTTATTTTGTCGTTTAATATCGGTTTAACTTATATAATATCGGGTTAAGGTTTATAATATCGGGTTTAACGTATATAATAATCGGTTAAGTTATATAATATCGGGATAACGTTAATATAATTTGGGTTAACATTATAATTAATGGGGTAACGTATATAATATCGGGTTAAAGTTATATAATATCGGGATAAACGTTATATAATATTGGGTTAACATTATATATTAATGGGGTAACGTATATATAACATCGGTTAACGTTATATATATCTTGTTAACGTTATATAATATTGGGTAAACTATATATTAATGGGGTTAACGTTATATAATATCGGGTTAACATATAATATCAGGTTAACGTTATATATAATCGGGTTAAGGTTTATAACATCGGGTTAACGTTATATAATATCGGGTAACGTTATATAATATCGGGATAACGTTATATAATATTGGGTTAACATTAATATTAATGGGGTAACGTTATATATCGGATTAATGTTATATATATCTGGTTAACGTTATATATATTGGATAAACATTATATATTAATGGGTAATGTTATATAATATCGGGTTAACGTATATATATCGTGATAACGTTATATAATATCGGGTTAACGTTATATAATATCGGGTTAAGGTTATAATAATATCGGTTAAGCTTATATAATACGGGTTAGGTTATAATATCGGGTTAAGGTTTATAATATCGGGTTAACGTTATATAATATCGGGTTAACGTTATATAATACGGAATAACGTTTATAAATCGGGTTAACAATTTTATAATATTGGGTTAACGTTATATAATATCGGGTTAACGTTATATAATTCGGATAACATTTTTAATATTCGGGTTAACGTTATATAATATCGGGTTAACGTTATATAATATCGGGTTAAACGTTATATAATATCGGGATAAACGTTATTAATAATCGGGTTAATGTTTATAATATCGGGTTAACGTTAATAATATCGGGTTAACGTTATATAATATCGGGAATACGTTTATAATCTATAGTAACATAGTAACATAGTAATTAAGGTTGAATAAAAGACATTCGTCCATCAATCCAACCTATTCCCTTTTTTTTTTTTTTTTTTTTTACCCTACCTAACAGTTGACCAGAGGAAGGCAAAAACCCCAGCTAAAAAAAGGGGGGAAAAAAAAATCCTTCCGACTCCAAACGGCAATCGGAAAGTATCCTGGATCAACCAGATCTATATGCATTAATACCAGTAATTCTCAATATTTTTAGTTTTAGAAAACTTATCCAGGCCTTTTTTAAGTTATTCAATGAACTTGCCATTACCACCTCTGCTGGAAGACAGTTCCAAGTTTCACCGTTCTCACTGTAAAGAAACCTCTCCTAACTTGAAGATGAAAACTTCTTTCTTCCAACCTTAAGGATGTCCCGAGTCCTCTGATATGACCTATTAGTGAACAATGCACCAGAGAGTTCACTGTATGGGCCATTAATATATTTGTAAGTTATCATGTCCCCACCAACCGCCGCTTCTCCAAGTAAACAGCCCTAATTTGTCTAATCTGCCTGCATATTCAAGCCCCTCCATTCCCCTTATTAATTTAATTGCCCTTCTCTGAACTGCCTCAATTTCCAAGATGTCCCTTTTGTTATGGGATTCCAAAACTGCACCGCATATTCCAAATGTGGCCTTACCAGTGCCTTGTAAAGAGGAGAATAATATTTTTCTCTCTTGATTCCATTCCCCTCTTTATACAAACAATATCTTGCTAGCTCTAGCTGTTGCTACCTGGCATTGTTTGCTACAGCTAAGTCTGTTATCTACCGAACCCCAAATCTTTTTCCATTTCAGATGCACTTAACACAGAGTTATTTATGGTGTAGGTGGCACAGGGTTATTAAATCCCAAATGCATCACCTTACATTTATCAACATTGAATCTCATCTGCCATTCTGCTGCCCATTTTGATAATCTATCTAGGTCTGCTTGCAGCACTTGCACATCATGGAAGTTTCCAAGGCTCTGCATAATTTAGTGTCATCAGCAAACACAGAGACCTTGCTCTCAATGCCCTTCTAAGTCATTTATAAACAGATTAAACAAAAGTGTCCCCAGTACAGAACCCTAAGGAACTCCGCTTAGAACTTAGCCCACATAGATGTAGCTCCATTAACCCCACTCTCTGTTTGCGGTCCAATAACCAGTTCTCTATCCATGAACAAATGTTTTCTTCAAGGCCAACAGTCCTCAGTTTTATCATTAGTCGCCTATGTGGCACAGTATCAAAGGCTTTTGCAAAACCAAATATACCACATCCACAGCTGTGCCTGAATCTACTTCTTACTCACTTCTTCCATAAAAACCAATAAAATTTGTCTGGCATGATCTATTTCTCATAAATCCATGCTGACTACTACTAATAAGATGATCCTGGAGACAAGTCAAGGATATGATCCCTTAACAAAGTTTCCATCACCTTCCCACCACTGATATTAGGCTTACAGGTCTATAGTTACCAGGCTGTGAACGACTACCTTTTTTGAATATTGGTATTACATTGGCTTTTTTCCAATCCAGCGGCACTCCCCAGACAAAAGCGAATCTGAAAAGATGAGACACAGTGGTCTTGCTAGAACTGAACTAAGCTCTTTTAAAATCCTAGGATGCAATCCATCTGGTCCTGGCGCTATTGATATTAACTTGTGTCTAATTGATTCCGTACCATATCCTCTGTTATCCAATGTGAAGACTCTTCATTTCCTCCCTGCACATTGTTACAATCCCTCCTGTAAGGATTCTCAACAGTAAAAACCGATGTTAAAAAAACGGTTTAGCAGATTAGCCTTTTCGGCATCCTCTACAACCACCTCAGCTCCTTATTTAATGGTCCCACATTCTCAGTCCTCATTTTTTTACCATTTATATACTTAAAAAACATCTTGGGGTTGGACTTGCTTTGTTCGGCAATCCGTATTCATTTTCTATTTTAGCTAGTTTAATTGCTTTCTTGCACTCTTTATTACAAAGCCATGCAGGAGTGGACCTAATTTTTTTACGCTTGTTTCCTAAAGGTACCGATTTGGAAATGTTTATGTTTAATATCCCTTTAAAAGTGGTCCACATCTGCTCAGTACTTTACCTAGAAACAGTTCCCCCCAGTCTATGAGCAGGAGGCGATTCCTTAATAAAATCATAAATTAGCTTTCCTAAAGTTAAAGTTTTTGTTTAAGCCAGTGCATTTTAGTTTTCTGCAACCTATATTAAATGACACTATATCATGGTCACTATTCCCTAAGCTTCCATTACCTTCATCTCCAAAATGAGCTCTGGGTTATTAGAATATCACCAGATCCAACAACGCATTCTTTCTAGTAGGAACTTCTACCATCTGTGAAAGAAAATGCTCATATAGGAAATTTAAGAATTTTATACCTTTTGAGGTGCTGGCAGTTCCATTACTCCAATCTATTTCAGGTAGTTAAAATCCCCCATAACCAAAACTGCCCATACCAGCAGCCTTCGCCAACGGCATATGGAGATTCATTTCCACCTCTTCCCCGGCATTTGGCGGCTTATAACACACTCCAACAATTAATTTACCTACCTTCTTGCTTCCGGTACACAGTTCCACCCATAATGTTTTCTGCCGCATCGTTTGCTCCCCCATCTATTCCATCTTTTAAATTGGCTTCAATTCCTGTTTAAAACAACATACATCATCTCCTCCTTCTTATTAAACTCGGTCATGTCTAAATAAGGAGTACCCTTCAATATTTACTGTCCAGTCGCTGGTGAATCATTAAGCCATGATTCTGCTATACCAATTACATCATACCTTTCCTTTTAACGCTATTATTTCAAGTTTCGCCGGTTTTTCCAGCCAGACTCCTTGCATTTGTAACATCCATTTTAGATTATCAATTGATTTACTTCCATACCTGGTCGTACATGCCTCCTTATCCTCTATGCTCCCCCCTCCTCCTTCTCCTCCCTCAGTTGTGTTACTAGCCCCCAATCCCTAACTTCTTCTATCTACCCCTGTGTAGTTAAACTTTCCCCCCCCCCCATACCTAGTTTAAAATCTCCTCCAACCCCCTAGCCCTCTATCGGGTTAACATTATATAATACGGGTTAACGTTATATAATCTCGGGATACGTTATATAATATCGGGTTAACGTTAATAAATAATATCGGGTTAACGTTATATACAATCGGTTTTAAACGTTATATAATATCGGTTAACGATATATAATATCGGTTAACGTTATATAATATCTGGTTGTACGTTATATAATATCGGGTTACGGTAATATAATATCGGTTACGTTATATAATACGGTTTACGTTAATATAAATATCGGGTTAAACGTTATTAATATCGGGTGTTAACGTTATATAATTCGGGGTTAAAGTTATATAATATCGGTTAACGTAGTTAATATCGGTTACGTTATATAAATATCAGGTTAACTTTATATATCGGTTACATTATGTAATATCGGGTTAACGTTATGTAATATCGGTTTAACATTATATAATATCGGGTTAACCTTATATATATATTGGGTTAACGTCATTGCACCCGTCCAATACCTGATTTGTTAAAGAGATATTAAACTGGTAATTTAATACAAGTACTAATCTATTATTCCACAGGGAGATGAGAATTGCTTATTCCGACCTCCCTGAAATAATAGAACTTACCTTACCTGCGCTCCACTTTAATTCAAAACACTGCGCTATGCTAAGATATTCTGTTTATGAATTAAGGGGGATGAGAGTCTGATAAGAAATTATGTTCAGGTTATTAAAGGGAGTCTAAAACTCAGGAAATGTGGCAATATAAAGATGAACTTTCTGGGGATCTGTATTTTTTCCATTGGGCTATTTATAATAGAAACTGTATATGGCATGACTGAGGCTCTTTTAGGACATAGAAAATGAATTGTGTGTGTGCAGGACCTGTATGATGTCATAGGGAAATACTGGACCTGATTGGTTCAGTCCTACTGGCAGCAGGAAATGAGCAGATTTCTTAATTAGTCCTTAAAATCTGATTTTTCTCTACATTGTCTTCATTTTATTTTTAATTGCATTTGCTTGCTAGAAATAATGTAAAATATGTTTCTAATGAAATCAATCATGACAATGTGCCTTTTGGAGTTTAACCATTGCGGGACTGAAAAGTAGCACAATGTCATGTGGCTACGGAACAACGCTTGTGGCAGCTGCGTGGTTAAATTCCGCGTTACCCACCCTGCCATCATAACAAGGTGTTAAAAGTCATATTTACCAATATTTTACACCTCTTTGACTTTGTCATTGAGTAACTGTGACACAAATTATACCGTAGAGCATTCTTTATTTTACTGTTTGTAATTACACACATCTGCACTGGGGTGGGACTATATCTCATTCCCTCACCCGGCTACTGAATAAAGCAGATACACCTACTGGTTGGGTAGATGTTGGGTGCCCCCCATTGCTGGGATTTGTGGCTAGGCCTTCAGTTGTTTTATTTATTGCCACTGTAAATATTTTACTATATACATTCATTATGGCCAGATGGATAAAAGAAATAATTTTAGGGAATGTCCGACCCCACACACAAACATGTATACTTACTTACCTACCTTCCACCCAAACCCCCAAGACTGCAATAGTTACCAGGCTCTTGGTCTTTACCTCCCCTTTATATTAGTATAATGCTCCACTCATGGTGTTAGGGACTTCAACACAAAGTCTACTCCTGGGACACAAGTTTGATCAGGGCCCGATATTTCGGACCAATATTCCAATCCCATCCTAGTCACAAGTTAATCTTTTATGGGTCAGAAATTATGACCAATAATTCAGCCCAAATTATCAAGCATACTTGTTTTTACGCAGCATCATTTCGGACCTTTTCAGTCTAAGAAAAGAGGTGTCGGGAAGATTACAATTTGTGTCACCCAATGATGGTGGACAAGGTGTCAATGTGGTGTGCAAATTCCACATGGGTGATCATCGTATATTAACGTGTATGCCTATGTGTGCCAATGTGTTTGCAAATTCCACATGTGAGTCATCGAATATTACTGTGTATGACAATGTGTGTCAATGTGGGTGCAAATTCCCACATGTGTGTCATTGTATTTTACGGTGTGTGACAATGTGGTGCAATGTGTGTGCAAATTCCACATGTGCAATCGTATATTACTGTGTATACCTAGTGTGTCAATGTGTGTGCAAATTCCACATGTGAGTCATCGAATATACTGTGTATGACAATGTGTGTCAATGTGTGTGCAATCCACATGTGTGTCATTGTATTTACGGTGTATGACAATGTGTGTCAATGTGTGTGCAAATTCCACATGTGCAATCGTATATTACTGTGTATACCTATGTGTGTCAATGTGTGTGCAAATTCCACATGTGAGTCATCGAATATTACTGTGTATGACAATGTGTGTCAATGTGTGCAATTCCACATGTGTGGTCATTGTATTTTACGGTGTATGACAATGTGTGTCAATGTGTGTGCAAATTCCACATGTGCAATCGTATATTACTGTGTATACCTATGTGTGTCAATGTGTGGTGCAATTCAGCATGTGTGTCATCGTATATTACTGTGTAATACCTATTGTTGTCAATGTGTATGCAAATCAGCATGGTGTGTCATTGTGTATGAGTGTGTATGCCTATACCGTGTGTGTATGAATGTGTGTGCAAATTCAGCATGTGTGCATCGTGTATGAGTGTGTATACTGCGAGTGTACAGTTGCGTTTGCACAGATGGATACATCTACAGTTTGTCCCCGAGGTATACATTTTATGTTTGATTTGAAAGCCCAATAAACCAAATCATTTCTACTTTAAATTTAACAAATAGGTCAATTTCATTAATTAGTGAACAAATGACTGACAGACTCACTATTAATACTAAAAATATTTATAAAAGGAAAACTACAGACTAAAAACATATTTTTTCTGGCTTATAGCCCAGGCAGTTTTATTAAAATGACACACCCCTTTGCTATTTTTAAATTATTATTTTAGATTCATCCGGCAATGCAAAGTCATGAAAACAATTCTCAACCAGGGGAGAGGTTTAAAATGTCTTTCGCTCCCTTGAACAAAATGGCCGAACACGGTCTGTGACTGGATTTCCTGTTTTAGTAAAAAAAAAAAAAAAAATTGGGGGGGGTCAATTATTAGGAATCACTTTAAAGGCCAAAGCACCATTTTTGTTCAAGAATACAACTGCCAAAGCTTAGTGAATTCTTCAGAACTCCTTAACACTTCCTCTTGTCAAGTAACACTACTGCTGACCTCTTAATAACTCTTCCCAAGCAGGGTGAGCAGTGATAAAGAAAAGAGAGCAAAGATTAAAAAACACAGGAAACCTGTTAGAATTATACATCACGGCTCCACACACAATTAGGATTCAGAGGTGGGATGAATTCACAGTTATCTGACGCTTGGGAATTCGGTCATTTTAACTTTCGTTCCCCTTTTAAACACCTTTCTGTATTTTGATACACCACATAAATTAAGAAAAAGTCAACGGAAAGATGTATTCTGTACATAAATAATAATAATACAAAATAATAATGCAATGAAAACCCATCTTTCCAGATCGAGCCTTGAGAAAATACTCTACATGGCAGAGAAGCCAGTTAAGAAGAAGAAAAATTATTTACTTCTGAACTGCCATAAGACCATTGCTGATATGGCTACAATGATCGCCCATTTAGAATTCTAAATGCATCGTAGTTGGTGCCAATACAGCCCAAACAGAAATACCCTTTATGCGCTCGCACTGGACCAATGAATTTACGTCCTTTGTCAGTCCTCACTTTGATGCAATTAAAAATTTAGACCATAAATCACAGTCTTGCATTTTTAATGATCGTATTAAAATGGGAAGGATTCATTACTAATTGTCATTACCCTGAAGACTTCCCATTACTAAACAAACAGAACAATATCTCAGGGTAATAAACTTAAAGTCAAAATGTACAAACAAACATTA
Source organism: Hymenochirus boettgeri (assembly GCA_019447015.1). Lineage (NCBI taxonomy): Eukaryota > Metazoa > Chordata > Amphibia > Anura > Pipidae > Hymenochirus > Hymenochirus boettgeri. Next base: position 2,299,438 of record CM033470.1, read on the forward strand.
AATCTCTCAGCGCTGACAGTGATTGTCATATATTTCTATAGGCAGGGCTTATTTATTAGAAAAATAGACGTCTCTATCCCTTTGCATAAAGGAATCCACCATTTTTCACTTTTTGCATTATGTAAACTGTGCACACAATCAGTTACAATCTCGAAGTAAAGGCCAAGGTCTTTTATTTTAATGAATTAGGAATAACTGTGTAAAACAGCACCGTTTAAAGAAACACTACAGGTATCTAAGGAAGATACATACAGGGTTATTCATAAAAGTTCTTATCGTTTTAAAACGGTGCTAATTTTGCCCCAACCAACCAGATGTTAGCTTTCAAATGTTAAATAAGATTTGATTGGTTGGGGTAAAATTAGCCCCATTTTAAACCAATAGAACTTTTATTGAAATAACCCTGATAGTGTACTAGGTTATTTTAACCAGAAAGCTTTATTCGACTAAGTCACCATTTCCAGAATACTTAATCTCTGCGTAAACAACTAAAGAATAGCTCAGACCTTGACTGGCTAAAGGTTCATATGCACGTGCGATCGTGGCTGCCGACCCATGACAGACGGTGTGTAGGAGCATCCGGTTTTGGCTGATAATCGTCCCATGTATGGGCGCTTTATCGGCCGAAAAAGCCGCTCGTTCGGAGATCCGCCCGGCGGATGGGCAAAGATCCCGGGATGAACTCCCGTTTGGGCAATAAAGCGCCCATACATGGGACGATTACTCGGCCAAAACAATCGTTCCTAAACATGTAGCACGAACCTTAGGACAGGAATATGAAAACAACCTAGTAACAATACTCATTAGTCATCAATGAACCAAACATTAAGGGGCATGCCAGATCACAGAATGAAAATGTACCCAGATATTAGGGAAACACAGGGGTCCCCTACCATGAAGCAAACTGAAAACATTTGCTCAGGGCTCACCCTGTAAGGTGGCAGTAAAAAAAAATCTCCTTCATGCAATACTGCATTCACGCAACAGTCCACCAGTCAGTGTAAAGTCAGCCTTTCAGTTTACAAGTCAGTGTTAGTCAGCCCCTACACACCCACAGCCACGCCTATGATGCCTGATGTTGCCACGCCTGCTTCAGTGCGGACCCCCCGTCGCCTATAGGCGGCATTTGAACGTTTTTTTCTGTGCCAAAAACCCTACGAACACCCCTGGAGAAACCCCCTATACCTACTTTGGTGCTTTTTATTACCTTTACCACAACCAAGGAGGTGTCTACCACCCAACAAAAGATCACGCTGTGTAAGTAATGTTAAAGAGTGTGTTTTAGTAAAGGTAAGTGTAGCAAAAAGTGGGTTTGGGGTTTCTTAATAACTGGGTAATTTTATTCTTGGTAGACATGGGAATTCCAATAGTTTTTGCATTGATGTCGAGGTCCTAAAGTCATAAGACTTCAGCTGTAGGAAGTTCTCAATAAGATTCTCTACTGAAATAATCTAGGTGTCCATCTGTTGGGCTATGATAAATTTTAAAGGTCATATCCACCCTCAAAACAAAAAATTACCTACCTTATTCTTAATGTTCTATTTCAGGGTGGACATGCGCTTTAATTGTGGCTATGATGTTTCCTATTAGATATTTATTAAGCCAGCTCGGTGATTTTTACTGTTCTGTTTTGGAATTGATTAGCAATTTAAATAACAATTACTACTGCTGTTTGATTTAGAACCATGCACATTCTTTACATTGGGATAAAGATTATTTGATTAAAACCAAAGCAACAAAACTGAAGCTATTACATGTACCAAGAAATGGAAATTGATGCTGTACAGGAGACCTTTATGGTGCCGTACACGTGATTCCGATATGGGTATTGGGATATATGGGGATTGGTCAGTATTGCATCCATACACAAGGCCGAGTGTATCGGCTCCCTCTACCTCTACCGGCCGACAGAAATGTTACGTTGGGAACGACTGACAGTGATGCCAGCGGCGCTAGTTTGCATTTATTGTGGGTCATTTTCAGCACCTACATCTTGCCAATAATAGTTTTAGAAAACCCTTTGGCTTAACTCACACTGTGTTGCTTTCTGGTGAAATGTCATCGCACCAAACGAATCTGCAATGTTAGTGAACGGCGCTGTTCACATGTAGTGCCTCTTAAAAATGCACTGCTTGCAGCAGTTTTTGTGCATTAACGCACAGCATTGCCATTAAAAATAATAATGGCCACCAGTGTTGGTTAATGCAGCGGAATATCGCACTAAATCGCAAACGTGATGTTATGCTGTGCTCAATGTGAACATAGCACTTTAGTCTTCAATTTATGATTCATCTGAGGATAAAATATATTGTGTGCTGTTCAATTATTGAGTGAATATCTGAATATTCATTCATCCAGGTCATGGTATATCTGTAATATTCATCCATCCAGGTCACAGTATATCTGTAATATTCATCCATCCAGGTCACGGTATATCTGTAATATTCATCCATCCAGGTCATGGTATATCTGTAATATTCATTCATCCAGGAGGAAAAATATATGGTGTGTCTGTTCAATTATTGAGTGAATATCTGAATATTCATTCATCCAGGTCATGGTATATCTGTAATATTCATCCATCCAGGTCCCATAATCTGTAATATTCATCCATCCAGGTCACGGTATATCTGTAATATTACATCCATCCAGGTCATGGTATATCTGTAATATTCATTCATCCAGGTCACGGTATACTGTATTTCATCCATCCAGGTTATGGTATATCGTAATATTCATCCATCCAGGTCAGGTATATCTGTAATATTCATCCATCCAGGTCATGGTATATCTGTAATATTCATTCATCCAGGCCATGGTCTATCTGTAATATTCATCCATCCAGGTCATGGTATATCTGTAATATTATTTCATCCAGGTCATGGTCTATATGTATATTCATCCATCCGGTCATGGTATATCGTAAATTCAATATCTAGGTCATGTATATCTGATATTCATTCATACACGGTCACGGATATCCTGTAATATTCATCCATCCAGGTCATGGATATCTGTAATATTCATCCATCCAGGTCATGGTATATCTGTAATATTCATCCATCCAGGTCACGGTATATCTATAATATTCATCCATCCAGGTCATGGTAATCTGTAATATTCATCCATCCAGGTCATGGTATATGTATATTCACTCATCCAGGTCACGGTATATCTGTATATTCATCCATCCGGTCACGGTATATCTGTAATATTCATTCATCCAGGTCACGGTATATCGGTAATATTCATCCATCAGTCATGGTATATCTGTAATATTCATTCATCCAGGTCACAGTATATCTGTAATATTCATCCATCCAGGTCACGGTATATCTGTAATATTCATTAATCCAGGTAAGGTATATCTGTAATATTCATCCATCCAGGTCATGGTATATCTGTAATATTCATCCATCCAGGTCATGGTATATCTGTATATTCATCCATCCAGGTCATGCGTATATCTGTAATATCATCCATCCAGGTCATGGTATATCTGTAATATTCATCCATCCAGGTCATGGTATATCTATAATATTCATCCCACCAGGTCATGGTATATCGTAATATCATCCATCCAGGTCACGTATCGTAATATTCACTCAGTCCAGGTCGGTATCTGTAATTATCCAGGTCATGGTATATCGAATTTCATCCATCCGGTTCACGTATATCTGTAATATTCATTCATCCAGGTCATGGTATATCTGTAATATTATTCATCCAGGTCATGTATATCTGTAATATTCCCATCCAGGTCATGTATCGTAATATTCATCATCTCCGGTCATGGTATATCTGTAATATTCAATCATCCAGGTCACGGGTATATCTGTAATATTCATCCAGGTCCATGGTATAATCTGTAATATTCAATCCATCCAGGTCACGGTATATCTGTAATATTCTTCATCCAATGTCATGGTATATCGTATATTTCATCCAGGTCATGTATATCTGTAATTCATCCATCCAGGTTTGGTATATCTGTACTATTCATCATCCAGGTCATGTATATCTGTAATATTTCTCCATCCAGGCCATGGTAGCTGTAATATTCATCCATTCCAGGTTCACGGTATATCTTGTATATTCATCACATCCAGGGTCACGGTATATCTGAATATTCATCCATCCAGGTCACGGTCATATCTGTAATATTCATTCATCCAGGTCACGGTATATCTGTAATATTCATCCATCCAAGGTCATGGTTATATTGTATATCATCCATCCAGGTCAGGTATATCTGTAATATTCATTCATCCAGGTCAACGGGATATCTGTAATATTCCCACCCAGGTCACGGTTATAGATGTAATATTCATCCACCCAGGTCACGGTATATCTGTAATATTCATCCATCCAGGTTCACGGTATATCTGTTAATATTCATCCATCAGGTTATGGTAATCTGTAATATCATATCCATCCAGGTTATGGTATATCTGTAATATTAATCCATCCAGGCACGGATATCTGTAATATTCATCCATCCAGGTTATGGTATATCTGTAATATTCATGCTCCAGGTCATGGTATACTGTAATATCATCCATCCAGGTCAGGATATCTGTAATATTCATCATACAGGTACAGTATATCTGTAATATTCATTCATCCAGGTCATGGTATATCTGTAATATTCAACCATCCAGGTCATGGTATATCTGTAATATTCATCACATCCAGGTCATGGTATATCTGTAATATTATCATCCAGGTCATGGTATATCTGTAATATTCATCCATCAAGGTCATGGGGTATATCTGTAATATTCATCCATCCAGGGTCATGGTATATCTGTAATATTCATCAATCCAGGTCATCTGGCATATCTGTAATATTTCATCCATCCAGGTCATGGTATATCTGTAATATTCATCCATCCAGGTCATGGTATATGTATATTCATTTATCCAGGTCACGGTATATCTGATATTCATTCATCCAGTCATGGTATATCTCTAATTCCAAAGAAGAAAGGAAAAAAAAAAAAAAAAGGGGTAGAAAAAAAAAAAAAAGAAAAAAGAAAAGGAAAAAAAAAAAAAAATGAAAATAAAAAAAAAGAAAAAAAAAAAGGAAAAAAAAAATAGGAAGAAAGGGAAATTCGGGAGAAGATATGATAGGTCGGGAAAAGAAGAAAAGGGATACTAATGATTGAGAATTACGGTAATACATAACTTTTGTTCTGTTGGTATTGGGGATACTATTAATATTGATAATTCTGGTATTATCTATCTGTAGTAATGGTTGGTATGGGATCTATATATATGAGATGTACTGTATATAATCATTTAACGTACATTCGGTTGGTGACATTAGCCAGGGTACTATTAACAAACTATTGCGCACTTATGGGTATTATCATTAACAATATACTTAGTTCTGGTTGGTATGTGGGTATCCTATATACATCTTGAGGATTACTGGTATTCATATCATATACTAACTGTATTCTTTGTTGGTGTACGGGATCATATAATATTGGGATCCTTGGATCTGAGGCCTGTATGGGTATTATCCATGTGACTCTTGTTTCTGGTGTTTTGGTATGGGGCAGTCCCTGCCTGTCCCGCAGTGTGCATACAGTGTATTGAGAATTACTGGTATCTAAGTACATATACATGTGTTCCTGGTTGGTATGGTTGATACTATAGATTTAAAGTTACTGTGTATTAATACATATACTGTATTCTGGTTTTTACACGGGATACTATATAATATTGGATAATTACTGGTATTAATCATATCTGCTAGGTACTGTTGGTATGGTGATACTCTATAATACTTGAGAATTACTGGTATTAAGACATATCCTGTAATTCTGGTTGGTATACAGGGATACTATTAATATTGAGAATTACTGGTATTATACATATTGTAATACGGTTGGTATGGGGATACTTTACTTCCTTATATTGAGAATTATGGGTATTAAATACATATTCTGTAGTTGCTGCTGGTTGTGCCAGGATTACTATATCTATTTGAAGAATTACTGGGATTAATACATCTACTGTAGTTCTTGTTGTACAGGGATATATTATATATTGCGAAATTACTGTATTAATACATATAGCTGTAGTTCTGGTTGGTATGGGGATACTATATAATATTGAGAATTACTGGTATTATACCATATACTGTATTTCTGGTTGGTAACAGGGATACTATATAATATTGAGAATTACTGGTCTTAATAACATATCTGTAATTCTGGTTGGTACAAGGATACTATATAATATTGGAGCTTCTTGTATTAATACCTATACTGTCGTTCTAGTTGGTACAGGGTACTATTTAATATTGAAAATTACTGGTATTAATACATATACTGTAGTTCTGGTTGCGTACGGGATCCTATATAATCTGAGAATGTAAATGGTATTAATACATATACGGTAGTTTCTGGTTGGTACACGTATACTATATAATTTGAGAATCTCTTACTGGATTAAAACATTAACTGTAATGTGCTGGTCTGGTAACAGGGATACTAATAATATTGAGACTTCTGGTATTAAAATACATTATGTAGTTTCTGGTTGGTACGGGATACTTATCTAATATTTGAAATTACTGGTTATGCGTCATACATATACTGTAGTTCGTTTGGTACGGGGATCTATTCTATTGATAATTACTGGTATTAATACATCTACAGGGAGATTTAATATCACTAAAGCTCTTAATCACTTAAAACCTTTTAAAAACCCCCCAACCTGAAGCAATGTTTATGGTGAGTGGTTTACAGTTTTACTTTTTGGGCACTGTGCCATTCTAGCTTATTTTGAGAAATCAGCAGCACACCCAGAAGCAATGTTCTCCATTTTTTAATCCTTCTTTCGTTGATAACTACCCTGTGCATCAGCCCTCTTGTTCTTTTGGATTATCTCTTACTTACGGTAGGGCTCATTGCGTGACTGGAAGGACGTATGTTTTATTGACCACCATTACTTCTGTAATCTATGCTGACCTTGTGTTCCGCCTCAGTCCCTCCCATTAGAGCTACCAGGGGAAAACAACTCTGTTTTACTAATAAAATCATATACACTTGCCTCTGCTGCGTCCCTTTGTCATCCTTGCCCGGTTCGTCTAACCACCACCTATCTAATCAGGGTGTCTGTCCACCTCCAGCCTCTCAATCTCGTTTTTCTTAAATGTGTTTATGGCAGCTATTTCCAGTCTTTCCCAGCATTAAACTTAGTGAGATGCACGACCCATAGAAAGGTGATGTCACTCTAAGCTACTAGTAAGCCCAGCAAATGTGGGAAAAAAACCTTATCTGCAGTATCAATTTCTCACAGACTGGCCCCAGTAGATGTGATCCCGGGGTAATTTTAAAGAACGATACTTGCGAAAACTGACAAGTTGCACCTGATAGATTTCCTACAGCTAAACATATCTGTCACTGCAAAGGTAAGTTACCATTAATTATTCAAGTATAAAGATGAACCTTCATTAAACAACTATATCAGAACTTTACATTTTTTGACTTAAAGTCAATTTGTCTCTATGAGGTTTTTTTTTGTTGTTACGGGCAATTACCTTAGTAGTTTACAAATCTACATATTGGGATTCCTTTATTCCTATGATTGCACCCAAACACAAGTGGCGTTTGTTGTCTGCCTGCTGTTTTTATCTTTGTTCCACATCCAACCTATTTCTACAATCCAACTAACAATCGTGTCATATATGAACAAAAAAATGCAAGTTGCTGAGTGAGAGATTTTGTGATTATGACCCAATAATTTACCTAGACAATGAAACCTTCCCTAGCGTTTGGGAAAGAAAAGCTGACCTGATCTGCTCCCATTAGCTGCAATAATGCTATGGCAGGATGCAATTAGGCATATTCAAGATGTCTTCAAAATAAGTTGAATGCTATACAATGGAGAAAGTTTAAAGTAGTTAGTAAAAGGCAAAGTTCATTTTAAATACATTCCCCTTATGAGGCAACGTCTGTTCTCCTTGATACTCCTACAGCTACTTGCTGTATCGGACGACGGGAGAATAAACAAAACCTCTACAACATAATAAGGGGTTTGTAATATTTATAATGTATAAACAGTTTACATCCTTTATGCATGGTTCATATAAAAAAGGCTTCTGTTATTTTTTGCATTTCTATGCTTAAGTTGATACTACCATATCAACCAATCAATCTTATCAATTCATTGTACCAGATTTTAATATTCAAATTTAACTGTTGCTATGGAGATCCTTCTGTATAAGGTTTGGCCACGCAGGTTGATATATTTTCGCGGACTGCTCAAGTGCATTTTCCATCGGTCATCTTCAATTAATTGCACAGAAATACCAAATCACAGTCAACAAAATAGATACAACCCAAAATCGGTCAAAAAACTAGTTCAGGTATACGATATTTCCCCTCAATTTATGTATGCTGAAATATCGCTTTTGCGCTTAAGCAATATTAATTATAAATTGTCAGTCTGTCGTAGAAATAATCAGGTAGTAGTAGTCCCATGTCTAGGTTTAACATTCGGAAGACTTTCAATAGAAATAGACTGACTGACTACTGTCCATTTGTAGCAGGGGGTGCCATACACCCACCAATCACAGTGCTTGATAGCAGGATATCCAATATTGATTACTTATCCTCAACATGATTCCTAAAAACAACATGGAGCTGTGTATGCCTACACACACATTTTTCCATTTTTAGCAGGCTGACTATTAAAGATAAACACAGGTGGGGATTAGAGAGTCCAAACTTCGCAAAATCCGGTCCGCTCGAGGATCGAAAATCCCGAGCGGACCCATTAACATGAAATTCTTCAAAAATATGGGAAATCCTCGTAATTTCGTAATTTCGAAAATAAGTATTTTCCCGAATTTTCAAAAATACGGGAATCCTCGTTAATTTCTAAAATTTTGAAAATACGTATTTACCTGCATTTTTGAAAATATGGGAAATCCTGTAATTTCAAAATTTTCAAAAACGCGGTTCGGAAAGTTCTAGGCGAAATCCAAAAATCCGCAATATCCGCCTTCACCAATGAGGGAAATCCCGCCCGGATCCGCGAACCGGGCCATCACTAGTGAGGATCTAGTGGTTTGGGTCTTTACCCTGGGTCCCTGATAAAGCTAAATACACTCATCAGTCAAAACACAGCCAAACATATCTCATACCTCCCTATTGGAATTAGAGAACTCAAAAAAAATCTGGGATACCCGTTGAACCCAATATGAAAACTATCCTTGAGGTTCCCAGCAATATGAGGCCTTCGACACCCGTACAAAAGACTATTAAATCAGCTTAGGGGTTCTGTACCGACAAGTCCTTAGTCTACCACCGAGAAGTAAAGCATTTTTAATATAAAACCCATTTGCTCTGTTCCTTGTAAACGATGATTTTAAGCAGAGGAATCGCGATTCTGTGGAAGCATTCCATATAATTCCGTGCATTTCTATTGTGACGTTCCACAGTGGGAGAAATTGCCTACAGGCGCTTGTCTTATGGATATTGAATTTTACTCAATGAACTATTTTTAAAACGGTTGTAAACACCGCCTGGGACGACCAAAGGTGAAGGAAGGATCGGGATTAAAGGTCTGCCTCTGTTTTCAATCATTTCAAAGCGATTGAGTGAAATCGGTATCAAAGGCTTCTTCTTATACGTCTGGGTACCGCAATGGGGGAATTACATACAGTGTAAAAATGAGACATTTTTTTGCTTCTTGAACTTGTGAATTCTGATGAAATCTGGAAAACGATCCAACTACGGAGATCGAGGAAATACTTGTAACGTTTGTAGATTGCACATTTGCAGAGAAAAAAAAAATTCCTTCCTTGATCAGAAACGTACAAATAGTCAGTTTGTACGTAAACAATATGTATTAGATCAACCGTAAATAAAAACCACAAATATAGAAGCAGTTTTTTGCCACCGTGATCTCACTAATTTGGTCATGGCGGATAATTCATATACTTTTCATATTGACAATAAAGAAGCATAAGGCATTAAATAGAGTCAGTCAAGATGGCCGATGCTCTAAGGCGACATCTCAAGATTCACTCTTTCCCAAAAACTGGGAGTTTTTGGCCTGCCGAATGGGGCGATGATCTTATCCCACTTCTGACACAAAGCTTCTTCACACTTGGACACATCTGCAAAGAGTTTGTATGTTCTCTCCCCGTGCTTGCGTGAGTTTCTCCTCTGGGCACTCCGTTTCCCCCACAATGCATGGAGACATACTGATATTTGTATGTTAAATAAATGTGCTTAGATTGTAAGCTCTTCGGGGCGGCCTGAATGCATACAGGTAATTGTAGCGATCGGAGGTTTGGCATTATATAAATCTACAATATAATGATTTGGTGTATCTATCAACCAATGGGTTATTTAAGACTTTTTATTGGTTTTCCACTTATTGAATCCATTAAAGGGCAAGTTTACCCCAATCTAAAATTTATACATAGCCTATGCTTGTGAAGTTCTCATTCATCAGGGGTCATAGCTATATCGTAATATTCATCCCATTCCACCATCTCATGGTAATATCTTGTAATATGCATTCATTCATCCAGTCATGTATATCTGTTAATCATCCTCCAGGTCATGGTATATCTGTAATATTCATCCATCCGGTCATGGTATATCTGCAATATTCTATCATCAGTCATGGTATATCTGTAATAATCATCCATCCAGGTCCACGGTATATCGTATATTCATTCATCCGGGTCATGGTATATCGTAATACATCCATCCATGTCATGGTATACTGTAATATTCAGTCATTATCCAGTCATGCTTAATCTCTGTAATACATCATCCATCCCGGTCATGGTATATCTGTAATATTCATTCATCCAGTGCTGCCTGCTATAATCTGTATAATATCATCCATCCAGGTCATGGTATATCTGTAATTTCATTCATCCAGGTCATGGTATATCTGTAATATTTCATCCATCCAGGTCATGGTATCTCTGGTAATATTCATTCATCTTCCTCATGCCGGTCATGGTATATCTGAATATTCATTCTCCGGTCATGTATATCTCGTAATATTCCTCACATCGGTATGGTAATCGTAATATTCATTCATCCGGTCACAGTATATCTGTAATATCATCATCCAGGTCACGGTCATATCTGTAATATTCATTAATCCGGTCACGGTATTCTGTATATATCTCCATCCAGGTCATGGTTATCTGTAATATTCATCCATCCAGGTCATGGTATATCTGTTATTCGATCCATCCAGTCATGGTATATCTGTAATAGTCAGCCATCCCTGTCATCGGTATATCTGTAATATTCATTCATCCAGGTCACGGTTATATCGGTAATATTCATTCATCCAGGTCACGTATATGTAATATTCATCCATCCAGGTCATGGTATATCTGTAACTATTCACTCCATCCAGGTCATGGTCTATCAGTCAGTAATATTCATCATCCGGTCATGTATATCTGCGTAAATTCATCCATCCAGGTCATGGTTATTCTGTAATATTCTTCACCCAGGTCACGTAATATCGTACATTCATCCCATCCGGTCATGGTATATCTTGTAATATTCATCATCCTCATGTTATATCTGTATATTCATATCCAGGTCATGGTGATTCTGTATAGTTCATACCCATTCCAGGTCATGGTATCTCTGTATATTCATCCCTCCAGGTCATGTATTCTGTATATCATCATCCAGTCGGTATATCTGTATAGTTCATCATTCCATTCATGGTATATCTGTAATATTCATTCATCCACGGATCATGGATAACTCTGTATATTTCATCTCATCCATTCATTCCGTTATATACTGTAATATTCATCCATCCATAGTCATGGTATATCTGTAATATTCATCCTCCGGGGTCACGGTTATCTGTATATTCATCATCAGGTCACGGTATACTGTAATATTCATCCATCCGGTCAGTATATCTGATAATATTCATCCATCCAGTCCAGTAAAATCTGTAATTATTCATCCGTCCTATTCATCCAGGTCATGGTATATCTGTAATATTCATTCATCCAGGTCATGGTATATCTGTAATATTCATTCATCCAGATCATTGTATATCTGTAATATTCATTCATCCAGGTCATGGTATATCTGTAATA